>OZ020221.1:18520371-18705371 GCA_963971325.1 Aphodius granarius
GATCTAAAGAACATACTGCAGGCGAGTGATATAAAATTCCCTCACAGATGGTGCCGCTCGCCAAGCAATTGGGTTGGGTTGTGTTCAGTGGGAGAAGATAGAGGCCTACATCACGGCCGCGTATAGTCGCGTATGCCCCATTAGAGTGGGGAGCGTCCGACATACGCGCCTGCAGGAAGCCGGTGCATGGCCTTCATCTTTTAAAAAGGGTTGGGTTGGGTTGGGTTGGGTTGGGTTGGGTTGGGTTGGGCTGGGCTGGGCTGGGCTGGGCTGGGCTGGGCTGGGCTGGGCTGGGCTGGGCTGGGCTGGGCTGGGCTGGGCTGGGCTGGGTTGGGTTGGGTTGTGTTGGGATGGGTTGGGTTGGGCTGGGCTGGGTTTGAGCGATGACCTGCGGGCTTCCACAGGGTGCCGTGCTGGGTGACATACTATGAATCGCCTATTATATGAGCGTGCTGGCCCTGGTGCAATAGGATGGCGTATACGGCGTAGATTACGAGGACGACGAAAATCTAAAGAACATACTGCAGGCGAGTGATACAAAATACCCTCACAGGTGGTGGTAAACGAGACTGCCTGTTTTTTTTCAAGGCTCACCAGGCGTAAGGTTTAGTCGCGTATGCCCCACTAGAGTGGGGAGAGTCCGACACACGCGCCTGCGGGAAGCCGGTGTATGGTGCGTTAAGCAGTCCTTCATCTTCCAAAATAGGTTGGGTTGGGTTGGACTGGGTTGGGTTGGGTTGGGTTCAGTGGGAGAATATAGAGGCCTACATCACGGAAATCCTGCGCACCAGAATAAGAGGGGAGTAGTAGAAGGATATACATGATCGCACACACATGAAGACAACAAAATGAAGATCCAAAGAACATGCTGCAGGCGAGTGATATAAAATTCCCTCACAGGTGGTGCCGCTCGCCAAGCAGGTGAAGCCAATGGTAGACGGAATTGCCCATTTTTTTTCAAGGCTCACCAGGCGTAAGGTTTAGTCTTGTATGCCCCACTAAAGTGGTGAGCGTCCGACTTACGCGCCAGCAGGAAGCCGGTGTATGGTGCGTAAAGCATTCCTACATCTTCTAAAAAAGGCTGGGTTGGGTTGGGGCGATGACCTGCGGACTTCCACAGGGTGCCGTGCTGGGTGGCATACTATTGGTTGCCTATTATGTGAGCGTGCTGGCCCTGGTGCACGAGGATGGCGCACACGGCGTAGGCTACGCGGACGACCTGACGCCAGTGGTTGAGGCCAAACCGAGGCAGACCTTACGTGCAAGGCGGAGCACGCGTTAGAGAAGGTTTCCTGCCACCTTAAGAGTAAGGTAAAGCCAATGGTAAACGGAATTGCCCGTTTTTTTTTCAAGGCTCACCAGGCATAAGGTTTAGTCGCGTATGCACCATTAGAGTGGGGAGAGTCCGACACACGCGCCTGTAGGACGCAGGTGTATGGTGCGTAAAGCATTCCATCATCTTCTAAAAAAGGTTGGGTTGGGTTGGGATCAGTGGAAGAAGATAGACGCCTACATCACGGAAATCCTGCGCA
Organism: Aphodius granarius; assembly: GCA_963971325.1. NCBI lineage: Eukaryota > Metazoa > Arthropoda > Insecta > Coleoptera > Scarabaeidae > Aphodius > Aphodius granarius. Next base: position 18,521,904 of record OZ020221.1, read on the forward strand.
CCAGAATAAGAGAGGAGTAGTAGAGGGATATACATGATCGCACATCCGAGAAGACAACAAAATGAAGATCTAAAGAAAATACTGCGGGCGAGAGATATAAAATATCCTCACAGGTGGTGCCGCTCGCCAAGCAGGTAAAGCCAATGGTAGACGGAATTTCCCGCTCTTTTTTCAAGGCTCACCAGGCGTAAGGTTTAGCCTCGTATGCCCCACTAGAGTGGGGAGCGTCCGACACACGCGCCCGCAGGAAGCCGGTGAATGGTGCGTAAAGCATTTCTTCATCTTCTAAAAAGGTTGGGTTGGGTTGGGTTCAGTGGGAGAAGATAGAGGCCTACATCGCGGAAATCCTGCGTACCAGAATAAGAGGGGAGTACTAGAAGGATATACATGATCCCACACCCAAGAAGACAACAAAATGAAGATCTAAAGAACATGCTGCAGGCGAGTGATATAAAATTCCCTCACAGGTGGTGCCGCTCGCCAAGCAGGTGAAGCCAATGGTAGACGGAATTGCCCGTTCTTTTTTCAAGGCTCACCAGGCGTATGGCTTAGTCGCGTATGCCCCACTAGAGTGGGAAGCGTCCGACACACGCGCCTGCAGGAACACCGTATATGGTGCGTAAAGCATTCCTTCATCTTCTAAAAAAGGTTGGGTTGGCCTGAGCTGGGTTGGGTTGGGTTGGGTTGGGTTGGGTTGGGTTGGGTTGGGTTGGGTTGGGTTGGGTTGGGTCGGGTCGAGTTGGGTTGGGTCGGGTCGGGCTAGGTTTGGTTGGATTCAGTGGGAGAGGATAGAGGCCTACATTATGGAAATCCTGCGCACCAGAATAAGAGGGGAGTAGTTGAAGGATATACATGATCGCACACCCAAGAAAACAACAAAATGAAGATCTAAAGAACATACTGCAGGTGAGTGATACAAAATACCCTCACAGGTGGTCCCGCTCGCCAAGCAGGTAAAGCCCAATGGTAGACGGAATTTCGCGCTCTTTTTTCAAGGCTCACCAGGCGTAAGGTTTAGCCTCGTATGCCCCACTAGAGTGGGGAGCGTCCGACACACGCGCCCGCAGGAAGCCGGTGAATGGTGCGTAAAGCATTTCATCATCTTCCAAAAAGGTTGGGTTGGGTTGGGTTCAGTTGGAGAAGATAGAGGCCTACATCGCGGAAATCCTGTGTACCAGAATAAGAGGGGAGTACTAGAAGGATATACATGATTCCACACCCAAGAAGACAACAAAATGAAGATCTAAAGAACATGCTGCAGGCGAGTGATATAAAATTCCCTCACAGGTGGTGCCGCTCGCCAAGCAGGTGAAGGCAATGGCAGACGGAGTTGCCCGTTCTTTTTTCCAGGCTCACCAGGCGTAAGGTTTAGTCGCGTATGCCCCACTAGAGTGGGAAGCGTCCGACACACGCGTCTGCAGTAACACCGTATATGGTGCGTAAAGCATTCCTTCATCTTCTAAAAAAGGTTGGGTTGTGTTGGGTTGGGTTGGGTTGGGTTGGGTTGGGTTGGGTTGGACAGGGTTGGGTTGGGTTTGAGCGATGACCTGCGGACTTCCACAGGGTGCCGTGCTGGGTGGCATACTATGAATCGCCTATAATATGAGCGTGCTGGTCCTGGTGCACGAGGATGGCGCATACGGCGTAGGCTACACGGACGACCTGACGCTGGTGGTTGAGGCCAAAACCGAGACAGATCTTACGTGCAAGGCGGACCACGCGTTAGAGAAGTTTTCCCATCACCTTAAGAGCAGGGTAATGCCAATGGTAGACGGAATTGCCCGTTCTTTTTTCAAGGCTCACCAGGCGTAAGGTTTAGTCGCGTATTCCACACTAAAGTGGTGAGCGTCCGACATACGCGCCAGCAGGAAGCCGGTGTATGGTGCGTAAAGGATTCCTTCATCTTCTAAAAAAGGTTGGGTTGGGTTGGGGCGATGACCTGCGGACTTCCACAGGGTGCCGTGCTGGGTGGCACACTATGGATTGCCTATTATGTGAGCGTGCTGGCCCTGGTGCACGTTGTTGAGGCCAAAACCGAGACAGACCTTACGTGCAAGGCGGAGCACCCGTTGGAGAAGGTTTCCTACCACCTTAGAGTAAGGTAAAGCAAATGGTAAACGGTATTGCCCGTTTTTTCTCAAGGCTCACCAGGCGTAAGGTTTAGTCGGGTATGCCCCATTAGAGTGGGGAGACTCCGACACACGCGCCTGTAGGACGCCGGTGTATGGTGCGTAAAGCATTCCATCATCTTCTAAAAAAGGTTGGGTTAGGTTGGGTTCGGTGGAAGAAGATAGAGGCCTACATCACGGAAATCCTGCGCACCAGAATAAGAGAGGAGTAGTAGTAGGATATACATGATCGCACACCCGAGAAGACAACAAAATGAAGATCTAAAGAACATACTGCAGGCGAGTATTATGTCAGCGTGCTGGCCCTGGTGCAGGAGGATGGCGTATACGGCGTAGGTTACGCGGACGACCTGACGCTGGTGGTTGAGGCCAAAACCGAGACAGATCTTACGTGCAAGTCGGACCACGCGTTAGGGAAGGTTTCCCATCACCTTAAGAGCAAGGTAAAGCCAACGGTAGACGGAATTGCCCGTTTTTTTTCAAGGCTCACAACAAGGTTTAGTCGCGTATGCCCCACAAAAGTGGTGAGTGTCCGACATACGCGCCAGCAGGAAGCCGGTGTATGGTGCGTAAAGGATTCCTTCATCTTCCAAAAAAGGTTGGGTTGGATTGGATTGGGTTGGGTTGGGTTGGGTTGGGTTGGATTGGGTTGGGTTGGGTTGGATTGGATTGGATTGGATTGGATTGGATTGGATTGGATTGGATTGGATTGGATTGGGTTGGGTTGGGTTGGGTTGGGTTGGGTTGGGTTGGGTTGGGTTGGGTTGGGTTGGGTTGGGTTGGGTTGGGTTGGCTTGGCTTGGGTTGGGTTAGGTTGGGTTGGGTTGGGTTGGGTTGGGTTGAGTTGGGTTGGGTTGGGGCAATGACCTGCGGGCTTCCACAGGGTGTCGTGCTGGGTGGCATACTATGAATCGCCTATTATGTGAGCGTGCTGGTCCTGGTGCACGAGGATGGCGCATACGGCGTAGGTTACACGGACGACCTGACGCTGGTGGTTGAGGCCAAAATCGAGACAGATCTTACGTGCAAGGCGGACCACGCGTTAGAGAAGTTTTCCCATCACCTTAAGAGCAGGGTAATCCCAATGGTAGACGGAATTGCCCGTTCTTTTTTCAAGGCTCACCAGGCGTAAAGTTTAGTCGCGTATTCCCCACTAAAGTGGTGAGCGTCCGACATACGCGCCAGCAGGAAGCCGGTGTATGGTGCGTAAAGGATTCCTTCATCTTCTAAAAAAGGTTGGGTTGGGTTGGATTGGGTTGGGTTGGGGCGATGACCTGCGGACTTCCACAGGGTGCCGTGCTGGGTGGCACACTATGGATTTCCTATTATGTGGGCGTGCTGGCCCTGGTGCACGTGGCTGAGGCCAAAACCGAGACAGACCTTACGTGCAAGGCGGAGCACGCGTTAGAGAAGGTTTCCTACCACCTTAGAGTAAGGTAAAGCAAATGGTAAACGGTATTGCCCGTTTTTTCTCAAGGCTCGCCAGGCGTAAGGTTTAGTCGCGTATGCCCCATTAGAGTGTGGAGACTCCGACACACGCGCCTGTAGGACGCCGGTGTATGGTGCGTAAAGCATTCCATCATCTTCTAAAAAAGGTTGGGTTGGGTTGGGTTCGGTGGAAGAAGATAGAGGCCTACATCACGGAAATCCTGCGCACCACAATAAGAGAGGAGTAGTAGTAGGATATACATGATCGCATACCCGAGAAGACAACAAAATGAAGATCTAAAGAACATACTGCAGGCGAGTGATATAAAATACCCTCACAGGTGGTGGTAAACGAAATTGCCCGTTTTTTTTCAAGGCTCACCAGGCGTAAGGTTGCGTAAGCCCCACTAGAGTGGGGAGAGTCCGACACACGCGCCTGCGGGAAGCCGGTGTATGATGCGTTAAGCATTCCTTCATCTTACAAAAAAGGTTGGGTTGGATTGGGTTGGGTTGGGTCGGGTTGAGTTGGGTTGAGTTGGGTTGGGTTGGGTTGGGTTGGGTTTGAACGATGACTTGCGGCTTCCACAGGGTGCCGTGCGGGGTGGCATACAATGAATCGCCTATTATGTCAGCGTGCTGGCCCTGGTGCACGTGGTTGAGGCCAAAACCCAGACAGACCTTACGTGCAAGGCGGAGCACGCGTTAGAGAAAGTTTCCTACCACCTTAAGAGTAAGGTAAAGCCAATGGTAAATGGAATTGTCCGTTTTTTTCTCAAGGCTCACCAGGCGTAAGGTTTAGTTGCGTATGCCCCACTAGAGTGGGAAGCGTCCGACACACGCGCCTGCAGGAACACGGTATATGTTGCGTAAAGCATTGGGTTGGGTTGGGTTGAGTTGAGTTGAGTTGAGTTGAGTTGAGTTGAGTTGAGTTGAGTTGAGTTGAGTTGAGTTGAGTTGAGTTGAGTTGAGTTGAGTTGAGTTGAGTTGAGTTGAGTTGAGTTGAGTTGAGTTGAGTTGAGTTGAGTTGAGTTGAGTTGAGTTGAGTTGAGTTGAGTTGAGTTGAGTTGAGTTGAGTTGAGTTGAGTTGCATTGGGTTGGGTTGCGTTGGGTTGGGTTGGGTTCCGTTGGGTTGGGTCGGGTTGGGTTGGGTTGAGTTCAGTGGGTGAGGACAGAAGCCTACATCATGGAAATCCTGCGCACCAGAATAAGAGGAGAGTAGTTGAAGGATATACATGATCGCACACCCAAGAAGACAACAAAATGAAGATCTAAAGAACGTACTGCAGGCGAGTGATACAAAAAAGCCTCACAGGTGGTGCCGCTCGCCAAGCAGGTAAAGCCCAATGGTAGACTGAATTGCCCGTTCTTTTTCAAGGCTCACCAGGCGTAAGGTTTAGACGCGTATGCCCCACTAGAGTGGGGAGCGTCCGACACACGCGCCTGCAGGAAGCCGGTGTATTGTGCGCAAAGCATTCCTTCACCTTTTAAAAAAGGTTGGGTTGGGTTGGGTTGGGTTGGGTTGGGTTGGGTTGGGTTGGGTTGGGTTAGGTTGGGTTGGGTTGGGTTCGGTTGGGTTGGGTTGGGTTGGGCAGGGTTGGGTTGGGTTTGAGCGATGACCTGCGGGCTTCCACAGGGTGCCGTGCTGGGTGGCATACTATGAATCGCCTGTTATGTGAGCGTGCTGGCCCTGGTGCACGCTGATGGCGTATACGGCGTAGGCTACGCGGACGACCTGACGCTGGTGGTTGAGGCCAAAATCGAGACAGATCTTACGTGCAAGGCGGACCACGCGTTAGAGAAGTTTTCCCATCACCTTAAGAGCAGGGTAATGCCAATGGTAGACGGAATTGCCCGTTCTTTTTCAAGGCTCACCAGGCGTAAGGTTTAGACGCGTATGCCCCACTAGAGTGGGGAGCGTCCGACACACGCGCCTGCAGGAAGCCGGTGTATTGTGCGCAAAGCATTCCTTCATCTTTTAAAAAAGGTTGGGTTGGGTTGGGTTGGGTTGGGTTGGGTTGGGTTGGGTTGGGTTGGGTTGGGTTGGGTTCGGTTGGGTTGGGTTGGGTTGGGCAGGGTTGGGTTGGGTTTGAGCGATGACCTGCGGGCTTCCACAGGGTGCCGTGCTGGGTGGCATACTATGAATCGCCTGTTATGTGAGCGTGCTGGCCCTGGTGCACGCTGATGGCGTATACGGCGTAGGCTACGCGGACGACCTGACGCTGGTGGTTGAGGCCAAACCGAGGCAGACCTTACGTGCAAGGCGGAGCACGCGTTAGAGAAGGTTTCCTACCACCTTAAGAGCAAGGTAAAGCCAATGGTACACGGAATTGCCCGTTCTTTGTCAAGGCTCACCAGGCGTAAAGTTTAGTCGCGTATGCCCCACTAGAGTGGGGAGGGTCCGACACACGCGCCTGCAGGAAGCCGGTGTATGGTGCGTTAAGCATTCCTTCATCTTCTAAAAAAGGTTGGGTTGGGTTGTGTTGGGCAGGGTTGGGTTGGGTTGGGTTGGGTTGGGTTGCGTTGGGTCGCATTGCGTTGCGTTGCGTTGGGTTGGGTTGCGTTGCGTTGGGTTGGGGCGATAACCTGCGGGCTTCCACAGGGTGCCGTGCTGGGTGGCATAGATAGATAGATAGATAGATATATTATTTATTTCCAGAAAAGTACAATATACAATACGAAACATTTGATATGTAGATCACCCTCTGAGGAAAACAAGTCAGAAGAAAAAAGAAAAACAATAGCGAATAATAACAACTTAAAATGACTAGCTCTGATCGAATTTGTCCACCGCATATAAGCACTTCTCAAAAAGATATTTCTTAATTAAACGCTTAAAACTATATAGGGTTGTAGCAATTTTTATATTTACTGGCAGAGCATTGAAAAGCTTGCAGCCGTTAAACTCAAGATGCTTTTGATAAAGACTTGTTCGATGCGGTTGAGGTTGTAGACTGTCCTAGTTTCTTGTGTTGTAAGTACTCGACCCAGGGCCGTTCCTGAGATATCTGACGCCCGTGTGCGACGATAATTTTGGCGCCCCCCTCATATCTCCTGATTTAAATTCTCTAGAATATATTCCTTGAAATCTTGAATAAAATAACCTGCTACAGTAAATGTAGAAAATATATGGATTATTTATTTATTTTTTTAAATATATTATACAAATATTTGTCACTAACATAATAATTAATTTATTGATATAACAACAAAATAAACACCTAATGTTAATATTATATACATGTATTGCTTATGAATATTTATGATTCAATCTCAATAAGTAAAGAACTCAAGTAAACTTGGCTTTTCTCGCCTTCTTTAATGCAAATTCTAATATTAGATCGGGTACATCTATATTTTCGGATATATCTTTTTCAATACTGATAATAGATAAGTTTGAAAGCCTTTCTTGTCCCATTGTTGAACGCAAATAATTTTTTATCAATTTAAGTTTCGAAAAGCTTCTCTCTCCGCTAGCCACTGTCACAGGTAATGTTAAGAAAATTCGTATGGCAATCGCTAAATTTGGGAACAGATAGATGAGGTTATTGTTAAACAGGTATCTAACCACATTCAACGCGTTCATCTCAGGGGAAATATACGGTGCGAGGTTGTCAATTTCATCGAACAAATCTTGAGCTTGTAAGACGTTTGGAAATAAGACACGTATACATCGACCTAATTATGTATAATGAAGTTATCGGAGACAAAATACAACGACGATGTAATCTGTATGAACGTCTATATATTAATGTGTCCTAAATAAGGCCTTGGGTCACAAGTAAGCCTGCAGTGGCCACTTGAAGAAACGGCCCCAACGTAAACATAGACGTGGTGTTGCCAGAGAATGCCATGGAACCGCCCGTCTGTCTGTGATATCGTACAAGCTATAATATCTCTTTCATTTTTAGATGGATCATGTAACATACTTTCGACAGATTCACATTTGGTACGTCTATTTGATTTATCAGTATTATACAACTCGTTGAGAAAACTGAAAACTGTGTGATGTTGCTTTATTTGTTCGAATCTTTCTTCTATTTTCGATAATGCAGTCTTATAGAGTTTTTGGAGCCTCATCTTTACATTCGTAGTCAAATAAACGTTTTCTTGTTCGGGGTCTAACAATATTAACCTCAAAACTGAAATAGTACTGAGTACATATTCCACGGTTACGCGTATTTATAGATTTGGTCAGAATCAAGTAATTTCCTGCAAAATCGTATGTGCCTGTGGCTGCGAGCTGCCGCATACGATGCAATCTTGCATCGACTATCGAATCACGTCGCGACGTGATTCTATAGGTGATAGTTTAACTTTTAACTACACGCGCATGAGCAACAAATAACAGCTGATCCAGTGAATTAGTTTACTGGATTAGTTTACTGGAGTTTACATATTTTTAGCAATCAAGGCGGCTTCTTTTGGCGCCCCCTTGACTTGGCGCCCGTGTGCCTCGCACCCGCTGCACCCCCGGGTCGGAACGGGCCTGACTCGACCTATTAGCACCAAAGTATGTTTGTTCTTAAATACAAAGCACAAAACTTCATACTATGGATCGCCTATTATGCGAGCGTGCTGGCCCTGGTGCACGAGGATGGCGCATACGGCGTAGGCAACGCTGACGACCTGACGTCAGTGGTTGAGGCCAAACCGAGGCAGACCTTACGTGCAAGGCGGAGCACGCGTTAGAGAAGGTTTCCTACCACCTTAAGAGCAAGGTAAAGCCAATGGTAGACGGAATTGCCCGTTTTTTTCAAGGCTTACCAGCCGTAAGGTTTAGTCGCGTATGCCCCACTAGAGTGGGGAGAGTCCGACACACGCGCCTGCAGAAAGCCGGTATATGGTGCGTAAAGCATTCCTTCATCTGCAAAAAAAGGTTGGGTTGGGCTGGGTTGGGATGGGATGGGATGGGATGGGATGGGATGGGATGGGATGGGATGGGATGGGATGGGATGGGATGGGATGGGATGGGATGGGATGGGATGGGATGGGATGGGATGGGATGGGATGGGATGGGATGGGATGGGATGGGATGGGATGGGATGGGATGGGATGGGATGGGATGGGATGGGATGGGATGGGATGGGATGGGATGGGATGGGATGGGATGGGATGGGATGGGATGGGATGGGATGGGATGGGATGGGATGGGATGGGATGGGATGGGATGGGATGGGATGGGATGGGATGGGATGGGATGGGATGGGATGGGATGGGATGGGATGGGATGGGATGGGATGGGATGGGATGGGATGGGATGGGATGGGATGGGATGGGATGGGATGGGATGGGATGGGATGGGATGGGATGGGATGGGATGGGATGGGATGGGATGGGATGGGATGGGATGGGATGGGATGGGATGGGATGGGATGGGATGGGATGGGATGGGATGGGATGGGATGGGATGGGATGGGATGGGATGGGATGGGATGGGATGGGATGGGATGGGATGGGATGGGATGGGATGGGATGGGATGGGATGGGATGGGATGGGATGGGATGGGATGGGATGGGATGGGATGGGATGGGATGGGATGGGATGGGATGGGATGGGATGGGATGGGATGGGATGGGATGGGATGGGATGGGATGGGATGGGATGGGATGGGATGGGATGGGATGGGATGGGATGGGATGGGATGGGATGGGATGGGATGGGATGGGATGGGATGGGATGGGATGGGATGGGATGGGATGGGATGGGATGGGATGGGATGGGATGGGATGGGATGGGATGGGATGGGATGGGATGGGATGGGATGGGATGGGATGGGATGGGATGGGATGGGATGGGATGGGATGGGATGGGATGGGATGGGATGGGATGGGATGGGATGGGATGGGATGGGATGGGATGGGATGGGATGGGATGGGATGGGATGGGATGGGATGGGATGGGATGGGATGGGATGGGATGGGATGGGATGGGATGGGATGGGATGGGATGGGATGGGATGGGATGGGATGGGATGGGATGGGATGGGATGGGATGGGATGGGATGGGATGGGATGGGATGGGATGGGATGGGATGGGATGGGATGGGATGGGATGGGATGGGATGGGATGGGATGGGATGGGATGGGATGGGATGGGATGGGATGGGATGGGATGGGATGGGATGGGATGGGATGGGATGGGATGGGATGGGATGGGATGGGATGGGATGGGATGGGATGGGATGGGATGGGATGGGATGGGATGGGATGGGATGGGATGGGATGGGATGGGATGGGATGGGATGGGATGGGATGGGATGGGATGGGATGGGATGGGATGGGATGGGATGGGATGGGATGGGATGGGATGGGATGGGATGGGATGGGATGGGATGGGATGGGATGGGATGGGATGGGATGGGATGGGATGGGATGGGATGGGATGGGATGGGATGGGATGGGATGGGATGGGATGGGATGGGATGGGATGGGATGGGATGGGATGGGATGGGATGGGATGGGATGGGATGGGATGGGATGGGATGGGATGGGATGGGATGGGATGGGATGGGATGGGATGGGATGGGATGGGATGGGATGGGATGGGATGGGATGGGATGGGATGGGATGGGATGGGATGGGATGGGATGGGATGGGATGGGATGGGATGGGATGGGATGGGATGGGATGGGATGGGATGGGATGGGATGGGATGGGATGGGATGGGTTGGGTTGGGTTGGGTTGGGTTGGGTTGGGTTGGGTTGGGTTGGGTTGGGTTGGGTTGGGTTGGGTTGGGTTGGGCTAGGCTGGGTTGGGTTGGGTTGGGTTGGGTTGGGTTGGGTTGGGTTGGGTTGGGTTGGGTTGGGTTGGGTTGGGTTGTGTTGGGTTGGGTTGGGTTGGGTTGGGTTGGGTAGGGTTGGGTTGGGTTGGGTTGGGTTGGGTTTGAACGATGACTTGCGGCTTCCACAGGGTGCCGTGCTGGGTGGCATACAATGAATCGCCTATTATGTGAGCGTGCTGGCCCTGGTGCACGTGGTTGAGGCCAAAACCCAGACATGCCTTACGTGCAAGGCGCAGCACGCATTAGAGAAAGTTTCCTACCACCTTAAGAGTAAGGTAAAGCCAATGGTAAATGGAATTGTCCGTTTTTTTCTCAAGGCTCACCAGGCGTAAGGTTTAGTCGCGTATGCCTCACTAGAGTGGGGAGAGTCCGACACACGCGCCTGTAGGACGCCGGTGTATGGTGCGTAAAGCATTCCTTCATCTTCTAAAAAGGGTTGGGTTGGGTTGGGTTCAGTGGAACAAGATAGACGCCTACATCACGGAAATCCTGCGCACCAGAATAAGAGAGGAGTAGTAGAAGGATATACATGATCGCACACCCGAGAAGACAACAAAATGAAGATCTAAAGAAAATACTGCAGGCGAGTGAAATAAAATACCCTCACAGGTGGTGCCGCTCGCCAAGCAGGTAAAGCCAATGGTAGACGGAATTACCCGCACTTTTTTCAAGGCTCACCAGGCGTAAGGTTTAGTTGCGTATGCCCCACTAGAGTGGGAAGCGTCCGACACACGCGCCTGCAGGAACACGGTATATGTTGCGTAAAGCATTGTTTCATCTTCTAAGAAGGGTTGGGTTGGGCTGAGTTGGGTTGGGTTGGGTTGGGTTGGGTTGAGTTGAGTTGAGTTGAGTTGAGTTGAGTTGAGTTGAGTTGAGTTGAGTTGAGTTGAGTTGAGTTGAGTTGAGTTGAGTTGAGTTGAGTTGAGTTGAGTTGAGTTGAGTTGAGTTGAGTTGAGTTGAGTTGAGTTGAGTTGAGTTGAGTTGAGTTGAGTTGAGTTGAGTTGAGTTGAGTTGAGTTGAGTTGAGTTGAGTTGAGTTGAGTTGAGTTGAGTTGAGTTGCATTGGGTTCGGTTGCGTTGGGTTGGGTTGGGTTCCGTTGGGTTGGGTTGGGTTCCGTTGGGTTGGGTCGGGTTGGGTTGGGTTGGGTTCAGTGGGTGAGGACAGAAGCCTACATCATAGAAATCCTGCGCACCAGAATAAGAGGAGAGTAGTTGAAGGATATACATGATCGCACACCCAAGAAGACAACAAAATGAAGATCTAAAGAACATACTGCAGGCGAGTGATACAAAAAAGCCTCACAGGTGGTGCCGCTCGCCAAGCAGGTAAAGCCCAATGGTAGACTGAATTGCCCGTTCTTTTTCAAGGCTCACCAGGCGTAAGGTTTAGACGCGTATGCCCCACTAGAGTGGGGAGCGTCCGACACACGCGCCTGCAGGAAGCCGGTGTATAGTGCGTAAAGCATTCCATCATCTTCTAAAAAAATTTGGGTTGGGTTGCGTTGGGTTCAGTGGAAGAAGATAGAGGCCTACATCTCGGTCGCATATAGTCGCGTATGCCCCACTAGAGTGGGGAGCGTACGACACACGCGCCTGCAGGAAGCCGGTGTATGGTGCGCAAAGCATTCCTTCCTTTTTTTTAGAAAAGGTTGGGTTGGGTTGGGTTAGGTTGGGTTGGGGTTGAGCGATGACCTGCGGGCTTCCACAGGGTGCCGTGCTGGGTGGCATACTATGAATCGCCTATTATGTGAGCGTGCTGGCCCTGGTGCACGCTGATGGCGTATACGGCGTAGGCTACGCGGACGACCTGACGCTGGTGGTTGAGGCCAAACCGGGGCAGACCTTACGTACAAGGCGGAGCACGCGTTAGAGAAGGTTTCCTACCACCTTAAGAGCAAGGTAAAGCCAATGGTACACGGAATTGCCCGTTCTTTGTCAAGGCTCACCAGGCGTAAAGTTTAGTCGCGTATGCCCCACTAGAGTGGGGAGGGTCCGACACACGCGCCTGCAGGAAGCCTATGGTGCGTTAAGCATTCCTTCATCTTCTAAAAAAGGTTGGGTTGGGTTGAGTTGGGCAGGGTTGGGTTGGGTTGGGTTGGGTTGGGTTGGGTTGGGTTGGGTTGCGTTGGGTCGCGTTGCGTTGCGTTGCGTTGGGTTGGGTTGGGTTGCGTTGCGTTGGGTTGGGGCGATGACCTGCGGGCTTCCACAGGGTGCCGTGCTGGGTGGCATAGATAGATAGATAGATATATTATTTATTTCCAGAAAAGTACAATATACAATACGAAACATTTGATATGTAGATCACCCTCTGAGGAAAACAAGTCAGAAGAAAAAAGAAAAACAATAGCGAATAATAACAACTTAAAATAACTAGCACTGATCGAATTTGTCCACCGCATATAAGCACTTCTCAATAAGATATTTCTTAATTAAACGCTTAAAACTATATAGGGTTGTAGCAATTTTTATATTTACTGGCAGAGCATTGAAAAGCTTGCAGCCGTTAAACTCAAGATGCTTTTGATAAAGACTTGTTCGATGCGGTTGAGGTTGTAGACTGTCCTAGTTTCTTGTGTTGTAAGTACTTGACCTATTAGCACCAAAGTATGTTTGTTCTTAAATACAAAGCACAAAACTTCATACTATGGATCGCCTATTATGCGAGCGTGCTGGCCCTGGTGCACGAGGATGGCGCATACGGCGTAGGCTACGCGGACGACCTGACGTCAGTGGTTGAGGCCAAACCGAGGCAGACCTTACGTGCAAGGCGGAGCACGCGTTAGAGAAGGTTTCCTACCACCTTAAGAGCAAGGTAAAGCCAATGGTAGACGGAATTGCCCGTTTTTTTCAAGGCTTACCAGCCGTAAGGTTTAGTCGCGTATGCCCCACTAGAGTGGGGAGAGTCCGACACACGCTCCTGCAGAAAGCCGGTATATGGTGCGTAAAGCATTCCTTCATCTGCAAAAAATGGTTGGATAGGGTTGGGTTGGGGCGATGACCTGCGGACTTCCACAGGGTGCCATGCTGGGTGGCATAGTACGGATCGCCTACTATGCGAGCGTGCTGGCCCTGGTGCACGAGGATGGCGTATACGGCGTAGGCTACGCGGACGACCTGACGCTGGTGGTTGAGGCCAAACCGAGGCAGACCTTACGTGCAAGGCGGAGCACGCGTTAGAGAAGGTTTCCTACCACCTTAAGAGCAAGGTAAAGCCAATGGTACACGGAATTGCCCGTTCTTTGTCAAGGCTCACCAGGCGTAAAGTTTAGTCGCGTATGCCCCACTAGAGTGGGGAGGGTCCGACACACGCGCCTGCAGGAAGCCGGTATATGGTGCGTAAAGCATTCCTTCATCTGCAAAAAATGGTTGGATAGGGTAGGGTTGGGGCGATGACCTGCGGACTTCCACAGGGTGCCATGGTGGGTGGCATAGTACGGATCGCCCACTATGCGAGCGTGTTGGCCCTGGTGCACGAGGATGGCGTATACGGCGTAGGCTACACGGACGACTTGACGCTGGTGGTTGAGGCCAAAACCGAGACAGATCTTACGTGCAAGGCGGAGCACGCGTTAGGGAAGGTTTCCTACCACCTTACGAGCAAGGTAAAGCCAATGGTAAACGGAATTGCCCGTTTTTTTTTCAAGGCTCAGCAGACGTAAGGTTTAGTCGCGTATGCCCCACCAGAGTGGGGAGAGTCCGACACACGCGCCTGCGGGAAGCCGGTGTATGGTGCGTAAAGCATTCCTTCATCTTCTAAAAAAGGTTGGGTTGGGTTGGGCTGGGTTGGGATGGGATGGGATGGGATGGGATGGGATGGGATGGGATGGGATGGGATGGGATGGGATGGGATGGGATGGGATGGGATGGGATGGGATGGGATGGGATGGGATGGGATGGGATGGGATGGGATGGGATGGGATGGGATGGGATGGGATGGGATGGGATGGGATGGGATGGGATGGGATGGGATGGGATGGGATGGGATGGGATGGGATGGGATGGGATGGGATGGGATGGGATGGGATGGGATGGGATGCGATGCGATGCGATGCGATGCGATGCGATGCGATGCGATGCGATGCGATGCGATGCGATGCGATGCGATGCGATGCGATGCGATGCGATGCGATGCGATGCGATGCGATGCGATGCGATGCGATGCGATGCGATGCGATGCGATGCGATGCGATGCGATGCGATGCGATGCGATGCGATGCGATGCGATGCGATGCGATGCGATGCGATGCGATGCGATGCGATGCGATGCGATGCGATGCGATGCGATGCGATGCGATGCGATGCGATGCGATGCGATGCGATGCGATGCGATGCGATGCGATGCGATGCGATGCGATGCGATGCGATGCGATGCGATGCGATGCGATGCGATGCGATGCGATGCGATGCGATGCGATGCGATGCGATGCGATGCGATGCGATGCGATGCGATGCGATGCGATGCGATGCGATGCGATGCGATGCGATGCGATGCGATGCGATGCGATGCGATGCGATGCGATGCGATGCGATGCGATGCGATGCGATGCGATGCGATGCGATGCGATGCGATGCGATGCGATGCGATGCGATGCGATGCGATGCGATGCGATGCGATGCGATGCGATGCGATGCGATGCGATGCGATGCGATGCGATGCGATGCGATGCGATGCGATGCGATGCGATGCGATGCGATGCGATGCGATGCGATGCGATGCGATGCGATGCGATGCGATGCGATGCGATGCGATGCGATGCGATGCGATGCGATGCGATGCGATGCGATGCGATGCGATGCGATGCGATGCGATGCGATGCGATGCGATGCGATGCGATGCGATGCGATGCGATGCGATGCGATGCGATGCGATGCGATGCGATGCGATGCGATGCGATGCGATGCGATGCGATGCGATGCGATGCGATGCGATGCGATGCGATGCGATGCGATGCGATGCGATGCGATGCGATGCGATGCGATGCGATGCGATGCGATGCGATGCGATGCGATGCGATGCGATGCGATGCGATGCGATGCGATGCGATGCGATGCGATGCGATGCGATGCGATGCGATGCGATGCGATGCGATGCGATGCGATGCGATGCGATGCGATGCGATGCGATGCGATGCGATGCGATGCGATGCGATGCGATGCGATGCGATGCGATGCGATGCGATGCGATGCGATGCGATGCGATGCGATGCGATGCGATGCGATGCGATGCGATGCGATGCGATGCGATGCGATGCGATGCGATGCGATGCGATGCGATGCGATGCGATGCGATGCGATGCGATGCGATGCGATGCGATGCGATGCGATGCGATGCGATGCGATGCGATGCGATGCGATGCGATGCGATGCGATGCGATGCGATGCGATGCGATGCGATGCGATGCGATGCGATGCGATGCGATGCGATGCGATGCGATGCGATGCGATGCGATGCGATGCGATGCGATGCGATGCGATGCGATGCGATGCGATGCGATGCGATGCGATGCGATGCGATGCGATGCGATGCGATGCGATGCGATGCGATGCGATGCGATGCGATGCGATGCGATGCGATGCGATGCGATGCGATGCGATGCGATGCGATGCGATGCGATGCGATGCGATGCGATGCGATGCGATGCGATGCGATGCGATGCGATGCGATGCGATGCGATGCGATGCGATGCGATGCGATGCGATGCGATGCGATGCGATGCGATGCGATGCGATGCGATGCGATGCGATGCGATGCGATGCGATGCGATGCGATGCGATGCGATGCGATGCGATGCGATGCGATGCGATGCGATGCGATGCGATGCGATAAGTAAGGTTGCGTAAGCCCCACTAGAGTGGGGAGAGTCCGACACACGCGCGGACGACACACGCGTATACGGCGTAGGCTACGCGGACGACCTGACGCTGGTGGTTGAGGCCAAACCGGGGCAGACCTTACGTACAAGGCGGAGCACGCGTTAGAGAAGGTTTCCTACCACCTTAAGAGCAAGGTAAAGCCAATGGTACACGGAATTGCCCGTTCTTTGTCAAGGCTCACCAGGCGTAAAGTTTAGTCGCGTATGCCCCACTAGAGTGGGGAGGGTCCGACACACGCGCCTGCAGGAAGCCTATGGTGCGTTAAGCATTCCTTCATCTTCTAAAAAAGGTTGGGTTGGGTTGAGTTGGGCAGGGTTGGGTTGGGTTGGGTTGGGTTGGGTTGGGTTGGGTTGGGTTGCGTTGGGTCGCGTTGCGTTGCGTTGCGTTGGGTTGGGTTGGGTTGCGTTGCGTTGGGTTGGGGCGATGACCTGCGGGCTTCCACAGGGTGCCGTGCTGGGTGGCATAGATAGATAGATAGATATATTATTTATTTCCTGAAAAGTACAATATACAATACGAAACATTTGATATGTAGATCACCCTCTGAGGAAAACAAGTCAGAAGAAAAAAGAAAAACAATAGCGAATAATAACAACTTAAAATAACTAGCACTGATCGAATTTGTCCACCGCATATAAGCACTTCTCAATAAGATATTTCTTAATTAAACGCTTAAAACTATATAGGGTTGTAGCAATTTTTATATTTACTGGCAGAGCATTGAAAAGCTTGCAGCCGTTAAACTCAAGATGCTTTTGATAAAGACTTGTTCGATGCGGTTGAGGTTGTAGACTGTCCTAGTTTCTTGTGTTGTAAGTACTTGACCTATTAGCACCAAAGTATGTTTGTTCTTAAATACAAAGCACAAAACTTCATACTATGGATCGCCTATTATGCGAGCGTGCTGGCCCTGGTGCACGAGGATGGCGCATACGGCGTAGGCTACGCGGACGACCTGACGTCAGTGGTTGAGGCCAAACCGAGGCAGACCTTACGTGCAAGGCGGAGCACGCGTTAGAGAAGGTTTCCTACCACCTTAAGAGCAAGGTAAAGCCAATGGTAGACGGAATTGCCCGTTTTTTTCAAGGCTTACCAGCCGTAAGGTTTAGTCGCGTATGCCCCACTAGAGTGGGGAGAGTCCGACACACGCTCCTGCAGAAAGCCGGTATATGGTGCGTAAAGCATTCCTTCATCTGCAAAAAATGGTTGGATAGGGTTGGGTTGGGGCGATGACCTGCGGACTTCCACAGGGTGCCATGCTGGGTGGCATAGTACGGATCGCCTACTATGCGAGCGTGCTGGCCCTGGTGCACGAGGATGGCGTATACGGCGTAGGCTACGCGGACGACCTGACGCTGGTGGTTGAGGCCAAACCGAGGCAGACCTTACGTGCAAGGCGGAGCACGCGTTAGAGAAGGTTTCCTACCACCTTAAGAGCAAGGTAAAGCCAATGGTACACGGAATTGCCCGTTCTTTGTCAAGGCTCACCAGGCGTAAAGTTTAGTCGCGTATGCCCCACTAGAGTGGGGAGGGTCCGACACACGCGCCTGCAGGAAGCCGGTATATGGTGCGTAAAGCATTCCTTCATCTGCAAAAAATGGTTGGATAGGGTAGGGTTGGGGCGATGACCTGCGGACTTCCACAGGGTGCCATGGTGGGTGGCATAGTACGGATCGCCCACTATGCGAGCGTGTTGGCCCTGGTGCACGAGGATGGCGTATACGGCGTAGGCTACACGGACGACTTGACGCTGGTGGTTGAGGCCAAAACCGAGACAGATCTTACGTGCAAGGCGGAGCACGCGTTAGGGAAGGTTTCCTACCACCTTACGAGCAAGGTAAAGCCAATGGTAAACGGAATTGCCCGTTTTTTTTTCAAGGCTCAGCAGACGTAAGGTTTAGTCGCGTATGCCCCACCAGAGTGGGGAGAGTCCGACACACGCGCCTGCGGGAAGCCGGTGTATGGTGCGTAAAGCATTCCTTCATCTTCTAAAAAAGGTTGGGTTGGGTTGGGCTGGGTTGGGATGGGATGGGATGGGATGGGATGGGATGGGATGGGATGGGATGGGATGGGATGGGATGGGATGGGATGGGATGGGATGGGATGGGATGGGATGGGATGGGATGGGATGGGATGGGATGGGATGGGATGGGATGGGATGGGATGGGATGGGATGGGATGGGATGGGATGGGATGGGATGGGATGGGATGGGATGGGATGGGATGGGATGGGATGGGATGGGATGGGATGGGATGGGATGGGATGGGATGGGATGGGATGGGATGGGATGGGATGGGATGGGATGCGATGCGATGCGATGCGATGCGATGCGATGCGATGCGATGCGATGCGATGCGATGCGATGCGATGCGATGCGATGCGATGCGATGCGATGCGATGCGATGCGATGCGATGCGATGCGATGCGATGCGATGCGATGCGATGCGATGCGATGCGATGCGATGCGATGCGATGCGATGCGATGCGATGCGATGCGATGCGATGCGATGCGATGCGATGCGATGCGATGCGATGCGATGCGATGCGATGCGATGCGATGCGATGCGATGCGATGCGATGCGATGCGATGCGATGCGATGCGATGCGATGCGATGCGATGCGATGCGATGCGATGCGATGCGATGCGATGCGATGCGATGCGATGCGATGCGATGCGATGCGATGCGATGCGATGCGATGCGATGCGATGCGATGCGATGCGATGCGATGCGATGCGATGCGATGCGATGCGATGCGATGCGATGCGATGCGATGCGATGCGATGCGATGCGATGCGATGCGATGCGATGCGATGCGATGCGATGCGATGCGATGCGATGCGATGCGATGCGATGCGATGCGATGCGATGCGATGCGATGCGATGCGATGCGATGCGATGCGATGCGATGCGATGCGATGCGATGCGATGCGATGCGATGCGATGCGATGCGATGCGATGCGATGCGATGCGATGCGATGCGATGCGATGCGATGCGATGCGATGCGATGCGATGCGATGCGATGCGATGCGATGCGATGCGATGCGATGCGATGCGATGCGATGCGATGCGATGCGATGCGATGCGATGCGATGCGATGCGATGCGATGCGATGCGATGCGATGCGATGCGATGCGATGCGATGCGATGCGATGCGATGCGATGCGATGCGATGCGATGCGATGCGATGCGATGCGATGCGATGCGATGCGATGCGATGCGATGCGATGCGATGCGATGCGATGCGATGCGATGCGATGCGATGCGATGCGATGCGATGCGATGCGATGCGATGCGATGCGATGCGATGCGATGCGATGCGATGCGATGCGATGCGATGCGATGCGATGCGATGCGATGCGATGCGATGCGATGCGATGCGATGCGATGCGATGCGATGCGATGCGATGCGATGCGATGCGATGCGATGCGATGCGATGCGATGCGATGCGATGCGATGCGATGCGATGCGATGCGATGCGATGCGATGCGATGCGATGCGATGCGATGCGATGCGATGCGATGCGATGCGATGCGATGCGATGCGATGCGATGCGATGCGATGCGATGCGATGCGATGCGATGCGATGCGATGCGATGCGATGCGATGCGATGCGATGCGATGCGATGCGATGCGATGCGATGCGATGCGATGCGATGCGATGCGATGCGATGCGATGCGATGCGATGCGATGCGATGCGATGCGATGCGATGCGATGCGATGCGATGCGATGCGATGCGATGCGATGCGATGCGATGCGATGCGATGCGATGCGATGCGATGCGATGCGATGCGATGCGATGCGATGCGATGCGATGCGATGCGATGCGATGCGATGCGATGCGATGCGATGCGATGCGATGCGATGCGATGCGATGCGATGCGATGCGATGCGATGCGATGCGATGCGATGCGATGCGATGCGATGCGATGCGATGCGATGCGATGCGATGCGATGCGATGCGATGCGATGCGATGCGATGCGATGCGATGCGATGCGATGCGATGCGATGCGATGCGATGCGATGCGATGCGATGCGATGCGATGCGATGCGATGCGATGCGATGCGATGCGATGCGATGCGATGCGATGCGATGCGATGCGATGCGATGCGATGCGATGCGATGCGATGCGATGCGATGCGATGCGATGCGATGCGATGCGATGCGATGCGATGCGATGCGATGCGATGCGATGCGATGCGATGCGATGCGATGCGATGCGATGCGATGCGATGCGATGCGATGCGATGCGATGCGATGCGATGCGATGCGATGCGATGCGATGCGATGCGATGCGATGCGATGCGATGCGATGCGATGCGATGCGATGCGATGCGATGCGATGCGATGCGATGCGATGCGATGCGATGCGATGCGATGCGATAAGTAAGGTTGCGTAAGCCCCACTAGAGTGGGGAGAGTCCGACACACGCGCCTGCGGGAAGCCGGTGTATGATGCGTTAAGCATTCCTTCATCTTACAAAAAAGGTTGGGTTGGGTTGGGTTGGGTTGGGTTGGGTTGGGTTGGGTTGGGTTGGGTTGGGTTGGGTTGGGTTGGGTTGCGTTGGGTTGGGTTCTGTGGGAGAAGATAGAGGCCTACATCACGGAAATCCTGCGCACCAGAATAAGAGGGGAGTAGTAGAAGTATATACATGATCGCACACACAAGAAGACAACAAAATGAAGATCTAAAGAACATACTGCAGGCGAGTGATATAAAATTCCCTCACAGATGGTGCCGCTCGCCAAGCAGTTGGGTTGGGTTGTGTTCAGTGGGAGAAGATAGAGGCCTACATCACGGCCGCGTATAGTCGCGTATGCCCCATTAGAGTGGGGAGCGTCCGACATACGCGCCTGCAGGAAGCCGGTGTATGGCCTTCATCTTTTAAAAAGGGTTGGGTTGGGTTGGGTTGGGTTGGGTTGGGTTGGGCTGGGCTGGGCTGGGCTGGGCTGGGCTGGGCTGGGCTGGGCTGGGCTGGGTTGGGTTGGGTTGTGTTGGGATGGGTTGGGTTGGGCTGGGCTGGGTTTGAGCGATGACCTGCGGGCTTCCACAGGGTGCCGTGCTGGGTGGCATACTATGAATCGCCTATTATATGAGCGTGCTGGCCCTGGTGCAATAGGATGGCGTATACGGCGTAGATTACGAGGACGACGAAAATCTAAAGAACATACTGCAGGCGAGTGATACAAAATACCCTCACAGGTGGTGGTAAACGAGACTGCCTGTTTTTTTTCAAGGCTCACCAGGCGTAAGGTTTAGTCGCGTATGCCCCACTAGAGTGGGGAGAGTCCGACACACGCGCCTGCGGGAAGCCGGTGTATGGTGCGTTAAGCAGTCCTTCATCTTCCAAAATAGGTTGGGTTGGGTTGGGTTGGGTTGGGTTGGACTGGGCTGGGTTGGGTTGGGTTCAGTGGGAGAATATAGAGGCCTACATCACGGAAATCCTGCGCACCAGAATAAGAGGGGAGTAGTAGAAGGATATACATGATCGCACACACATGAAGACAACAAAATGAAGATCCAAAGAAGCAGCATGTTCGAGTGATATAAAATTCCCTCACAGGTGGTGCCGCTCGCCAAGCAGGTGAAGCCAATGGTAGACGGAATTGCCCATTTTTTTTCAAGGCTCACCAGGCGTAAGGTTTAGTCTTGTATGCCCCACTAAAGTGGTGAGCGTCCGACTTACGCACCAGCAGGAAGCCGGTGTATGGTGCGTAAAGCATTCCTACATCTTCTAAAAAAGGCTGGGTTGGGTTGGGGCGATGACCTGCGGACTTCCACAGGGTGCCGTGCTGGGTGGCATACTATTGGTTGCCTATTATGTGAGCGTGCTGGCCCTGGTGCACGAGGATGGCGCATACGGCGTAGGCTACGCGGACGACCTGACGCCAGTGGTTGAGGCCAAACCGAGGCAGACCTTACGTGCAAGGCGGAGCACGCGTTAGAGAAGGTTTCCTGCCACCTTAAGAGTAAGGTAAAGCCAATGGTAAACGGAATTGCCCGTTTTTTTCTCAAGGCTCACCAGGCATAAGGTTTAGTCGCGTATGCACCATTAGAGTGGGGAGAGTCCGACACACGCGCCTGTAGGACGCAGGTGTATGGTGCGTAAAGCATTCCATCATCTTCTAAAAAAGGTTGGGTTGGGTTGGGATCAGTGGAAGAAGATAGACGCCTACATCACGGAAATCCTGCGCACCAGAATAAGAGAGGAGTAGTAGAGGGATATACATGATCGCACATCCGAGAAGACAACAAAATGAAGATCTAAAGAAAATACTGCGGGCGAGAGATATAAAATATCCTCACAGGTGGTGCCGCTCGCCAAGCAGGTAAAGCCAATGGTAGACGGAATTTCCCGCTCTTTTTTCAAGGCTCACCAGGCGTAAGGTTTAGCCTCGTATGCCCCACTAGAGTGGGGAGCGTCCGACACACGCGCCCGCAGGAAGCCGGTGAATGGTGCGTAAAGCATTTCTTCATCTTCTAAAAAGGTTGGGTTGGGTTGGGTTCAGTGGGAGAAGATAGAGGCCTACATCGCGGAAATCCTGCGTACCAGAATAAGAGGGGAGTACTAGAAGGATATACATGATCGCACACCCAAGAAAACAACAAAATGAAGATCTAAAGAACATACTGCAGGTGAGTGATACAAAATACCCTCACAGGTGGTGCCGCTCGCCAAGCAGGTAAAGCCCAATGGTAGACGGAATTTCGCGCTCTTTTTTCAAGGCTCACCAGGCGTAAGGTTTAGCCTCGTATGCCCCACTAGAGTGGGGAGCGTCCGACACACGCGCCCGCAGGAAGCCGGTGAATGGTGCGTAAAGCATTTCATCATCTTCCAAAAAGGTTGGGTTGGGTTGGGTTCAGTTGGAGAAGATAGAGGCCTACATCGCGGAAATCCTGTGTACCAGAATAAGAGGGGAGTACTAGAAGGATATACATGATTCCACACCCAAGAAGACAACAAAATGAAGATCTAAAGAACATGCTGCAGGCGAGTGATATAAAATTCCCTCACAGGTGGTGCCGCTCGCCAAGCAGGTGAAGGCAATGGCAGACGGAGTTGCCCGTTCTTTTTTCCAGGCTCACCAGGCGTAAGGTTTAGTCGCGTATGCCCCACTAGAGTGGGAAGCGTCCGACACACGCGCCTGCAGTAACACCGTATATGGTGCGTAAAGCATTCCTTCATCTTCTAAAAAAGGTTGGGTTGGGTTGGGTTGGGTTGGGTTGGGTTGGGTTTGGGTTGGACAGGGTTGGGTTGAGTTTGAGCGATGACCTGCGGACTTCCACAGGGTGCCGTGCTGGGTGGCATACTATGAATCGCCTATAATATGAGCGTGCTGGTCCTGGTGCACGAGGATGGCGCATACGGCGTAGGTTACACGGACGACCTGACGCTGGTGGTTGAGGCCAAAACCGAGACAGATCTTACGTGCAAGGCGGACCACGCGTTAGAGAAGTTTTCCCATCACCTTAAGAGCAGGGTAATGCCAATGGTAGACGGAAAGAGCAGGGTAATGCCAATGGTAGACGGAATTGCCCGTTCTTTTTTCAAGGCTCACCAGGCGTAAGGTTTAGTCGCGTATTCCACACTAAAGTGGTGAGCGTCCGACATACGCGCCAGCAGGAAGCCGGTGTATGGTGCGTAAAGGATTCCTTCATCTTCTAAAAAAGGTTGGGTTGGGTTGGGGCGATGACCTGCGGACTTCCACAGGGTGCCGTGCTGGGTGGCACACTATGGATTGCCTATTATGTGAGCGTGCTGGCCCTGGTGCACGTTGTTGAGGCCAAAACCGAGACAGACCTTACGTGCAAGGCGGAGCACGCGTTGGAGAAGGTTTCCTACCACTTTAGAGTAAGGTAAAGCAAATGGTAAACGGTATTGCCCGTTTTTTCTCAAGGCTCACCAGGCGTAAGGTTTAGTCGCGTATGCCCCATTAGAGTGGGGAGACTCCGACACACGCGCCTGTAGGACGCCGGTGTATGGTGCGTAAAGCATTCCATCATTTTCTAAAAAAGGTTGGGTTAGGTTGGGTTCGGTGGAAGAAGATAGAGGCCTACATCACGGAAATCCTGCGCACCAGAATAAGAGAGGAGTAGTAGTAGGATATACATGATCGCACACCCGAGAAGACAACAAAATGAAGATCTAAAGAACATACTGCAGGCGAGTATTATGTCAGCGTGCTGGCCCTGGTGCAGGAGGATGGCGTATACGGCGTAGGTTACGCGGACGACCTGACGCTGGTGGTTGAGGCCAAAACCGAGACAGATCTTACGTGCGAGTCGGACCACGCGTTAGGGAAGGTTTCCCATCACCTTAAGAGCAAGGTAAAGCCAACGGTAGACGGAATTGCCCGTTTTTTTTCAAGGCTCACAACAAGGTTTAGTCGCGTATGCCCCACAAAAGTGGTAAGTGTCCGACATACGCGCCAGCAGGAAGCCGGTGTATGCTGCGTAAAGGATTCCTTCATCTTCCAAAAAAGGTTGGGTTGGATTGGATTGGGTTGGGTTGGGTTGGGTTGGGTTGGATTGGGTTGGGTTGGGTTGGATTGGATTGGATTGGATTGGATTGGATTGGATTGGATTGGATTGGATTGGATTGGGTTGGGTTGGGTTGGGTTGGGTTGGGTTGGGTTGGGTTGGGTTGGGTTGGGTTGGGTTGGGTTGGGTTGGGTTGGGTTGGGTTGGGTTGGGTTGGGTTGGGTTGGGTTGGGTTGGCTTGGCTTGGCTTGGCTTGGCTTGGCTTGGCTTGGGTTGGGTTAGGTTGGGTTGGGTTGGGTTGGTTGGGTTGAGTTTGGTTGGGTTGGGGCAATGACCTGCGGGCTTCCACAGGGTGTCGTGCTGGGTGGCATACTATGAATCGCCTATTATGTGAGCGTGCTGGTCCTGGTGCACGAGGATGGCGCATACGGCGTAGGTTACACGGACGACCTGACGCTGGTGGTTGAGGCCAAAATCGAGACAGATCTTACGTGCAAGGCGGACCACGCGTTAGAGAAGTTTTCCCATCACCTTAAGAGCAGGGTAATGCCAATGGTAGACGGAATTGCCCGTTCTTTTTTCAAGGCTCACCAGGCGTAAAGTTTAGTCGCGTATTCCCCACTAAAGTGGTGAGCGTCCGAATACGCGCCAGCAGGAAGCCGGTGTATGGTGCGTAAAGCATTCCTTCATCTTCTAAAAAAGGTTGGGTTGGGTTGGATTGGGTTGGGTTGGGGCGATGACCTGCGGACTTCCACAGGGTGCCGTGCTGGGTGGCACACTATGGATTTCCTATTATGTGGGCGTGCTGGCCCTGGTGCACGTGGTTGAGGCCAAAACCGAGACAGACCTTACGTGCAAGGCGGAGCACGCGTTAGAGAAGGTTTCCTACCACCTTAGAGTAAGGTAAAGCAAATGGTAAACGGTATTGCCCGTTTTTTCTCAAGGCTCGCCAGGCGTAAGGTTTAGTCGCGTATGCCCCATTAGAGTGTGGAGACTCCGACACACGCGCCTGTAGGACGCCGGTGTATGGTGCGTAAAGCATTCCATCATCTTCTAAAAAAGGTTGGGTTGGGTTGGGTTCGGTGGAAGAAGATAGAGGCCTACATCACGGAAATCCTGCGCACCACAATAAGAGAGGAGTAGTAGTAGGATATACATGATCGCATACCCGAGAAGACAACAAAATGAAGATCTAAAGAACATACTGCAGGCGAGTGATATAAAATACCCTCACAGGTGGTGATAAACGAAATTGCCCGTTTTTTTTCAAGGCTCACCAGGCGTAAGGTTGCGTAAGCCCCACTAGAGTGGGGAGAGTCCGACACACGCGCCTGTGGGAAGCCGGTGTATGATGCGTTAAGCATCCCTTCATCTCACAAAAAAGGTTGGGTTGGATTGGGTTGGGTTGGGTTGGGTTGGGTCGGGTTGAGTTGGGTTGAGTTGGGTTGGGTTGGGTTGGGTTGGGTTTGAACGATGACTTGCGGCTTCCACAGGGTGCCGTGCGGGGTGGCATACAATGAATCGCCTATTATGTCAGCGTGCTGGCCCTGGTGCACGTGATCGAGGCCAAAACCCAGACAGACCTTACGTGCAAGGCGGAGCACGCGTTAGAGAAAGTTTCCTACCACCTTAAGAGTAAGGTAAAGCCAATGGTAAATGGAATTGTCCGTTTTTTTCTCAAGGCTCACCAGGCGTAAGGTTTAGTTGCGTATGCCCCACTAGAGTGGGAAGCGTCCGACACACGCGCCTGCAGGAACACGGTATATGTTGCGTAAAGCATTGGGTTGGGTTGGGTTGAGTTGAGTTGAGTTGAGTTGAGTTGAGTTGAGTTGAGTTGAGTTGAGTTGAGTTGAGTTGAGTTGAGTTGAGTTGAGTTGAGTTGAGTTGAGTTGAGTTGAGTTGAGTTGAGTTGAGTTGAGTTGAGTTGAGTTGAGTTGAGTTGCATTGGGTTGGGTTGCGTTGGGTTGGGTTGGGTTCCGTTGGGTTGGGTCGGGTTGGGTTGGGTTGAGTTCAGTGGGTGAGGACAGAAGCCTACATCATGGAAATCCTGCGCACCAGAATAAGAGGAGAGTAGTTGAAGGATATACATGATCGCACACCCAAGAAGACAACAAAATGAAGATCTAAAGAACGTACTGCAGGCGAGTGATACAAAAAAGCCTCACAGGTGGTGCCGCTCGCCAAGCAGGTAAAGCCCAATGGTAGACTGAATTGCCCGTTCTTTTTCAAGGCTCACCAGGCGTAAGGTTTAGACGCGTATGCCCCACTAGAGTGGGGAGCGTCCGACACACGCGCCTGCAGGAAGCCGGTGTATTGTGCGCAAAGCATTCCTTCATCTTTTAAAAAAGGTTGGGTTGGGTTGGGTTGGGTTGGGTTGGGTTGGGTTGGGTTGGGTTGGGTTGGGTTGGGTTGGGTTGGGTTGGGTTGGGTTGGGTTGGGTTGGGTTGGGTTAGGTTGGGTTGGGTTCGGTTGGGTTGGGTTGGGTTGGGCAGGGTTGGGTTGGGTTTGAGCGATGACCTGCAGGCTTCCACAGGGTGCCGTGCTGGGTGGCATACTATGAATCGCCTGTTATGTGAGCGTGCTGGCCCTGGTGCACGCTGATGGCGTATACGGCGTAGGCTACGCGGACGACCTGACGCTGGTGGTTGAGGCCAAACCGAGGCAGACCTTACGTGCAAGGCGGAGCACGCGTTAGAGAAGGTTTCCTACCACCTTAAGAGCAAGGTAAAGCCAATGGTACACGGAATTGCCCGTTCTTTGTCAAGGCTCACCAGGCGTAAAGTTTAGTCGCGTATGCCCCACTAGAGTGGGGAGGGTCCGACACACGCGCCTGCAGGAAGCCGGTGTATGGTGCGTTAAGCATTCCTTCATCTTCTAAAAAAGGTTGGGTTGGGTTGTGTTGGGCAGGGTTGGGTTGGGTTGGGTTGGGTTGCGTTGGGTCGCATTGCGTTGCGTTGCGTTGGGTTGGGTTGCGTTGCGTTGGGTTGGGGCGATAACCTGCGGGCTTCCACAGGGTTCCGTGCTGGGTGGCATAGATAGATAGATAGATAGATATATTATTTATTTCCAGAAAAGTACAATATACAATACGAAACATTTGATATGTAGATCACCCTCTGAGGAAAACAAGTCAGAAGAAAAAAGAAAAACAATAGCGAATAATAACAACTTAAAATGACTAGCACTGATCGAATTTGTCCACCGCATATAAGCACTTCTCAAAAAGATATTTCTTAATTAAACGCTTAAAACTATATAGGGTTGTAGCAATTTTTATATTTACTGGCAGAGCATTGAAAAGCTTGCAGCCGTTAAACTCAAGATGCTTTTGATAAAGACTTTTTCGATGCGGTTGAGGTTGTAGACTGTCCTAGTTTCTTGTGTTGTAAGTACTCGACCCAGGGCCGTTCCTGAGATATCTGACGCCCGTGTGCGACGATAATTTTGGCGCCCCCCTCATATCTCCTGATTTAAATTCTCTAGAATATATTCCTTGAAATCTTGAATAAAATAACCTGCTACAGTAAATGTAGAAAATATATGGATTATTTATTTATTTTTTTAAATATATTATACAAATATTTGTCACTAACATAATAATTAATTTATTGATATAACAACAAAATAAACACCTAATGTTAATATTATATACATGTATTGCTTATGAATATTTATGATTCAATCTCAATAAGTAAAGAACTCAAGTAAACTTGGCTTTTCTCGCCTTCTTTAATGCAAATTCTAATATTAGATCGGGTACATCTATATTTTCGGATATATCTTTTTCAATACTGATAATAGATAAGTTTGAAAGCCTTTCTTGTCCCATTGTTGAACGCAAATAATTTTTTATCAATTTAAGTTTCGAAAAGCTTCTCTCTCCGCTAGCCACTGTCACAGGTAATGTTAAGAAAATTCGTATGGCAATCGCTAAATTTGGGAACAGATAGATGAGGTTATTGTTAAACAGGTATCTAACCACATTCAACGCGTTCATCTCAGGGGAAATATACGGTGCGAGGTTGTCAATTTCATCGAACAAATCTTGAGCTTGTAAGACGTTTGGAAATAAGACACGTATACATCGAACTAATTATGTATAATGAAGTTATCGGAGACAAAATACAACGACGATGTAATCTGTATGAACGTCTATATATTAATGTGTCCTAAATAAGGCCTTGGGTCACAAGTAAGCCTGCAGTGGCCACTTGAAGAAACGGCCCCAACGTAAACATAGACGTGGTGTTGCCAGAGAATGCCATGGAACCGCCCGTCTGTCTGTGATATCGTACAAGCTATAATATCTCTTTCATTTTTAGATGGATCATGTAACATACTTTCGACAGATTCACATTTGGTACGTCTATTTGATTTATCAGTATTATACAACTCGTTGAGAAAACTGAAAACTGTGTGATGTTGCTTTATTTGTTCGAATCTTTCTTCTATTTTCGATAATGCAGTCTTATAGAGTTTTTGGAGCCTCATCTTTACATTCGTAGTCAAATAAACGTTTTCTTGTTCGGGGTCTAACAATATTAACCTCAAAACTGAAATAGTACTGAGTACATATTCCACGGTTACGCGTATTTATAGATTTGGTCAGAATCAAGTAATTTCCTGCAAAATCGTATGTGCCTGTGGCTGCGAGCTGCCGCATACGATGCAATCTTGCATCGACTATCGAATCACGTCGCGACGTGATTCTATAGGTGATAGTTTAACTTTTAACTACACGCGCATGAGCAACAAATAACAGCTGATCCAGTGAATTAGTTTACTGGATTAGTTTACTGGAGTTTACATATTTTTAGCAATCAAGGCGGCTTCTTTTGGCGCCCCCTTGACTTGGCGCCCGTGTGCCTCGCACCCGCTGCACCCCCGGGTCGGAACGGGCCTGACTCGACCTATTAGCACCAAAGTATGTTTGTTCTTAAATACAAAGCACAAAACTTCATACTATGGATCGCCTATTATGCGAGCGTGCTGGCCCTGGTCCACGAGGATGGCGCATACGGCGTAGGCAACGCTGACGACCTGACGCCAGTGGTTGAGGCCAAACCGAGGCAGACCTTGCGTGCAAGGCGGAGCACGCGTTAGAGAAGGTTTCCTACCACCTTAAGAGCAAGGTAAAGCCAATGGTAGACGGAATTGCCCGTCTTTTTCAAGGCTTACCAGCCGTAAGGTTTAGTCGCGTATGCCCCACTAGAGTGGGGAGAGTCCGATACACGCGCCTGCAGAAAGCCGGTATATGGTGCGTAAAGCATTCCTTCATCTGCAAAAAATGGTTGGATAGGGTTGGGTTGGGGCGATGACCTGCGGACTTCCACAGGGTGCCATGCTGGGTGGCATAGTACGGATCGCCTACTATGCGAGCGTGCTGGCACTGGTGCACGAGGATGGCGTATACGGCGTAGGCTACGCGGACGACCTGACGCTGGTGGTTGAGGCCAAACCGAGGCAGACCTTACGTGCAAGGCGGAGCACGCGTTAGAGGAGGTTTCCTACCACCTTAAGAGCAAGGTAAAGCCAATGGTAGTCGGAATTGCCCGTTTTTTTTCAAGGCTTACCAGCCGTAAGGTTTAGTCGCGTATGCCCCACTAGAGTGGGGAGAGTCCGACACATGCGCCTGCAGAAAGCCGGTATATGGTGCGTAAAGCATTCCTTCATCTGCAAAAAAAGGTTGGGTTGGGCTGGGTTGGGATGGGATAGGATGGGATGGGATGGGATGGGATGGGATGGGATGGGATGGGTTGGGTTGGGTTGGGTTGGGTTGGGTTGGGTTGGGTTGGGTTGGGTTGGGTTGGGTTGGGTTGGGTTGGGTTGGGTTGGGTTGGGTTGGGTTGGGTTGGGCTGGGTTGGGTTAGGTTGGGTTGGGTTGGGTTGGGTTGGGTTGGGTTGGGTTGGGTTGGGTTAGGTTGTGTTGGGTTGGGTTGGGTTGGGTTGGGTTGGGTTTGAACGATGACTTGCGGCTTCCACAGGGTGCCGTGCTGGGTGGCATACAATGAATCGCCTATTATGTGAGCGTGCTGGCCCTGGTGCACGTGGTTGAGGCCAAAACCCAGACATGCCTTACGTGCAAGGCGGAGCACGCATTAGAGAAAGTTTCCTACAACCTTAAGAGTAAGGTAAAGCCAATGGTAAATGGAATTGTCCGTTTTTTTCTCAAGGCTCACCAGGCGTAAGGTTTAGTCGCGTATGCCTCACTAGAGTGGGGAGAGTCCGACACACGCGCCTGTAGGACGCCGGTGTATGGTGCGTAAAGCATTCCTTCATCTTCTAAAAAGGGTTGGGTTGGGTTGGGTTGGGTTCAGTGGAACAAGATAGACGCCTACATCACGGAAATCCTGCGCACCAGAATAAGAGAGGAGTAGTAGAAGGATATACATGATCGCACACCCGAGAAGACAACAAAATGAAGATCTAAAGAAAATACTGCAGGCGAGTGAAATAAAATACCCTCACAGGTGGTGCCGCTCGCCAAGCAGGTAAAGCCAATGGTAGACGGAATTACCCGCACTTTTTTCAAGGCTCACCAGGCGTAAGGTTTAGTTGCGTATGCCCCACTAGAGTGGGAAGCGTCCGACACACGCGCCTGCAGGAACACGGTATATGTTGCGTAAAGCATTGTTTCATCTTCTAAGAAGGGTTGGGTTGGGCTGAGTTGGGTTGGGTTGGGTTGGGTTGGGTTGAGTTGAGTTGAGTTGAGTTGAGTTGAGTTGAGTTGAGTTGAGTTGAGTTGAGTTGAGTTGAGTTGAGTTGAGTTGAGTTGAGTTGAGTTGAGTTGAGTTGAGTTGAGTTGAGTTGCATTGGGTTCGGTTGCGTTGGGTTGGGTTGGGTTCCGTTGGGTTGGGTTGGGTTCCGTTGGGTTGGGTCGGGTTGGGTTGGGTTGGGTTCAGTGGGTGAGGACAGAAGCCTACATCATAGAAATCCTGCGCACCAGAATAAGAGGAGAGTAGTTGAAGGATATACATGATCGCACACCCAAGAAGACAACAAAATGAAGATCTAAAGAACATACTGCAGGCGAGTGATACAAAAAAGCCTCACAGGTGGTGCCGCTCGCCAAGCAGGTAAAGCCCAATGGTAGACTGAATTGCCCGTTCTTTTTCAAGGCTCACCAGGCGTAAGGTTTAGACGCGTATGCCCCACTAGAGTGGGGAGCGTCCGACACACGCGCCTGCAGGAAGCCGGTGTATAGTGCGTAAAGCATTCCATCATCTTCTAAAAAAATTTGGGTTGGGTTGCGTTGGGTTCAGTGGAAGAAGATAGAGGCCTACATCTCGGTCGCATATAGTCGCGTATGCCCCACTAGAGTGGGGAGCGTACGACACACGCGCCTGCAGGAAGCCGGTGTATGGTGCGCAAAGCATTCCTTCATTTTTTAAAAAAGGTTGGGTTGGGTTGGGTTGGGTTGGGTTGGGTTGGGTTTGAGCGATGACCTGCGGGCTTCCACAGGGTGCCGTGCTGGGTGGCATACTATGAATCGCCTATTATGTGAGCGTGCTGGCCCTGGTGCACGCTGATGGCGTATACGGCGTAGGCTACGCGGACGACCTGACGCTGGTGGTTGAGGCCAAACCGGGGCAGACCTTACGTGCAAGGCGGAGCACGCGTTAGAGAAGGTTTCCTACCACCTTAAGAGCAAGGTAAAGCCAATGGTACACGGAATTGCCCGTTCTTTGTCAAGGCTCACCAGGCGTAAAGTTTAGTCGCGTATGCCCCACTAGAGTGGGGAGGGTCCGACACACGCGCCTGCAGGAAGCCTATGGTGCGTTAAGCATTCCTTCATCTTCTAAAAAAGGTTGGGTTGGGTTGAGTTGGGCAGGGTTGGGTTGGGTTGGGTTGGGTTGGGTTGGGTTGGGTTGGGTTGGGTTGGGTTGGGTTGCGTTGGGTCGCGTTGCGTTGCGTTGCGTTGGGTTGGGTTGGGTTGCGTTGCGTTGGGTTGGGGCGATGACCTGCGGGCTTCCACAGGGTGCCGTGCTGGGTGGCATAGATAGATAGATAGATATATTATTTATTTCCAGAAAAGTACAATATACAATACGAAACATTTGATATGTAGATCACCCTCTGAGGAAAACAAGTCAGAAGAAAAAAGAAAAACAATAGCGAATAATAACAACTTAAAATAACTAGCACTGATCGAATTTGTCCACCGCATATAAGCACTTCTCAATAAGATATTTCTTAATTAAACGCTTAAAACTATATAGGGTTGTAGCAATTTTTATATTTACTGGCAGAGCATTGAAAAGCTTGCAGCCGTTAAACTCAAGATGCTTTTGATAAAGACTTGTTCGATGCGGTTGAGGTTGTAGACTGTCCTAGTTTCTTGTGTTGTAAGTACTTGACCTATTAGCACCAAAGTATGTTTGTTCTTAAATACAAAGCACAAAACTTCATACTATGGATCGCCTATTATGCGAGCGTGCTGGCCCTGGTGCACGAGGATGGCGCATACGGCGTAGGCTACGCGGACGACCTGACGCCAGTGGTTGAGGCCAAACCGAGGCAGACCTTGCGTGCAAGGCGGAGCACGCGTTAGAGAAGGTTTCCTACTACCTTAAGAGCAAGGTAAAGCCAATGGTAGTCGGAATTGCCCGTTTTTTTTCAGGGCTTACCAGCCGTAAGGTTTAGTCGCGTATGCCCCACTAGAGTGGGGAGAGTCCGACACACGCGCCTGCAGAAAGCCGGAATATGGTGCGTAAAGCATTCCTTCATCTGCAAAAAATGGTTGGATAGGGTAGCGTTGGGGCGATGACCTGCGGACTTCCACAGGGTGCCATGCTGGTTGGCATAGTACGGATCGCCCACTATGCGAGCGTGCTGGCCCTGGTGCACGAGGATGGCGTATACGGCGTAGGCTACACGGACGACTTGACGCTGGTGGTTGAGGCCAAAACCGAGACAGATCTTACGTGCAAGGCGGAGCACGCGTTAGGGAATGTTTCCTACCACCTTACGAGCAAGGTAAAGCCAATGGTAAACGGAATTGCCCGTTTTTTTTTCAAGGCTCACCAGACGTAAGGTTTAGTCGCGTATGCCCCACCAGAGTGGGGAGAGTCCGACACACACGCGCGGGATGGGATGGGATGGGATGGGATGGGATGGGACGGGACGGGACGGGACGGGACGGGACGGGACGGGACGGGACGGGACGGGACGGGACGGGACGGGACGGGACGGGACGGGACGGGACGGGACGGGACGGGACGGGACGGGACGGGACGGGACGGGACGGGACGGGACGGGACGGGACGGGACGGGACGGGTTGGGTTGGGTTGGGTTGGGTTGGGTTGGGTTGGGTTGGGTTGGGTTGGGTTGGGTTGGGTTGGGTTGGGTTGGGTTGGGTTGGGTTGGGTTGGGTTGGGTTGGGTTGGGTTGGGTTAGGTTGGGTTGGGTTGGGTTGGGTTGGGTTGGGTTGGGTTGGGTTGGGTTGGGTTGGGTTGGGTTGGGTTGGGTTGGGTTGGGTTGGGTTGGGTTGGGTTGGGTTGGGTTGGGTTGGGTTGGGTTGGGTTGGGTTGGGTTGGGTTGGGTTGGGGTGGGTTTGAACGATGACTTGCGGCTTCCACAGGGTGCCGTGCTGGGTGGCATACAATGAATCCCTAGTGCACGAGGATGGCGTATACGGCGTAGGTTACACGGACGACTTAACGCTGGTGGTTGAGGCCAAAACCGAGACAGATCTTACGTGGAAGGCGGAGCACGCGTTGGAGAAGGTTTCCTACCACCTTACGAGCAAGGTAAAGCCAATGGTAAACGGAATTGCCCGTTTTTTTCAAGGCTCACCAGACGTAAGGTTTAGTCGCGTATGCCCCACCAGAGTGGGGAGGGTCCGACACGAGGATGGCACACACGCGCCTGCGGGAAGCCGGTGTATGGTGCGTAAAGCATTCCTTCATCTTCTAAAAAAGGTTGGGCTGGGATGGGATGGAATGGGATGGGATGGGATGGGATGGGATGGGATGGGAAGGGACGGGACGGGACGGGACGGGACGGGACGGGACGAGACGGGACGGGACGGGACGGGACGGGACGGGACGGGACGGGACGGGACGGGACGGGACGGGACGGGACGGGACGGGACGGGACGGGACGGGACGGGACGGGACGGGACGGGACGGGACGGGACGGGACGGGACGGGACGGGACTTGGGTTGCGTTGGGTTGGGTTGGGTTGGGACACGAGGATGGCACACACGCGCCTGCGGGAAGCCGGTGTATGGTGCGTAAAGCATTCCTTCATCTTCTAAAAAGGGTTGGGCTGGGATGGGATGGGATGGGATGGGATGGGATGGGAAGGGACGGGACGGGACGGGACGGGACGGGACGGGACGGGACGGGACGGGACGGGACGGGACGGGACGGGACGGGACGGGACGGGACGGGACGGGACGGGACGGGACGGGACGGGACGGGACGGGACGGGACGGGACGGGACGGGACGGGACGGGACGGGACGGGACGGGACGGGACGGGACGGGACGGGACGGGACGGGACTTGGGTTGCGTTGGGTTGGGTTGGGTTGGGTTGGGTTCGGTCGGGTTGCGTTGGGTTGGGTTGCGTTGTGTTGCGTTGTGTTGGGTTGGGGCGATGACCTGCGGACTTCCACAGGGTACCGTGCTGGGTGGCATACCATGGATCGCCTGTTATGCGAGCGTGCTCGCCCTGGTGCACGAGGATGGCGTATACGGCGTCGGCTACGCGGACGACCTGACGCTGGTGGTTGAGGCCCAAACCGAGACAGACCTTACGTGCAAGGCGGAGCACGCGTTAGAGAAAGTTCCTACCACCTTAAGAGTAAGGTAAAGCCAATGGTAAATGGAATTGTCCGTTTTTTCTCAAGGCTCACCAGGCGTAAGATTTAGTCGCGTATGCCTCACTAGAGTGGGGGGAGTCCGACACACGCGCCTGTAGGACGCCGGTGTATGGTGCGTAAAGCATTCCTTCATCTTCTAAAAAGGGTTGGGTTGGGTTGGGTTCAGTGGAACAAGATAGACGCCTACATCACGGAAATCCTGCGCACCAGAATAAGAGAGGAGTAGTAGAAGGATATACATGATCGCACACCCGAGAAGACAACAAAATGAAGATCTAAAGAAAATACTGCAGGCGAGTGAAATAAAATACCCTCACAGGTGGTGCCGCTCGCCAAGCAAGTAAAGCCAATGGTAGACGGAATTACCCGCACTTTTTTCAAGGCTCACCAGGCGTAAGGTTTAGTTGCGTATGCCCCACTAGAGTGGGAAGCGTCCGACACACGCGCCTGCAGGAACACGGTATATGTTGCGTAAAGCATTGCTTCATCTTCTAAAAAGGGTTGGGTTGGGCTGAGTTGGGTTGGGTTGGGTTGGGTTGGGTTGGGTTGGGTTGGGTTGGGTTGAGTTGAGTTGAGTTGAGTTGAGTTGAGTTGAGTTGAGTTGAGTTGAGTTGAGTTGAGTTGAGTTGAGTTGAGTTGAGTTGAGTTGAGTTGAGTTGAGTTGAGTTGAGTTGAGTTGAGTTGAGTTGAGTTGAGTTGAGTTGAGTTGAGTTGAGTTGAGTTGAGTTGAGTTGAGTTGAGTTGAGTTGAGTTGAGTTGAGTTGAGTTGAGTTGAGTTGAGTTGAGTTGAGTTGAGTTGAGTTGAGTTGAGTTGAGTTGAGTTGAGTTGAGTTGAGTTGAGTTGAGTTGAGTTGAGTTGAGTTGAGTTGAGATGAGTTGAGTTGAGTTGAGTTGAGTTGAGTTGAGTTGAGTTGAGTGAGTTGAGTTGAGTTGAGTTGAGTTGAGTTGAGTTGAGTTGAGTTGAGTTGAGTTGAGTTGAGTTGAGTTGAGTTGAGTTGAGTTGAGTTGAGTTGAGTTGAGTTGAGTTGAGTTGAGTTGAGTTGAGTTGAGTTGAGTTGAGTTGAGTTGCGTTGCGTTGCGTTGCGTTGGGTTGGGTCGGGTTGGGTTGGGTTGGGTTAAGCCTCGTATGCCCCACTAGAGTGGGGAGCGTCCGACACACGCGCCCGCAGGAAGCCGGTGAAAGGTGCGTAAAGCATTCCTTTATCTTCTAAAAAGGTTGGGTTGGGTTGGGATGGGTTGGGTTCAGTGGGAGAAGATAGAGGCCTACATCGCCAAAATCCTGCGCACGACAATAAGAGGCGAGTAGTAGAAGGATATACATGATCGCACACCCGAGAAGACAACAAAATGAAGATCTAAAGAAAATACTGCAGGCGAGTGAAATAAAATACCCTCACAGGTGGTGCCGCTCGCCAAGCAGGTAAAGCCAATGGTAGACGGAATTACCCGCACTTTTTTCAAGGCTCACCAGGCGTAAGGTTTAGTTGCGTATGCCCCACTAGAGTGGGAAGCGTCCGACACACGCGCCTGCAGGAACACGGTATATGTTGCGTAAAGCATTGTTTCATCTTCTAAGAAGGGTTGGGTTGGGCTGAGTTGGGTTGGGTTGGGTTGGGTTGGGTTGAGTTGAGTTGAGTTGAGTTGAGTTGAGTTGAGTTGAGTTGAGTTGAGTTGAGTTGAGTTGAGTTGAGTTGAGTTGAGTTGAGTTGAGTTGAGTTGAGTTGAGTTGAGTTGAGTTGAGTTGAGTTGAGTTGCATTGGGTTCGGTTGCGTTGGGTTGGGTTGGGTTCCGTTGGGTTGGGTTGGGTTCCGTTGGGTTGGGTCGGGTTGGGTTGGGTTGGGTTCAGTGGGTGAGGACAGAAGCCTACATCATAGAAATCCTGCGCACCAGAATAAGAGGAGAGTAGTTGAAAGATATACATGATCGCACACCCAAGAAGACAACAAAATGAAGATCTAAAGAACATACTGCAGGCGAGTGATACAAAAAAGCCTCACAGGTGGTGCCGCTCGCCAAGCAGGTAAAGCCCAATGGTAGACTGAATTGCCCGTTCTTTTTCAAGGCTCACCAGGCGTAAGGTTTAGACGCGTATGCCCCACTAGAGTGGGGAGCGTCCGACACACGCGCCTGCAGGAAGCCGGTGTATAGTGCGTAAAGCATTCCATCATCTTCTAAAAAAATTTGGGTTGGGTTGCGTTGGGTTCAGTGGAAGAAGATAGAGGCCTACATCTCGGTCGCATATAGTCGCGTATGCCCCACTAGAGTGGGGAGCGTACGACACACGCGCCTGCAGGAAGCCGGTGTATGGTGCGCAAAGCATTCCTTCATTTTTTAAAAAAGGTTGGGTTGGGTTGGGTTGGGTTGGGTTTGAGCGATGACCTGCGGGCTTCCACAGGGTGCCGTGCTGGGTGGCATACTATGAATCGCCTATTATGTGAGCGTGCTGGCCCTGGTGCACGCTGATGGCGTATACGGCGTAGGCTACGCGGACGACCTGACGCTGGTGGTTGAGGCCAAACCGGGGCAGACCTTACGTGCAAGGCGGAGCACGCGTTAGAGAAGGTTTCCTACCACCTTAAGAGCAAGGTAAAGCCAATGGTACACGGAATTGCCCGTTCTTTGTCAAGGCTCACCAGGCGTAAAGTTTAGTCGCGTATGCCCCACTAGAGTGGGGAGGGTCCGACACACGCGCCTGCAGGAAGCCTATGGTGCGTTAAGCATTCCTTCATCTTCTAAAAAAGGTTGGGTTGGGTTGAGTTGGGCAGGGTTGGGTTGGGTTGGGTTGGGTTGGGTTGGGTTGGGTTGGGTTGGGTTGGGTTGGGTTGGGTTGGGTTGGGTTGGGTTGGGTTGCGTTGGGTCGCGTTGCGTTGCGTTGCGTTGGGTTGGGTTGGGTTGCGTTGCGTTGGGTTGGGGCGATGACCTGCGGGCTTCCACAGGGTGCCGTGCTGGGTGGCATAGATAGATAGATAGATATATTATTTATTTCCAGAAAAGTACAATATACAATACGAAACATTTGATATGTAGATCACCCTCTGAGGAAAACAAGTCAGAAGAAAAAAGAAAAACAATAGCGAATAATAACAACTTAAAATAACTAGCACTGATCGAATTTGTCCACCGCATATAAGCACTTCTCAATAAGATATTTCTTAATTAAACGCTTAAAACTATATAGGGTTGTAGCAATTTTTATATTTACTGGCAGAGCATTGAAAAGCTTGCAGCCGTTAAACTCAAGATGCTTTTGATAAAGACTTGTTCGATGCGGTTGAGGTTGTAGACTGTCCTAGTTTCTTGTGTTGTAAGTACTTGACCTATTAGCACCAAAGTATGTTTGTTCTTAAATACAAAGCACAAAACTTCATACTATGGATCGCCTATTATGCGAGCGTGCTGGCCCTGGTGCACGAGGATGGCGCATACGGCGTAGGCTACGCGGACGACCTGACGCCAGTGGTTGAGGCCAAACCGAGGCAGACCTTGCGTGCAAGGC
Source organism: Aphodius granarius (assembly GCA_963971325.1). Classification (NCBI taxonomy): domain Eukaryota; kingdom Metazoa; phylum Arthropoda; class Insecta; order Coleoptera; family Scarabaeidae; genus Aphodius; species Aphodius granarius. Next base: position 18,560,927 of record OZ020221.1, read on the forward strand.
GGAGCACGCGTTAGAGAAGGTTTCCTACTACCTTAAGAGCAAGGTAAAGCCAATGGTAGTCGGAATTGCCCGTTTTTTTTCAGGGCTTACCAGCCGTAAGGTTTAGTCGCGTATGCCCCACTAGAGTGGGGAGAGTCCGACACACGCGCCTGCAGAAAGCCGGAATATGGTGCGTAAAGCATTCCTTCATCTGCAAAAAATGGTTGGATAGGGTAGCGTTGGGGCGATGACCTGCGGACTTCCACAGGGTGCCATGCTGGTTGGCATAGTACGGATCGCCCACTATGCGAGCGTGCTGGCCCTGGTGCACGAGGATGGCGTATACGGCGTATGCTACACGGACGACTTGACGCTGGTGGTTGAGGCCAAAACCGAGACAGATCTTACGTGCAAGGCGGAGCACGCGTTAGGGAATGTTTCCTACCACCTTACGAGCAAGGTAAAGCCAATGGTAAACGGAATTGCCCGTTTTTTTTTCAAGGCTCACCAGACGTAAGGTTTAGTCGCGTATGCCCCACCAGAGTGGGGAGAGTCCGACACACACGCGCGGGATGGGATGGGATGGGACGGGACGGGACGGGACGGGACGGGACGGGACGGGACGGGACGGGACGGGACGGGACGGGACGGGACGGGACGGGACGGGACGGGACGGGACGGGACGGGACGGGACGGGACGGGACGGGACGGGACGGGACGGGACGGGACGGGACGGGACGGGACGGGACGGGACGGGACGGGACGGGACGGGACGGGACGGGACGGGACGGGACGGGACGGGACGGGACGGGACGGGACGGGACGGGACGGGACGGGACGGGTTGGGTTGGGTTGGGTTGGGTTGGGTTGGGTTGGGTTGGGTTGGGTTGGGTTGGGTTAGGTTGGGTTGGGTTGGGTTGGGTTGGGTTGGGTTGGGTTGGGTTGGGTTGGGTTGGGTTGGGTTGGGTTGGGTTGGGTTGGGTTGGGTTGGGTTGGGTTGGGTTGGGTTGGGTTGGGTTGGGTTGGGTTGGGTTGGGTTGGGTTGGGTTGGGTTGGGTTGGGTTGGGTTGGGTTGGGTTGGGTTGGGTTGGGTTGGGTTGGGTTGGGTTGGGTTGGGTTGGGTTGGGTTGGGTTGGGTTGGGTTGGGTTGGGTTGGGTTTGAACGATGACTTGCGGCTTCCACAGGGTGCCGTGCTGGGTGGCATACAATGAATCCCTAGTGCACGAGGATGGCGTATACGGCGTAGGTTACACGGACGACTTAACGCTGGTGGTTGAGGCCAAAACCGAGACAGATCTTACGTGGAAGGCGGAGCACGCGTTGGAGAAGGTTTCCTACCACCTTACGAGCAAGGTAAAGCCAATGGTAAACGGAATTGCCCGTTTTTTTCAAGGCTCACCAGACGTAAGGTTTAGTCGCGTATGCCCCACCAGAGTGGGGAGGGTCCGACACGAGGATGGCACACACGCGCCTGCGGGAAGCCGGTGTATGGTGCGTAAAGCATTCCTTCATCTTCTAAAAAAGGTTGGGCTGGGATGGGATGGAATGGGATGGGATGGGATGGGATGGGATGGGATGGGATGGGATGGGATGGGATGGGAAGGGACGGGACGGGACGGGACGGGACGGGACGGGACGGGACGGGACGGGACCGGACGGGACGGGACGGGACGGGACGGGACGGGACGGGACGGGACGGGACGGGACGGGACGGGACGGGACGGGACGGGACGGGACGGGACGGGACGGGACGGGACGGGACGGGACGGGACGGGACGGGACGGGACGGGACGGGACGGGACGGGACGGGACGGGACGGGACGGGACGGGACGGGACGGGACGGGACGGGACGGGACGGGACGGGACGGGACGGGACGGGACGGGACGGGACGGGACGGGACGGGACTTGGGTTGCGTTGGGTTGGGTTGGGTTGGGACACGAGGATGGCACACACGCGCCTGCGGGAAGCCGGTGTATGGTGCGTAAAGCATTCCTTCATCTTCTAAAAAAGGTTGGGCTGGGATGGGATGGGATGGGATGGGAAGGGACGGGACGGGACGGGACGGGACGGGACGGGACGGGACGGGACGGGACGGGACGGGACGGGACGGGACGGGACGGGACGGGACGGGACGGGACGGGACGGGACGGGACGGGACGGGACGGGACGGGACGGGACGGGACGGGACGGGACGGGACGGGACGGGACGGGACGGGACGGGACGGGACGGGACTTGGGTTGCGTTGGGTTGGGTTGGGTTGGGTTGGGTTCGGTCGGGTTGCGTTGGGTTGGGTTGCGTTGTGTTGCGTTGTGTTGGGTTGGGGCGATGACCTGCGGACTTCCACAGGGTACCGTGCTGGGTGGCATACCATGGATCGCCTGTTATGCGAGCGTGCTCGCCCTGGTGCACGAGGATGGCGTATACGGCGTCGGCTACGCGGACGACCTGACGCTGGTGGTTGAGGCCCAAACCGAGACAGACCTTACGTGCAAGGCGGAGCACGCGTTAGAGAAAGTTCCTACCACCTTAAGAGTAAGGTAAAGCCAATGGTAAATGGAATTGTCCGTTTTTTCTCAAGGCTCACCAGGCGTAAGATTTAGTCGCGTATGCCTCACTAGAGTGAGGGGAGTCCGACACACGCGCCTGTAGGACGCCGGTGTATGGTGCGTAAAGCATTCCTTCATCTTCTAAAAAGGGTTGGGTTGGGTTGGGTTCAGTGGAACAAGATAGACGCCTACATCACGGAAATCCTGCGCACCAGAATAAGAGAGGAGTAGTAGAAGGATATACATGATCGCACACCCGAGAAGACAACAAAATGAAGATCTAAAGAAAATACTGCAGGCGAGTGAAATAAAATACCCTCACAGGTGGTGCCGCTCGCCAAGCAAGTAAAGCCAATGGTAGACGGAATTACCCGCACTTTTTTCAAGGCTCACCAGGCGTAAGGTTTAGTTGCGTATGCCCCACTAGAGTGGGAAGCGTCCGACACACGCGCCTGCAGGAACACGGTATATGTTGCGTAAAGCATTGCTTCATCTTCTAAAAAGGGTTGGGTTGGGCTGAGTTGGGTTGGGTTGGGTTGGGTTGGGTTGGGTTGGGTTGGGTTGGGTTGGGTTGAGTTGAGTTGAGTTGAGTTGAGTTGAGTTGAGTTGAGTTGAGTTGAGTTGAGTTGAGTTGAGTTGAGTTGAGTTGAGTTGAGTTGAGTTGAGTTGAGTTGAGTTGAGTTGAGTTGAGTTGAGTTGAGTTGAGTTGAGTTGAGTTGAGTTGAGTTGAGTTGAGTTGAGTTGAGTTGAGTTGAGTTGAGTTGAGTTGAGTTGAGTTGAGTTGAGTTGAGTTGAGTTGAGTTGAGTTGAGTTGAGTTGAGTTGAGTTGAGTTGAGTTGAGTTGAGTTGAGTTGAGTTGAGTTGAGTTGAGTTGCGTTGCGTTGCGTTGCGTTGGGTTGGGTCGGGTTGGGTTGGGTTGGGTTAAGCCTCGTATGCCCCACTAGAGTGGGGAGCGTCCGACACACGCGCCCGCAGGAAGCCGGTGAAAGGTGCGTAAAGCATTCCTTTATCTTCTAAAAAGGTTGGGTTGGGTTGGGATGGGTTGGGTTCAGTGGGAGAAGATAGAGGCCTACATCGCCAAAATCCTGCGCACGACAATAAGAGGCGAGTAGTAGAAGGATATACATGATCGCACGCCCAAGAAGACAACAATATGAAGATCTAAAGAACATACTGCGGGCGAGTGATATAAAATTCCCTCACAGGTGGTGCCGCTCGCCAAGTAGGTGAAGCCAATGGTAGACGGAATTGCCCGTTCTTTTTTCAAGGCTCACCAGGCGTAAGGTTTAGTTGCGTATGCCCCACTAGAGTGGGAAGCGTCCGACACACGCGCCTGCAGGAACACGGTATATGTTGCGTAAAGCATTGCTGCATCTTCTAAAAAAGGTTGGGTTGGGTTGGGTTGGGTAGGGTTGGGTTGAGTTGAGTTGAGTTGAGTTGAGTTGAGTTGAGTTGAGTTGAGTTGAGTTGAGTTGAGTTGAGTTGAGTTGAGTTGAGTTGAGTTGAGTTGAGTTGAGTTGAGTTGAGTTGAGTTGAGTTGAGTTGAGTTGAGTTGAGTTGAGTTGAGTTGAGTTGAGTTGAGTTGAGTTGAGTTGAGTTGAGTTGAGTTGAGTTGAGTTGAGTTGAGTTGAGTTGAGTTGAGTTGAGTTGAGTTGAGTTGAGTTGAGTTGAGTTGAGTTGAGTTGAGTTGAGTTGAGTTGAGTTGAGTTGAGTTGAGTTGAGTTGAGTTGAGTTGAGTTGAGTTGAGTTGAGTTGAGTTGAGTTGAGTTGAGATGAGATGAGTTGAGTTGAGTTGAGTTGAGTTGAGTTGAGTTGAGTTGAGTGAGTTGAGTTGAGTTGAGTTGAGTTGAGTTGAGTTGAGTTGAGTTGAGTTGAGTTGAGTTGAGTTGAGTTGAGTTGAGTTGAGTTGAGTTGAGTTGAGTTGAGTTGAGTTGAGTTGAGTTGAGTTGAGTTGAGTTGAGTTGCGTTGCGTTGCGTTGGGTTGGGTCGGGTTGGGTTGGGTTGGGTTAAGCCTCGTATGCCCCACTAGAGTGGGGAGCGTCCGACACACGCGCCCGCAGGAAGCCGGTGAAAGGTGCGTAAAGCATTCCTTTATCTTCTAAAAAGGTTGGGTTGGGATGGGTTGGGTTCAGTGGGAGAAGATAGAGGCCTACATCGCCAAAATCCTGCGCACGACAATAAGAGGCGAGTAGTAGAAGGATATACATGATCGCACGCCCAAGAAGACAACAATATGAAGATCTAAAGAACATACTGCGGGCGAGTGATATAAAATTCCCTCACAGGTGGTGCCGCTCGCCAAGTAGGTGAAGCCAATGGTAGACGGAATTGCCCGTTCTTTTTTCAAGGCTCACCAGGCGTAAGGTTTAGTTGCGTATGCCCCACTAGAGTGGGAAGCGTCCGACACACGCGCCTGCAGGAACACGGTATATGTTGCGTAAAGCATTGCTGCATCTTCTAAAAAAGGTTGGGTTGGGTTGGGTTGGGTAGGGTTGAGTTGAGTTGAGTTGAGTTGAGTTGAGTTGAGTTGAGTTGAGTTGAGTTGAGTTGAGTTGAGTTGAGTTGAGTTGAGTTGAGTTGAGTTGAGTTGAGTTGAGTTGAGTTGAGTTGAGTTGAGTTGAGTTGAGTTGAGTTGAGTTGAGTTGAGTTGAGTTGAGTTGAGTTGAGTTGAGTTGAGTTGAGTTGAGTTGAGTTGAGTTGAGTTGAGTTGAGTTGAGTTGAGTTGAGTTGAGTTGAGTTGAGTTGAGTTGAGTTGAGTTGAGTTGAGTTGAGTTGAGTTGAGTTGAGTTGAGTTGAGTTGAGTTGAGTTGAGTTGAGTTGAGTTGAGTTGAGTTGAGTTGAGTTGAGTTGAGTTGAGTTGAGTTGAGTTGAGTTGAGTTGAGTTGAGTTGAGTTGAGTTGAGTTGAGTTGAGATGAGATGAGTTGAGTTGAGTTGAGTTGAGTTGAGTTGAGTTGAGTTGAGTTGAGTGAGTTGAGTTGAGTTGAGTTGAGTTGAGTTGAGTTGAGTTGAGTTGAGTTGAGTTGAGTTGAGTTGAGTTGAGTTGAGTTGAGTTGAGTTGAGTTGAGTTGAGTTGAGTTGAGTTGAGTTGCGTTGCGTTGCGTTGGGTTGGGTCGGGTTGGGTTGGGTTGGGTTAAGCCTCGTATGCCCCACTAGAGTGGGGAGCGTCCGACACACGCGCCCGCAGGAAGCCGGTGAAAGGTGCGTAAAGCATTCCTTTATCTTCTAAAAAGGTTGGGTTGGGATGGGTTGGGTTCAGTGGGAGAAGATAGAGGCCTACATCGCCAAAATCCTGCGCACGACAATAAGAGGCGAGTAGTAGAAGGATATACATGATCGCACGCCCAAGAAGACAACAATATGAAGATCTAAAGAACATACTGCGGGCGAGTGATATAAAATTCCCTCACAGGTGGTGCCGCTCGCCAAGTAGGTGAAGCCAATGGTAGACGGAATTGCCCGTTCTTTTTTCAAGGCTCACCAGGCGTAAGGTTTAGTTGCGTATGCCCCACTAGAGTGGGAAGCGTCCGACACAGGAACACGGTATATGTTGCGTAAAGCATTGCTGCATCTTCTAAAAAAGGTTGGGTTGGGTTGGGTTGGGTAGGGTTGAGTTGAGTTGAGTTGAGTTGAGTTGAGTTGAGTTGAGTTGAGTTGAGTTGAGTTGAGTTGAGTTGAGTTGAGTTGAGTTGAGTTGAGTTGAGTTGAGTTGAGTTGAGTTGAGTTGAGTTGAGTTGAGTTGAGTTGAGTTGAGTTGAGTTGAGTTGAGTTGAGTTGAGTTGAGTTGAGTTGAGTTGAGTTGAGTTGAGTTGAGTTGAGTTGAGTTGAGTTGAGTTGAGTTGAGTTGAGTTGAGTTGAGTTGAGTTGAGTTGAGTTGAGTTGAGTTGAGTTGAGTTGAGTTGAGTTGCGTTTGGTTGGGTTCAGTGGGAGGGGATAGAGGCCTGCATCATGGAAATCCTGCGCACCAGAATAAGAGAAGGGTAGTTGAAGGATATACATGATTGCACACCCAAGCAGACAACAAAATGAAGATCTAAAGAACATACTGCAGGCGAGTGATACAAAATACCCTCACAGGTGGTGCCGCTCGCCAAGCAGGTAAAGCCCAATGGTAGACGGAATTGCCCGTTCTTTTTTCAAGGCTCACCAGGCGTAAGGTTTAGACGCGTTTGCCCCACTAGAGTGGGGAGCGTCCGACACTCGCGCCTGCAGGAAGCCGGTGTATGGTGCGTAAAGCATTCCATCATCTTCTAAAAAAGTTTGGGTTGGGTTGGGTTGGTTTCAGTGGAAGAAGATAGAGGCCTACATCTCGGTCGCCTATAGTCGCGTATGCCCCACTAGAGTGGGGAGCGTCCGACACACGCGCCTGCAGGAAGCCGGTGTATGGTGCGCAAAGCATTCCTTCATCTCTTAAAAAAGGTTGGGTTAGGTTAGGTTGGGTTGGGTTGGGTTGGGTTGGGTTGGGTTGGGTTGGGTTGGGTTGGGTTGGGTTGGGTTGGGTTGGGTTGGGTTGGGTTGGGTTGGGTTGGGTTGGGTTGGGTTGGGTTGGGTTTGGTTTGGTTGGGTTGGGTTGGGTTGGGCAGGGTTGGGTTGGGTTTGAGCGATGACCTGCGGACTTCCACAGGGTGCCGTGCTGGGTGGCATACTATGAATCGCCTATTATGTGAGCATGCTGGCCCTGGTGCACGAGGATGGCGTATACGGCGTAGGTTACGCGGACGACCTGACGCTGGTGGTTGAGGCCAAAACCGAGACAGATCGTACGTGCAAGGCGGACCACGCTTTAGAGAATGTATCCCATCACCTTCAGAGCAAGGTAAAGCCAATGGTAAACGGAATTGCCCGTTTTTTTTTCAAGGCTCACCAGACGTAAGATTTAGTCGCGTATGCCCCACCAGAGTGGGGAGAGTCCGACACACGCGCCTGCGGGAGGCCGGTGTATGGTGCGTAAAGCATTCCTTTATCTTCTAAAAAAGGTTGGGCTGGTTGGGTTGGGTTCAGTGGGAGAAGATAGAGGCCTACATCTCGGAAATCCTGCGCACCAGAATAATAGGGGAGTAGTAGAAGTATATATATGATCGCACACCCAAGAAGACAACAAAATGAAGATCTAAAGAACATACTGCAGGCGAGTGATATAAAATTCCCTCACAAATGGTGCCGCTTGCCAAGCAGTCGGGTTGGGTTGTACATCACGGTCGCGTATAGTCGCGTATGTCCCACTGGAGTGGGGAGCGTCCGACATACGCGCCTGCAGGAAGCCGGTGTATGGTGTCTAAAGCATTCCTTCATCTTTTAAAAAGGGTTGGGTTGGGTTGGGATGGGACGGGACGGGACGGGACGGAACGGGACGGGACGGGACGTTGGGTTGGGTTGGGTTGGGTTGGGTTGGATTGGGTTGGGTTGGGTTGGGTTGGGTTGGGTTGGGTTGGGTTGGATTGGGTTGGGTTGGGTTGGGTTGGGTTGGGTTGGGTTGGGTTGGGTTGGGTTGGGTTGGGTTGGGTTGGGTTGGGTTGGGTTGGGTTGAGGTGCTGAGCGACCACTTGCTCATCAACTTCACCATCGGGGCACCAGAGCATCGAGAAGCCATCCGAGACTCTCCTACCGGCTGGAGATTCGGATCGGAAGGAGAAAAGCGCCTGCGCCAGGAGTTTGCCGCGCTGGACAATAGCGGTGCGACACCCGAGGGCCTCATGGAGAGGATCCAAAAAGCCTGCGATGCAGCCCTCCAGAAGAAGAAAGTGCTCGGCAAAAGCAGAAAACCGAAGTACTGGTGGACCATCGAAATCGCTGAAGCGCGGTCGAGTTGCGTGAGCGACAGAAGAGCATGGCAGAGAGCAAGAAGAGCCACCTCGTCAACGCAAGAAAACACACAAGCGGCCGAGACGAAGTACCGAGAGTCCAAGAAATTGCTGACCACCTTGATCCGACGAACCAGAGAGGCGAAATGGAAGGAGCTGTGCGCAGAACTGGAAGAGAACATCTGGGGGACGGCGTACCAGCTGCTGACCAAACGTCTGGGTACCAGAAACGCCGGACAGCTGGACAGAACTACTCTGCACGCACAATACAAAAAACTATTCCCCAGCGACCCGCACCAGAGCGACCTGACCGAGCCGCCACTTGCCCAAGACGACCGGGACAACCCCTTCTCGATGGACGAACTTACAGCGGCCCTCAGGTAGATGAAGAGGAAAAAAGCACCGGGAAGGGACCAGGTAACCAGCGAAATCCTCATCGCCTGCGTGGAGTCCGACGCGCGATATTTCCCGGAGGTATTCAACTCCTGCTTGGAGACCGGAACGTTCCCCAGGATATGGAGAGAGGCCAGACTGGCGCTGATCGACAAACCGAAGAGACCCGGGCAAGCCCAGGCATACCGCCCGCTCTGTATCCTGAGTTCGGTAGGCAAGCTACTGGAAAGAATGATAAACACGAGGCTTATAAACCAACTTGAACAGCAGGGAGCCTTGGGGAACAACCAGTACGCTTACAGGAAGGGCAGAGGGACCACTGACGCCATCATGTCTATCGTGGAGCGAGTCAAGGAAATCAGGAGAACGTCCCTGACGCACAGGCGCCTGGCGATCATGGTCCTACTGGACATCAGGAACGCTTTTAACTCCGCCCCCTGGAACAAGGTCAAGGAAGCACTGAAGAAAGCAGAAGTGTCTCCGGCTTTGCAGCGGATGGTGGGCACCTACCTGTCTGATAGGACAGTCTACCTCCCGGACGGCGAGGCAAGGGCGATGACCTGCGGTCTTCCACAGGGTGCCGTGCTGGGTGGCATAATGTGGATCGCATATTATGCGAGCGTGCTAGCTCTGATGCACGAAGATGGCGTGTACGGCGTAGGCTACGCGGACGACCTGGCGCTTGTAATTGAGGCCAAAACTGAGGCAGACCTGACGTCCAAGGCGGAGCATGCGTTAGAGAAAGTTACGCGCCACCTTAAGAGCATTGGTCTAGCCATAGAAGAGACTAAGACGGAGGTGGTAATCCTGGAGGGTCGGAGAAAATTAAAATCTCTCCGGATCCAAGTGGGCAGGCAAAGCGTCGCAAACTCGAAAGCCGTGAAGTATCTTGGAGTGTTCCTCGACAAGGACCTGAGGATGACCGAACACGTCAAGAGGATCACGGAAAAAGCGGCCAGGATTCAGAACGATCTCTCCCGCCTGATGCCGCGGATTGGGGGGCCGTCCAACCATAGGAGGCGGATGCTTGCGACCGTGGTAACCTCCGTCGTCCTGTACGCGGCTCCAGCCTGGGAGAGTGCCCTAAAGTACAAGAAGTACGCCCAGATGCTGAGGAGCATAGAGCGAAAGTACGCCATAGCCGTGACATCAGCATACAGGACGGTGGCGACAGAGGCGGTCGGAGTGCTGGCAGGGTGCCCTCCCCTCGACCTGCTAGTGTGGGAACGCGCCCGAAATTGGGAGACCCGGGGACAGCGCAAAGCCGCGCTTCGCGAACAGCTGATGACCACATGGCAGGAGAGGTGGAACAACTACGAAGGATGGGCGAGGACTTTCATACGGGACGTCCACCAGTGGATGAAGATGGGCCCTCCAACGGACTACTTCGTGACCCAGGCAATTACCGGCCATGGGTGCTTTGGCAGCTACCTCCACGAAATTAAGAAGAGACCATCCAATCGATGCTGGTACGGCTGTGACGCGGTCGACACACCGCGCCACACCCTTTTCGAGTGTGTCCGCTTCGACGAAGCAAGAAGGAGGCTGGAGTTGAGCGTGGGAGTACTAGTGGATGAGGAGAATGTGGCCGGCTTCCTCCTCGATGAACGCGCGTGGGAGGTAACCAGATTCCTCGGCGAGACAATGACCACCAAACAGCGGACAGAGATGGAGCAACAAGCTACTCCAGACCAACCACCAGATTAAGAAAAGGGACTAAAGATAACATCTGGCATGGACGGCCGCGAAGTAATGCCTCCGTGGTTCCCGGCCGTCAAGATCAAAAAACATGTCAAAATGAGGGGGGGTTTTTAGTGAGGTAACCCTGGCGTAACACCTAGACAGGATGAGTCCCACACTCCCGATCAGGTCAGTAGCGCCATATCTGATCGGGGCTCAGTGCATAAAGCATTTTCCCCTCCTCATGCGCTGAAAAAAAAAAGGGTTGGGTTGGGTTGGGTTTGAGCGATGACTTGCGGCTTCCACAGGGTGCCGTGCTGGGTGGCATACAATGAATCGCCTATTATGTGAGCGTGCTGGTCCTGGTGCACGTGGTTGAGGCCAAAACCGAGCACAGTCTATGGTGCGTAAAGCATTCCTTCATCTTCTAAAAAGGGTTGGGTTGGGTTCAGTGGAAGAAGATAGACGCCCACATCACGGAAATCCTGCGCACCAGAATAAGAGAGGAGTAGTAGAAGGATATACATGATCGCACACCCGAGAAGACAACAAAATGAAGATCCAAAAGAAAATACTGCAGGCGAGTGAAATAAAATACCCTCACAGGTGGTGCCGCTCGCCAAGCAGGTAAAGCCAATGGTAGACGGAATTACCCGCACTTTTTTCAAGGCTCACCAGGCGTAAGGTTTAGCCTCGTATGCCCCACTAGAGTGGGGAGCGTCCGACACACGCGCCCGCAGGAAGCCGGTGAATGGTGCGTAAAGCATTCCTTCATCTTCTAAAAAGGTTGGGTTGGGATGGGTTGGGTTCAGTGGGAGAAGATAGAGGCCTATATCTCGGAAATCCTGCGCACCAGAATAAGAGGGGAGTAGTAGAAGTATATACATGATCGCACACCCAAGAAGACAACAATATGAAGATCTAAAGAACATACTGCGGGCGAGTGATATAAAATTCCCTCACAGGTAGTGCCGCTCGCCAAGCAGGTAAAGCCCAATGGTAGACGGAATTGCCCGTCCTTTTTTCAAGGCTCACCAGGCGTAAGGTTTAGACGCGTATGCCCCACTAGAGTGGGGAGCGTCCGACACACGCGCCTGCAGGAAGCCGGTGTATGGTGCGTAAAGCATTCCATCATTTTCTAAAAAAGTTTGGGTTGGGTTGGGTTGGGTTCAGTGGAAGAAGGTAGAGGCCTACATCTCGGTCGCGTATAGTCGCGTATGCCCCACTAGAGTGGGGAGCGTCCGACGCACGCGCCTTCAGGAAGCCGGTGTATGGTGCGCAAAGCATTCCTTCATCTTTTAAAAAAGGTTGGGTTGGGTTGGGTTGGGTTGGGTTGGGTTGGGTTGGGTTGGGTTGGGTTGGGTTGGGTTGGGTTGGGCAGGGTTGGGTTGGGTTTGAGCGATGACCTGCGGACTTCCACAGGGTGCCGTGCTGGGTGGCATACTATGAATCGCCGATTATGTGAGCGTGCTGGCCCTGGTGCACGCTGATGGCGTATACGGCGTTTTTTGTCAAAGCACACCAGGCGTAAGGTTTAGTCGCGTATGCCCCACTAGAGTGGGGAGGGTCCAGCACACGCGCCTGCAGGAAGCCGGTGTATGGTGCGTTAAGCATTCCTTCATCTTCTAAATCAGGTTGGGTTGGGTTGGGTTGGGTGGGTTGGGTTGGGTTGGGTTGGGTTGGGTTGGTTTGGGTTGGGTTGGGTTGGGTTGGGTTGGGTTGGGTTGGGTTGGGTTGGGTTGGGTTGGGTTGCGTTGGGTTGCGTTGGGTTGCGTTGTGTTGCGTTGTGTTGGGTTGGGGCGATGACCTGCGGACTTCCACAGGGTACCGTGCTGGGTGGCATACCATGGATCGCCTGTTATGCGAGCGTGCTGGCCCTGGTGCACGAGGATGGCGTATACGGCGTAGGCTACGCGGACGACCTGACGCTGGTGGTTGAGGCCCAAACCGAGACAGACCTTACCTGCAAGGCGGAGCACGCGTTAGAGAAGGTTTCCTACCACCTTAAGAGCAAGGTAAAGCCAATGGTAGACGGAATTGTCCGGTTTTTTCAAGGCTCACCAGCCGTAAGGTTTAGTCGCGTATGCCCCACTAGAGTGGGGAGAATCCGACACACGCGCCTGTAGGACGCCGGTGTATGGTGCGTAAAGCATTCCTTCATCTTCTAAAAAGGGTTGGGTTGAGTTGGGTTCAGTGGAAGAAGATAGACGCCTACATCACGGAAATCCTGCGCACCAGAATAAGAGAGGAGTAGTAGACGGATATACACGATCGCACACCCGAGAAGACAACAAAATGAAGATCTAAAGAAAATACTGCAGGCGAGTGATATAAAATTCCCTCACAGGTAGTGCCGCTCGCCAAGCAGGTAAAGCCCAATGGTAGACGGAATTGCCCGTCCTTTTTTCAAGGCTCACCAGGCGTAAGGTTTAGACGCGTATGCCCCACTAGAGTGGGGAGCGTCCGACACACGCGCCTGCAGGAAGCCGGTGTATGGTGCGTAAAGCATTCCATCATTTTCTAAAAAAGTTTGGGTTGGGTTGGGTTGGGTTCAGTGGAAGAAGGTAGAGGCCTACATCTCGGTCGCGTATAGTCGCGTATGCCCCACTAGAGTGGGGAGCGTCCGACGCACGCGCCTTCAGGAAGCCGGTGTATGGTGCGCAAAGCATTCCTTCATCTTTTAAAAAAGGTTGGGTTGGGTTGGGTTGGGTTGGGTTGGGTTGGGTTGGGTTGGGTTGGGTTGGGTTGGGTTGGGTTGGGTTGGGTTGGGTTGGGTTGGGCAGGGTTGGGTTGGGTTTGAGCGATGACCTGCGGACTTCCACAGGGTGCCGTGCTGGGTGGCATACTATGAATCGCCGATTATGTGAGCGTGCTGGCCCTGGTGCACGCTGATGGCGTATACGGCGTTTTTTGTCAAAGCACACCAGGCGTAAGGTTTAGTCGCGTATGCCCCACTAGAGTGGGGAGGGTCCAGCACACGCGCCTGCAGGAAGCCGGTGTATGGTGCGTTAAGCATTCCTTCATCTTCTAAATCAGGTTGGGTTGGGTTGGGTTGGGTGGGTTGGGTTGGGTTGGGTTGGGTTGGGTTGGGTTGGTTTGGGTTGGGTTGGGTTGGGTTGGGTTGGGTTGGGTTGGGTTGGGTTGGGTTGGGTTGGGTTGGGTTGGGTTGGGTTGGGTTGGGTTGGGTTGCGTTGGGTTGCGTTGTGTTGCGTTGTGTTGGGTTGGGGCGATGACCTGCGGACTTCCACAGGGTACCGTGCTGGGTGGCATACCATGGATCGCCTGTTATGCGAGCGTTGTGGCCCTGGTGCACGAGGATGGCGTATACGGCGTAGGCTACGCGGACGACCTGACGCTGGTGGTTGAGGCCCAAACCGAGACAGACCTTACCTGCAAGGCGGAGCACGCGTTAGAGAAGGTTTCCTACCACCTTAAGAGCAAGGTAAAGCCAATGGTAGACGGAATTGTCCGGTTTTTTCAAGGCTCACCAGCCGTAAGGTTTAGTCGCGTATGCCCCACTAGAGTGGGGAGAATCCGACACACGCGCCTGTAGGACGCCGGTGTATGGTGCGTAAAGCATTCCTTCATCTTCTAAAAAGGGTTGGGTTGAGTTGGGTTCAGTGGAAGAAGATAGACGCCTACATCACGGAAATCCTGCGCACCAGAATAAGAGAGGAGTAGTAGACGGATATACACGATCGCACACCCGAGAAGACAACAAAATGAAGATCTAAAGAAAATACTGCAGGCGAGTGATATAAAATACCCTCACAGGTGGTGCCGGTCGCCAAGCAGGTAAAGCCAATGGTAGACGGAATTATAATAATAATAATAATAGTAATACATTTATTGAAACCCCCAAAACAAAATACAAAATGGATACAAAAATATAGCACTAAAAAATAACAGAGAACTTAAAATAAAAAAAACTCCTGCAGAAAAGGTTTCAATAGGAGCACCACAGACAAGTCTGATTCTATAGGTGCATAACTAAAATAATTACCTAATTGTAGTACTCCATAAATAACGCAAAACAAACTTCTGACTTAATAAAAAAACAAAACAAAAACTGGAGCTGGTGGCTGTCCCTGGAGGTCTTATTAAACTATCCTTAATTTTCTTCTTAAATACAAAACTTGTGCAGGCAGTATAGTCAAAATTTATTCCATTTAATATTTTTGCAGCGGTATATGAGAAAGATCTTTTAAATGATTGTGATCTGTGCTGCGGAATATCAATCACATTCCTACGCCTCAAATTCAAATTGTGAACATCAGTTCTAAAAGTTATTTTGTTGTACAGATACGGAGGAGTCCCAGTGAGCAATAAGTGGTGCAAGCGACATGCAGAATGCAAAAATCGTCGATCAGACATCTGTAGCCAATTCGCATCAGCTAGTCTATAAGAAATGCGTTCTCTTCGTCTTACCCCGTATGCAAACCTAAGGCACGACCTTTGAACCCTCTGAACCCTGTCAGCGTCGACAGCTCGTAAAACAGGACCATAGACCAAATCGCAATGGTTGAAAACAGAAAGAATCAGAGAATCGCATAACATTAATTTAGCTTCTGTACTCAACAACTGTCGACTAGGATACAACATTTTCAGTTTTCCGTAACTACCCCGTAACAAATTGGTGACGTGTGCATTGTAGCTCAAATCACAGTCTATCACCAGCCCCAGTACTTTCATTTTTTCTACAACCGGAATTTCTGTACCATCAATTTTTACGACTGGGTTACCTTGCAAAAATAAATTACGCGCATGTTTGTTTCCCAACACGATCATCGAACACTTTGAAGGATTCAGCTTGAGAAAGTGTGCCTCTGAGATTTTAGCCAATCTATCCAGGTCCTGGCTTATCTGCTGAAGGGCTTCGTTAACCCGCTCAACCGGAAAAGAAAGATAGATAAAAGCATCACCGGCATAGAAGTGATATTTGCAATACTTTAGACAGTCTGGAAATCCGGAAGTATAAACCGAAAACAAATCAGGTCCGAGTATGGATCCCTGTGGCACCCCCGCGCAAACATCCAAAAAGCTCGAAAACTTCGCCCCAACCCTGACACACTGAGATCTGCCCCCCAAGTAATTCTTGAATAACTCAATGGACGCATCACTGAGACCCACATGACGGAGTATAACTAGCAGAATACTATGATTGACAGTATCGAAAGCTCTACTATAGTCTAAAGCTATAAGCACCGTCACGTATCCCCGATCCGACGCCACAAGCACGTCATCCATAATACAGGCTAGAGCAGTATCACAGCTATAATTAGATCTGTACCCAGACTGAAATTCGGGAAGTATATTATGATCACGGAGGTGCCTTCTTAATTGACACGATATTATTTTCTCAAATATTTTAGACACAGTCGGAAGAATGTTAATGGGTCTCAACTCTGTTTTAGCAGTTGGTTGTGGCACCTTAGGAATAGGAACGATGACCGATCTCGTCCAGCACTCCGGGAATACAGATTCAGATATGCATGTATTAATAATGTGTCTAATTTCTGGAATTATAAAAGGACTACATAACTTTATTAATTTTAAATTTATTCCATCATGCCCGCATGAATTAGATCTAATTCCCAAAATAATCCTTTCGATTTCGTGATCACCCACTTCCCGAAACGTTAACGTGTTGGTTACATTACTTTTCATTGTTGAGTTATACTTTGTTATCAACTGAAAGTCCAAGTTAAAACTATAATTACTGGAGGATATGAAGAAATTATTAAGCTCGTTAGAATCTCCCAACCCCTCACCAATAAAACCACTACCCTTAGAAGTTATTATTTTCCGATCACGTAAAAATTTCCATTGTTCAGCCCTAGAAATACTCGACAGTTTTCTCTGAAAATAAACTTTCTTCTCAGACCTGACCGCATTTGTGGTATAATTTCGTAAAGATCTGTAGTAATCACCATCACGTTCACTTTGACTTAATTTATACTTTTTTAAAGCACTGTCTCTTAATTTAATCATTAATCTAATGTTATCTGTAAACCATGGTGCTGAAGTTTTGCTTTTAATTCTCAATTCGCAGCTCGGTGGATGATTATCAATCACATATAATAAATTGTTATTAAAAAAGCTAACCTTGTCGTCAATATCTTTCATGTCATACATTCTGTACCAGGGCACCGCAGTAGTATATTTTAGCGGGCGCTAGGCCCCTGGATGTGGTGGTTCTTGCGCTGTCAAAATCGAAATAGAATTGGCGCCATGTGATGGCTCCATCTGACGGTCAAAAGCGGACGCTCGCTCAAGAGATGTCGCTGCGACGTGGTTGGTTAAGCTGTCAAAACGAATTGACGCCATGTGACGGTCAGAAACTGGCGCTCGCTCAAGAGATGTCGCTGCGACGTGATTGGTTAAAATAAAAAATGAAATAAAACAATGATGATATATTTTCAATATCATTAATATTATAATATAATTTTTATTTAGAACGCCTCTTGGTTTTCATCAGTCTGAGTGACAATTTGCGCTTAGCTTTCATTGCAGATGTGTATGTGTGTTGAGTATACAAATAATTTTTTTATTTAGAACGCCTCTTGGTTTTCATTCGCAGTCCGAGTGGCTTCTTCTTTATTTCGAACCCCAATTTGCGGTTAGCTTCATTGCAGATGTGGATGTGTGTTGAGATAAACCATGTATTTGAGTATAAGCCATATGTTATCAATCTTACCAAAGAAAAAAACAAAAAATAGAAAATTAAGAAAAAATCATGCTTTACAAATCACTTTGGCACAACGCCTTCTTTTTTTTTTAATATTTGAATTTCCTAAACAACACCTAATTTTCCTTTTTAATTGCTTGATTTGTTTTCTTAATTTTTCATTTTCCTTCATTAATTGCACATTTCCTCCTCTCAAAACACTCACAGTCAAACCGTACTCATTCTGCTTTAGTCCACACTCAGTTTCTCGATCAAGTCCATCCAGAATGTTTTTTTTAAACTGCACATTTTCTCTCTCACACACCTCACTTTTATTCTTAAGTTCAACATTCTCACTCAACAAAATCGTCACATTTTCTTTCAAGTCCAAAATATTACGCAACAACATCCTTTCATTATTCGTTCCTTCAAGCATAATTGTGAAGGTGGCATTTAAATCATCATGACATTTACTTAACAATACACTAAAATTGTTATGTTGAAGCATCGAAAGGATTTTGTTACGTTTTAAATCATCTTTTTCGTTGGTAAGATTTGAAATAACATGTTTATAGCCATATGCCTCAAAGTACAATTGACTTATCTCATCAGCTTTCGTCCGGACCTCCCCCTCGCAGGCCGTTAAACTTCTTCTAACGTCTTCATAGGCGTTCAGTCCGGTCTGGTACACGTCTTCACAATCACACGTATATCGGTCCAACGCCACAACCGAATTTAACGTTAATGTGATCGTGAACACTGTACCAATTACCCATCTGAAATTAAAAAAAAATTATTAGTTAAATGAATATAATAAGAGAATGTGCAAACGTACCCTTTTCCTACGAAAATCCTTTGACCAATTGAGCTAACCGCGCCAATTCTTCCACCCATCATAATAATCACGCATCTAAAATAATCAAATTAAAGTTAAATTTTAAATAAAAAATTACTGGCAACTTACTGAATCACTAATAAAATCATTTCGCACACCCTAAAAATAATCGTGTTAGTTACTGTTTTTTTTATTTAAAGATATATAAAGAACTTACATTTTTTCGAGTAGTATTAGTATTAGTTGAAAGTATAAAATTTGTAGTTGTTTAGTTGAGAACTAAATCAAGATTGAAAGTTTTATACGTTCAGAATAGGTTTGAACCCATTTTTTTTTACGCGAACTCATTAAATTAAAGTATATCGGGTGTCGAATTACAAATATTCGTAAATACCGAGGACCTCTATTTTTACGCGAACTCATTAAATTAAAGGATATTGGGTGTCGAATTACAAATATTCGTAAAGACTGAACGGTTATTAACCTGTTTAAAAATCGGTTGGTTATTAACCTACGTTCAACCTCTAAACGACTTGTTAGTAGAGAACAAATAAATGGTTAAACAAAAATAAATACTAGTTGTTAACATATTTTTTAATAGGAGCCCTAAAAAAAAAATAAAATTAAAAAATAAAATTTGTTTTAAGTTTTAAACTAACCTTAGGCATCTCACATTTTTTTTTTAAATGAGAGATCTAAAAATAAAATTTATTTTAAACGATTGTTTGTTTTAAGTTTTAAACTAACCTTTAGGTGTGATTATACACCCAAACCACCAACATTGGCCCCGCCCTGTAGTAGGCCACGTTAGGGGTTAGAGCTACCATCCCCACCGGTGGCCACCGAGTTGGTGGTGGCCCCGCACTTGGAAATACAACTGTCGGCATATTCTATTTATGAGAAAAAATGCTTAGAAGGAGGAAAATAATTTCGAAAATAAACTTACTTTTAGGTTTTCGGGTAACAACCCGCGAATTACCTGGGTCACTAACAAAAAACATATTATAATTATTATCACTTAAAAACAAAATATTCACTTACAGTTAGCATCCACCATGTTTGGAGATAGAATATCTACCATTTTCGTCTTTCACTTGTATATATACCTTCATCCAAGAATATTTTGCAAATTAAAGATATAAAATATCGCTTACAACTCGCTCTCAAGTTCGTTAAATTTTTTTTTACTGACTTAAAGTGTATTATGCTATTAAGTCTCACGTTTCTTATGCAAATTTTACTACAGAACTGCTAAAAGCTAAAACTATTAAGGTGTTTTTACACCTTCATCCAAGAACATTTTACAAATTAAAGATATAAAATATTGCTTACGACCCGCTCTCAAGTTCCTTAACATTTTTTTACTGAATTAAAGCGTATTTTGCAATGAAGTCTCGTGTTTCTTATGCAAATTTTACTACGGAACTGCTAAAAGCTAAAAGCTAAAACTATTAAGGTGGCTTTTATTAGTGTTGAATAAAATGATCATTTTATTCAAGGTATTTTAAAAATAGGAATAAATATAAAGTTGAAACAGATGTTAAGGGAATATAATACAACTATGTTTCTGTTTAAGGTAAAATCCTCAACAAACCATCATAAAGAATACCTTTATTAAATTCATTCATATGAAATTGAGAGATCTAGCAGTTGATCGTTAGTTAAAGTATTGAAAATATAATATGCTGTTGCTACACATCTACATCTAAATCGCAATGCTTCTTACAATCAAACATGAAACAAATGTGTAATAATCATATTTAATCTTCTATCCAATGGTCTTGCATTAATTGATAGCTACACACTTGCCCCACAACAATACCAATCAAATATAGAAACATCTAATAATAATTCTTGAAGCAACCATCCGACATGGTAGTTCAAAATGTGTGTTAACCTTGAACTATTTTTTAAGCTGCGCACACATTGGTCCTGATACAACTTAATATTACAATAAATCATATAAAATACAGTTAATGTCAAACACACAGTTGCAGTTTTAACCATTAAAATACACTAAAACCAAAAATCTTAAGACATTTTCGCTCTATTAGGTAAAATCCTACTGCGGCAGCATGAAATGTATGCACACCTTGAAATTCTTCGCTCGCTGCTTGCCTCTGGACGGTGGCGCTACTTCGAGCAAATATACCGGCGAGCGGACAAAGATTGAACCATTTTTTAAGCTGCGCACACATTGGTCCTGATACAACTTAATATTACAATAAATCATATAAAATACAGTTAATGTCAAACACACAGTTGCAGTTTTAACCAT
This sequence comes from Aphodius granarius, assembly GCA_963971325.1. Taxonomy (NCBI): domain Eukaryota; kingdom Metazoa; phylum Arthropoda; class Insecta; order Coleoptera; family Scarabaeidae; genus Aphodius; species Aphodius granarius. Next base: position 18,581,109 of record OZ020221.1, read on the forward strand.
TAAAATACACTAAAACCAAAAATCTTAACACATTTCGCTCTATTAGGTAAAATCCTACTGCGGCAGCATGAAATGTATGCACACCTTGAAATTCTTCGGTCGCTGTTTGCCTCCGGAAGGTAGCGCTACTTCGAGCGGACAAAGATTGAACTATTTTTTAAGCTGCGCACACATTTGTCCTGATACAACTTAATATTACAATAAATCATATAAAATACAGTTAATGTCAAACACACAGTTGCAGTTTTAACCATTAAAATACACTAAAACCAAAAATCTTAAGACATTTTCGCTCTATTAGGTAAAATCCTACTGCGGCAGCATGAAATGTATGCACACCTTGAAATTCTTCGCTCGCTGCTTGCCTCTGGACGGTGGCGCTACTTCGAGCAAATATACCGGCGAGCGGACAAAGATTGAACCATTTTTTAAGCTGCGCACACATTGATCCTGATACAACTTAATATTACAATAAATCATATAAAATACAGTTAATGTCAAACACACAGTTACAGTTTTATCCATTAAAATACACTAAAACCAAAAATCTTAACACATTTCGCTCTATTAGGTAAAATCCTACTGCGGTAGCATGAAATGTATGCACACCTTGAAATTCTTCGGTCGCTGTTTGCCTCTGGAAGGTAGCGCTACTTCGGTGAGCGGACAAATATTGAACTAGTTTTCAAGTTTTATAGCTTATAATGTCTCATCACTAAATTAAAAAAACTCAAGTCGAATCAATATAATCTTTTATTCCGTTACCAAACAAATATACAAAACGAAGCCGTAATTATAACCACCTTGAGGAAAATAAAAATGTAGGTCTACATAATATTATTGTTTATTAAGTTTTGAAACAAATCAAAAAAACATGTTACAAGGAATCTTTACATTACAACTTTTTTTCTTACAAGGTAAGTGAATAACTACTTTATCCTATCACCAAACACATAAGAAACCACCACAAGAAAATATCAAAAAAGGTAATTAAACTTTTTTAAATTGTAATAGATTTGCTGGTTTAGGCTTACCTAGGTCTAATCGACCCATATAAACCAGAACATAATTATGACTGCTGTTAATTTCGTCAATAAATTCTTTCGTAATGTTTTCTGCCATTCGTTTTGGCAGAAAAATATTGAAAGAATCATCTAATTCAACTAGAACAGACGGCCAGGGTAAATGGGTGTACTTTTTTACCCTTGTTACACGATATCTAAAGTTTGTTTTCATCTGTTTGACTTTTTTTATAGGAGTGTTCACACACATCCCTATTTTATTAATTTCATCCATAATGCTTACATCATCTGGTTTCTTCTTTGAACTGGAAGCTTCTAAATCTTGCACCTGTTTTTTCTTTTTCGGAGGGATTTCTTCTTCGTGTTCTTCATCTGAACTTTCTTCCAATAGTTTTCTTTTGGTTTTCTTTTCTGGTCTTGGGTTGGGTTGGCTTGCCGGTATCTCTTCATCAGAATTTTCGCTCTGAGATGATACTAAGTCAACATTCTCCAGTAGGTTTAATTCTTCTTGAATTTGTTGTTGAGACATGATGACTGCTTGGTTGGTCGGTGGTTACTTGTTTAGGAGGTTCAGTTTCACAAACTGTACTGAATGGCTTAGAATTCTAACCGTCTTTTATATGGTTAAGTTTAGTCGTGGTGGGGTTTATGCATTACATATATAAACATTTGAAAGAACATACGAGTTCCATAAAAACTAAAAATGGTTTTTTTAAATACTGTTTATAAAAATAATCAATAATATCTATCTATGGAGATCTCATCTAAGTCGCGAAAGTGATATCCCTCATGTAAAAATTTGGAGCAACAATTATGTTCAAAAACCTTGAATAAAGGTTTCAACAAACAACCACTACACCAAAATTCTTTGTTTAGTACAAAATTTTGAAAGAAAGAATTATGATTTGTACAGTAGTTTCTACTTGCTTCAAAAGAATAATGTTTATAATTCCATAATTCTAAATAAGGTTTTAAATTATGAATATGTCTAAGGATCTTATTATGTGAAAAACAATCATAGCACAATTTTCCAATAGGAGTTTGAATATAATAATATAAAATACAATCTGATAAAGACCATGGAAAATCATCAAAAGTTTGACAAAAAATAGTTTGTCTAAATGTATTCCTTACTTGTATCTCTTTGTGCTGCCCCATGACAAAAAGCAGTTTTATTAATTTGCGTGTGAATCCATCAGTATTTACAAAGGTTATTTGTTCACTACATGTTAATGATAAAAAATCGTCGTCGTTGTTGATTTCAAGTATGTTCCAGTTAACTTCTGTCCACTTTTCAAGCAATAAACGAACCACTTTGTTTGGAAGACCAGGTTTATATGATGGTAAGAGATGATAAATACCGTACTGGAATTTAACGTTAGAGCAAATTTTATGCACAGCAATGTCTATCAACGAATTTGGATTGTGCACTGGTTGAGACATATTTTTTGATTATTATATTCTTCGGTATACAGTGAAGACTGGGTGTTTTACAATTAGAATACAATTTATATAAGAACTAAGGTCTAAAAGGTACCGTTGGAATGAATACATGCAAAACCATAATTACCACTATAAAACTATTCTTAGTGGTATTTCTTACCTATACGGAAGAGGTTAGCGCTTCAAACAGTTCTAAAAAACAGAAATTATTCAGCTAATGCACGTCAGTATTATTGTTATTTATGTGTTTTCCTATATACGTGAACGTATTAAAGCGTTTGAAAACTCTCAAGTTAATTATTATATGCATTCAATTGCTGTAAATAACCAAACTAATGATATGCCAGTTTGCAATATCTATACCAGCCTAAGTGGTATTTGTTGACTACGTTGTAGAGCTCAGTACTTTTATATAATGCGTTTATGCGAAAGCAGCACTTGGACAACTGGTAACACCTAATTTACAGCGCAATGGACCGCTGTGGTTGCGCGCGTGTGTCCCTCAGTCACTTCTCGGTCCACCTGCCACTGAAATAATCTCATAAAAACTTGAATTGTTCGATCTATACTCACCTCTAATGGATTTCAGCACTTACATTCCACAAGTATTTCCTATACACGTGAAGGTATTAATGCGTTTCACATAAAACTCTTAGTATTCCACAAGTATGCATTTTTTTAATTACGGTTCGATAATGCGTGAAAGTCATTTGAGCGGTTGGATGTAACGTGGTAAGATTTCTTATAAATAGATGTCAGAGTCAGTTCTAGCGTCTTTTCACCTTCGCTCGAGCACAATGAACGACCAAATAGTGTTTCAACATTTGCTGGAACGTTTGCTAGACTTATTACCATATAAACCCATTGTATTTGAACAAGAAGAACAACCTGAGAACCAACTAAAATACGAAGAAATATGGGAGCATCACTTGATTAAAATATATGAATCACAGCAATTTCTCCATATTTATTGGGTAAGAGAGCCTTTGTTGTTTTATAATCAGCTATTATCATATTTTTTTTTTTTTAGGTTGTGGATAAAAATAATAAAGACTCAGGAATTTATATAAATGAGTTTCTAACTACCCCGCTTGTTGTGGAAGTGATAGAAAACTAACAATGTTTTAAAAAAGAAAAAAAGCATATGTGCGCGTGAAGGTATCTTCTAACGGCTTTCTTTGTTCTACATGTGGATGACAGTTTACTCGGTCTGATAATAAACATCCAGAAATTTATGTGATTGAGTTTTAACCAGCCCCCCGCTTGTTGTTAAAGTGATAAAAAAACAATAAAAACATATGTGCGCGAAGGTATCTTCTGACGGCTTTCTTTGTTCAACATGTGGTCTACAGTTTACTCGGTTTGATTCATTACAACGCCATATGAAATGTGTTCACAGTGGTCATGACAGCATGAAGAGAAAAAGGAAGACGGAAGCTGTGGAAAGAGATGGAGAAAAAAAACTGAAATATTCTACAACGCAAAATACGTCAACTTCGGATGAAATACAACACCACTGCTATATTTGTAAGGTATCATTTTCTTCTATTGCTAAATTTAGAGGTCATTTGCGTTCTCAAAGCCACCGTATAACAGATTTGAACGTTTTGAGAGATGATGGCATTATTGAGATGTCTAACGCCTTTAAGCATCGAGTGAAGAGTTATAAAATTAAAAATACTGGGTCTGTTGATATGCCTACCTTTCTTAACAAAATTAAGTTCAAAGTATGTAGACTACTTGAAAGTCAAATTCGCGAATTGCAATCGTTTAAGTTACAATTTGAATTATTTGCCTATTTTATTAAACCGCAGACTGACGATTCAATTATAAATCCAGAGTTAAAATCTTTTAACACTCGATTCGTAATTATAAACTCTGGTACAAATTTAGATGAGCTGTATGTCACACTTGAACACAAACTTTTAACCAAAGGGGAACAGTTTGCCGAGAGAGATAGTGGTTGGTCTCTAGTTTCCGTTGCTCATTTAGAAATTAATATAAACAAATTTTCTCCACTGGGCTCTTCTTCATATATACAATTACCTAAGGATATTAGAAACAAAAAAGCTTGTATAAATTTAAAAAATACTGATAATGCATGTTTAGCTTGGTGTATATGCGCTGCTTTGTTTCCCGCAAATTCGCATTCGTACCGTGTTTCATCGTATCCTCATTATTCCACTGTACTAAATTTGGAAGGTATAACTTTTCCAGTAAAATTAAAAGAAATTAATCAAATTGAAAAATTAAATAATTTAAGTATAAATGTTTATGGTTTGGAGTTTGACTCTCAAACTAAAACGAACAGAGTGGTGGGACCAATTTACTTTACGAAATTAAAACAAAACGTTCATGTTAATTTGTTATTACTTGAGGACCATAAATCATCACATTATGTTCTAATAAAAAACCTATCGAAGCTTATTTCAAAGCACCGATCGAAAGGTAAAAGACGTACGTATTTGTGTGATGGGTGTTTAACTTTTTTCTCCACTCAAACACATCTCGATGACCATTGTCGATTCGACTGTAACAAAATCTGCACAATTCTACCCTCTACTGATTTAAAGAAAAATAAATTGGGGGCTATGATTCCAGAGAATATGTTATATTTTACTAATTTTGAGAGGAAATTAAGAGTACCATTTGTTATTTATGCTGATTTTGAGTCTATACTTCAACCAATTCAGTCTTGTACGCCAGACCAAAGTCGTTCTTTTACAAACAATACACATATACATATTCCATATAGTTTTGCATTTCAACTTGTATGCTCCTTTGACTCAAAGTACAACAAATTTGAAACGTACACCGGTCGGAACTGTATTGAAGTATTCATATCGAAGATTTCAAATATGGTTCAACAACTCTACAACGTTCATTTTAAGAATATTGCACCCATGAAACCATTAACCGAAGCTGAACAAATTTTTTTTAAAAATTCACAAATTTGTCATATATGTGAAAGACCATTCGTTGAAGGTGATGTCAAGGTCAGAGATCATTGTCACGTCTCCGGCTCGTTCAGGGGGGGTAGTCATTCTGTCTGTAACCTTAACTATAAAGTTCAAAGGTTTATTCCAGTTTTTTTTCATAATCTGTCCGGTTACGATGCTCACCTCTTTATTAAACAGTTAGCGTTTGACGGTGAAAAAATTGATGTAATTCCACAAAATAAGGAAAGATATATTAGTTTTACAAAACACATTCTGGTTGATCAATTTACTAAAGAAGATCTTACTTCTAATATCTATCTTAAGCTGAGATTCTTAGATTCTTTTCGTTTCATGGCCTCCTCCTTGAACGAATTGGCTAGTAATTTAAATATGGATGATTTTATTCAAATAAAGCAGGCTTTCCCCAACCCGGAACATTTTCAATTGGTAACAAGAAAAGGTATCTTTCCCTATCAGTACATGGATTCGTATAAACGTTTAAACGAGACGAGTTTACCATGTCGAGAACAATTTTTCAATTCACTAACTAATTCGGAAATAACGGAGGAAGAATACAGACATGCTGAGACCGTCTGGAATGTATTTGGTTGTGAGAAAATGTTACAATACTCAGATTTATATTTAAAGATTGATGTATTATTGCTAGCCGATGTTTTTGAAAAATTTCGTAAAGTTTGTATTAATACCTATGGTCTGGATCCAGTCAATTTTTATACATCTCCCGGCTTGTCGTGGGACGCTATGTTGAAATATACTAATATTCAGCTGGAGTTGTTAACAGACATTGATATGTGTCACTTTATCAAAAATGCCATTCGGGGTGGTATTTCACAATGTTCCTACCGTTATGCAAAAGCGAACAACCCCTATTTATCATCCTATGATAATAATACACCCAGTACTTATTTAACATACGTAGATGCGAATAATTTGTACGGTTGGGCTATGTCTAACTATCTGCCGGTGTCACATTTTAGATGGTTGGATAGAGTTGAAATTGATGCATTAAACATAGAAAGTGTAAGCGATACTGCTGATATTGGGTATATTTGCGAGGTTGATATTGAATATCCACAAGAACTTCACGATATACACAATGATTTACCCTTCTTACCGGAAAGTATGGTACCACCTACATCAAAATTTAAGAATAAAAAATTACTTCTCACTTTATTCAACAAGCAAAAATATGTTATACACTACAGAAATTTAAAACAAATATTGTCTAATGGTTTAAAAGTGACGTACATTCATAGAGTTTTAGAATTTAAACAAAAAGATTGGATGAAAAAATACATCGATTTAAACACAAAGTTGCGTCAGCAGGCGGACAATAAGTTTGATAAGGACTTCTTTAAGCTCATGAACAACTCAGTTTTTGGTAAGACAATAGAAAATGTATTAAAAAGAGTAAATGTTCACTTAGTTACACATTGGGAGAATCGCGGAAAAAAAAAAGGGGCAGCACATTTTATCTCACTAGCAAACTTTAATTCGATTAGCGTATTTACGGATAATTTCGCAGCAATTCAAATGCGAAAGCTGAAAATTGTTTACAATAAACCAATATACTTAGGCTTTTGCGTATTAGAACTTTCAAAATTATTGATGTATGATTATTACTATAAATATTTTAAAAAAGAATACGGAGATAGGGTACATCTGTGTTATATGGACACCGATAGTTTCGTTTTGTTAACTCAAACAGAAAATATATACTCTGACATGAAACTGAACCTAGATAAGTTTGACACATCAAATTATAGCGTTGATAATGTTTTTCACATCCCTCTCGTTAATAAAGCAGTCTTGGGATTGTTAAAAGATGAAAATGCTGGAAAAGTGATGAGGGAGTTTGTAGCCCTTCGATCCAAGATGTACTCTTTTATTATTGACGGGAGTGAAAAGAATGTGAAGAAGGCTAAAGGTATAAAAAAATATGTTGTTGAACAAGAAATTACCTTTGAAGATTTCAAGAAATGTTTATTCGAATATTCTATTTTATATAAACAACAAAATTGCTTTCGATCGATAAAACATGATATTTTTACCCAAAATCAAAATAAATTAGCTCTCTCACCGCACGATGACAAACGGTTCATTTGCAACGATTCCATACGAACGTTAGCTTGGGGTCATTATTCACTTTCTAACGGAACAACTGCGTGTGGGGAAGAGGAGGAGGGGCAGCATACATCATGTCAGTCAGCTTGCGGTAGTCAGTAAGATAACATGTCCAGTCACTTTCAAGTAGATCTCGATGTTTTCAATAATATAAAGACTACATGTAGCGATCATTTAAAGAGATTTATAAACTTAAACGATGTTGACGGAGTGAAATTTGTGTTACGTAAAATACAAGTACCGGAAGAATTGTTGAACTACAGTCGTCTGTACAATACAACAACTAACATTATGGAAGTGCTTTTTGATTCAAAACAAGCAACCGATAAGTTTATAAAAAGTGTTTTAGAGTTTATTTTGTTAGATAATTGTAATGAGATTGATGTGAATTATTTATCTTTAATAATGAAACAAACAAAATGTATGTACCAGTCTGATGAGAACTATAGAAAGTGTTTGCTTTTTACTTTAGTATCTAGTGATGGTAATGTAAATACTCCATTGTTCACGAACAATATTATTTATAATTATAAAAATGTACGATATTATTTTGAAAAGAATGTGTGTGATGCGTTGTACAATGCCGATAAGAACTTTCTCTTAAAACTGTTAGATATTGGAGCTAGCAGAGGATGGGAATTTCGGTTTGAACCAACAACACGTCAGTCTCATAAAGACATTCGCAAATGGTTAACGGATAATGTACAAAGGGGTGTTAAAGGGGACTATGTGGGGTGGCTTTCAGGACCTGACACAGGTGTATGGCCGTCCAACGATCTCCAAGACTATATTGATGTTCTAAAAATAATTAATGGTTACACTAACTTAAATTTGTAAAACAAAATGTATGTAAGATTAATAGTTATACTATTACTATTTGTAAAATGTGTATTTGTAATATATATATATTTCAAAAAAACGTTTTTTATTATTTAAAAAATAAAAAAAAAATTCATAAGTTTAAAACATTTATTCAGCACAATATATTTTTTTACAACAAATTACTATATAATTACAAAAATTATAATAAAAAGCCTTCCTCGACTCTGGATGGTGAAGTTCTCAACCACTCTAGAATAAGGTACGCATTTTGGTGTGCGCACAACAATTCGTTGATGGCATGCTTGGTGCAGTGATATCTCTTGGAATTTTCAGTTTTTAGTTTTAACTTTGATAGAGATGGACAACCCATGTCTTCAATATTGATAATGCGATTATTGGGTAGCATCGCTTCTAACCATCTTTTCTTTTGAAGTCCTTTAACAATTATTTGAGATCCATCATCAATCCCTGCAGTACGTAAAAGTGCACATAATTTGGAATATGGAGTTTCCTCGTTCTCTACCGCTTGTCCTTCAGTAGCTGAATGTTGGTATAGAAAATTTTCATCTTGTCTTTGCCAGGTAAGTCCATGTATTTGTGTTGTCAAGAAGCGCACATGTTTTTGCAAATTTTCTACCAAATGTTCGAATTTTACTGGTAATTTAAAAAACTTATGCAGTTCACCATGACCTGAATAAATGTGCACCAAGGCTAACTCTTTACAAATGAATTCACTATCTTTGAGTTGAAAGCCTTGCACGTCGATGATCCATGTGTTCAACATGGTGGCTCATAATGATCTGACAGAGCCGGTTAAAGGAGTATACTTTAAAATGCGATCGTGCAGAAGAAGGCAGTAGAGGGAGGTCTTGTCCGGAATGTCTTCGCTAGTCTCAAATTCCAACCGAATGTCCACCGCGCCGGTGTTCAAGATCTCGTTTTGTCTTGAACAGTCAATTACCACTATAGTATGTTCAGAGTAAAATTTATCAGGTGTCAATAGGGGTTCGCTTTTCTCACCATAGTAAGAGGCTTGAAATTTTGAGTACATCTCATATAGAATTATAAATTGTTTATTCTTAAAGTTAGCATTGATTGATTCATACGGAAATTGTTCACTGTTGAGAAACAGTTTAACATTTGTTAAATTACAGTGATCAAATAGTGTCATATTTTCATCAACGCGATTTTTTCTATTCGTTTGGAATCCTAGAATGGCATACCGAGGTTTTTCCAATTGCGAACTCGACTTTATCGCCCACGTGTGTTGTCTAGTTTTTGGTAGCAGTGGATACTCATAAAGACTCCAACTTCGGAACGCAAGGTTTAATTCAACGCCACGTGAAATGTAATCTAAGAGACTTATTCGTTCTGCATCAGCGACTGTTATATGCGGTACTCTCCACACTACTTTATTTAGAGTTATTTTTAACTTCTCCGCAGCATCGTTGCTATATATCGCATTTAAATCTGAACTGCTTCTAACTAGTACCAGCTCCTGGTGAACGTTTAATAAAATTTTTTTATAGTCTTCAGCAAAACCCAGTAGATATTTTAATGGTATGCAGACGTTAAAGAGACCCGTTGTGGAGTCAAATCCTTCATACACGTTCAATTTAAAACCGGCCATCGCAGCAACATCCATTTCGTTTTTATTAAACGACACTAAAGCCTTGAGGGTGCTCGCTACACCAGGATTGCGTACACTGTCTACAACCTTTCCACCAATCTCGTAGCGAATCTCTTCGAACAAGTGTGCAAATCCATTGTTTATAATTTTTGCAGTTGGTGAGACCTTACCGTCAGATTTTAAAATTTTGCCCTCCAGAAGAATACAACTGCTGGAGACAAGGGTAAAAACATCCAATTGCTGTATAGGTATTCGAATTTCATCATTCTGTCCAAACGAATTTGCAGTGTATGCTAAATGGTTATGTACTTCTGCCTTAATAATTGAATTATCGAATTCAATCTTCTCAGTAACGTTTAAAATATCCATGAATATGCCGTCGTCGCTGTTGTCGTAGCTTCAGTCCTAGTGTTCGCAAGAAACGCTGATTTAAAGGTGTTAACCCTTCAACGGTTGCTGGATGAGTAAACGAGCTTGGTGGAGTTGCAGGATTTATAAAGTGTCGGTTAGAAGATGTAAAATTAAGACCCATTATTTTGCTCTCGTAAGTGCAATCTTACCGTCACGACTTCCTTTCTGAAATTAACCAAGTTATCATCTTGATCCGTTATTTTAAGGGAAATATTGTCAATACTACTGGTATTTAGTGGTAAATAAATAACATTTTGTGGTGTTTCGATTATTTTATAACCAGGGGGGACGGAGGGGAAGAACTGATGTATGGTATGAGCAGTAGTACTATTCATGTACGCTCCATGTATTATATTACATTCAATTTTTATAGTATTAATTCTGAGAATATCAACTATTTTTTCAGACTCATGTGGTGAGTCAGAAAATGTTAATAGTTTTGTTTTCTCAAAACCTAACAAAGGTCCTATTGAATTTTTTACATTGAAATTTACATTATCACTACAATCTATTATACATTTTAAAGTATTATTATTAGCATGGATATCAAATTTAACGTTTTTTTTTGTTTTCTTCTTGAGCTGCGAATTAATTTCTCTGTTGATGTCTACCAACTCATACGAACCGACCGGTATTTCAATTAATTGACCCCCAATCTCAAGTGCGTTGTTGTATTTATCAACATTAGGGATTGCATTATAGGTTTCAAAATTAACTAGTCCCAGTTCACAATTTCCTCGCAATGCAATAGGTGGATTGTAATGTGCTTGTAATATTGAGTCTCTACCGCTTAGGGTGAACGTATACATGTTGTTGGTCCTGTTGCTAGACTTCAAATAAAGCAACTACTCGCTTCGAAGGAATTTTAAACATAAATCGCCACAATTGCTGGTGTCGTACGATTGATATGCTTTGTGATTATATTTTATTGTAACATTATTTCCAGCACTATTAAAATATTGCGCTATTTCCTTGCTCGGTCGTAAATTTCCAAAACTGTCAAAATAAATGATTTCCCTTCCAGTTTTCTTGTAGGCTACCCAGTGAGTTCCTGGTCCTTGTATTCCATCCAAATTAATTATACCTCGTTCGTTTGCATTAATCCGCTTAGGTAATGTGTTACGCATAAACACACCTCTGAAGTATGGAATGTTTCGAGCATGTTGTTCTAACTGTATATTAGTTAACGCCTGTGATATGTCTTTCTTTTTTTTTTTTTTAACCTTCCACCTTGTTTATATGGTTTCAAATATAATCCTTTTCCTGAAGCAGTCTGTTTTCTTTCAGCAACAACCTTAGCTATTGACGATGCACCTGATGCTAGAGCTCCTAAAGCGCTCAATCCAGCAAAAATTGGTAGAAGAGGTAAAATTCCTCCAATTTTTTTGGGTGTTGATATAATTCTTTTACTTTTTCGCTTTCTCCTTGCTACGCCACCTTGAAATTTGATTCCTTTACCACGATGAGTCATTGTGTCTGATCTCTTCAAACGCTGAACTACAAATGAAGCTTATTTAAAAGCGTTCACCACTTAAATACAACACTCAGTGCAAATTCAACCATGAAGCTGGTTAAACAGAAGTGCTGTCTTCATGTAACAAACGTTGATATTATTAAACCTAATAATGTTAGAAAAAAACATGGCCCCCTCTTACCATCCAGCATACGCGCAATAATTTGCGGACCCTCGAACTGCGGTAAGACCAACGTCATGGTTAGTTTGCTGGAAGATCCTAACGGATTAAGATTTGAAAATGTGTACGTGTATTCCAAATCACTCTTTCAACCAAAATATCAGTATTTGCGAGATTTATTTCAACCTTTATCACCACAAATTGGTTACCATGAATACACTGAAGATGATGAAATAATGCACCCATCTGACGCAAAAGAGAATTCAATATTTATATTTGATGATGTTGCGTGTCAGAAACAATCTATCATACGTGATTTTTTCAGTATGGGGCGACATAAATCAATAGACAGTTTTTACTTATGTCAAACATATGCTCACATTCCTAAACACCTTATTCGCGATAATGCAAATTTATTAATTGTTTTCCCCATGGATGACCTCAATTTGCAATACATTTATCGAGATATTGTTAATACAGATTTTTCATCCTTTAATGAATTTAAAAAATTGTGTGCAATATGTTGGGCTGATAAGTACAATTTTCTTGTTATTAATAAGGATGATGAATTGAACAAAGGTCGATATAGAAAAGGCTTTCATTGCTATATAAATCTACCGTAATATTCCCATGACATTCATTAAACGACGTACCTCGCTAGCGTTCACAGCGTATTGGCTTCACTCTCCGTTACAATGAACTCTAAAGAAGTCACGGCTCGATTAATTAAAGCTAAGAAAAACGTTAAACAAAAACTAGCTGCTCTTAAAGAAAATAAATTGATTTCCGAAGAACAACTTAGGAGTAAATATAAACCTATTACCGAATCCATACAAAGTGCAATTACAACTACTGCTGCTTCGCCGGTTATCAAATTAGAACAACCAAAAGTAGAAATCAAAAGAGATGTAATAAACGAAGAGAATAAGCCTACAATTAAACAACCGTCATCACCAGTCATGAAGAAGCGTAGAGGTAGAACATCATTACCTTTAGAGGAAGACCTTGATATCCTTCCAGAGCTTCCAGAATCAAATGCCGATGATGATGAAGTATTTGAAGGCTACGCAGAACCTCAAATGTCTTCAATAACACCTGTTCAACCTCCTACTATTATAACTGAATCTTCATTTCATGAATATCTTGATCAATTTGCACCATTACCTAAACAATATATTGAGGGGTTTATCAGAGATACGAGTAATATATACGATCATGGTCATTCCGCTGTTCGACATGACCCTGAACTCGATAAATTTTATCTAGGTTCTTCTGAATTACAGTTTAACAATAACAATAATAACATTGTTATAGATGGAAAAGAATACAAAGGTACTATTGGATTATATGAATTAATATTTAAAAAAAATCCAACTAATTTTAAAAAGGAAGATGAGTTTAATTATCGTGATATTATTATAATGACAAATGCAGCAAGAGTAGGTTATAACCCGAGAAAACAAGTAGCTGGCAACCCTAGTGACAAGTATAGAAACGTTATAGCACCTCTCATATTTCAACAAGAATCAACACCTAAAAGTTCCCGCCAGTACGAAAAGTCGAGAGCTAGTAGTTGGGCTAGCAGTAAATTAGGTCATGGTCTAATGGGATATAATAACAGACCAGTAGAATACATATTCTGGGATGATCCTAACGAGTTGGTTGACCGTTTAAGACTACTGATTGCATCACAAAGTGCTGGGAATGATGGGCACGTTAATGAGATTAACAGCATAATAGAAGAACTCCGTGAGGCGCGTATTATTATATAAATTTACTCCTTTATCTTTTGTTATTAGTGCAAACATGACTATCGACAAGTTTGGTCGTCATATATCTGCTAAACATAAATTTGAATCTTATGGATATATTTCTTTGTTTATTCGTGGTACATATAGCACTACTTCAGGTTTTAATTATATGTTGGACAACGGATCTGAGAAATACATATTTCCATTAGAAACAGGGGAAATCGAAGAAGCGGTTGTTTTTCCTCACGACCTAAACATCTTTATAAATTCACCGAAAAGGACAATTTCAAAAGACCAGTTGATTGGAAAACGTTTAAAAAAGGGTGATATAATTGGATTTAACATATATTCACCAGTTTCACCAGTTACCCCTCCAATAAGAGGTTTTCGAGGTGGTTCTACAACAACATCTCTTCACTTTTACACAGAGCTACTTATTAAATATCCAATAAAATCATGAGCAGCATAAAGCAGCAAGTAGTTGATGAATTACACAAACCAGCTAGGAAAAATTATAAGCGCAGAAGGGTGATCACAAAAGCGAAGGGTGATCTCTATCAGATGGATATTGTTGAAATGCTCCCTTATGCAAGACAAAATAGGGGTTATAAATATATACTGGTTGTCATTGATGTATTTTCAAAATTTGCATGGGCAGTTCCGCTTAAATCAAAGTCAGCCAAAGATGTGACCAATGCAACGAAAAAAATTCTTTCCACAAATCCCCCCGTAAATTTACAAACTGATATGGGTAAGGAATTCTACAATAAAGATTTTTCAAGTCTAATGAAACAGTTGAACATTAATCATTATTCCACATACAGTGTGATGAAAGCATCTGTAGTGGAACGTTTAAATAGGACGCTGAAGTCCATGATGTGGCGTGAGTTTAGTATGCAAGGATCATACCAGTGGTTAAAGTTGTTACCAAAAATTGTTGCAAAATATAACAACACGGTTCATTCAACGATTAAAATGAAACCTGTGGACGTTAGCGAGAAAAATGAAAAGCAACTACTGAAGGGTGTATACAGCCATATGAAGATTAGTCATTTGATTACAAAATTTAAGCGAGGTGATTACGTAAGAATTTCTAAACATCGCAGCCAATTTGCAAAGGGCTACAAACCGAGCTGGAGTAACGAAGTATTTATTATCGATAAGATACAATACACAAATCCAACAACTTACCTTCTACGTGATCTTGCCGGAGAACCGATTCTAGGTGGCTTTTATGAGCAAGAAATACAAAGAACTAAATACCCAGACGTTCAACTGGTAGAGAAAGTGTTGAGAAAGAAGGGAAATAAATTATACGTTAAATGGTTAGGTCTTAACGAAAGAAGTTGGATTTCTAAAGCCGATCTTATATAAAAAGTTATTAACAAAGTTGCTTGCGTCAGTACAATGCCACTATTAATAAAGAATAGAACCAAAACTGGACAGGGACTAATTAATTCCCTCATAAATAAGTTACCAGTAGAACTTCACATGCTTGGAGGGTACCAGTATTGCGGTCCAGGCACACGTCTGGAGAAAAGATTAGCACGCGGAGATACTGGAATAAACGCACTGGATAGGGCATGCAAACAGCACGACATTGCTTATGCGCAACACAAGGAACTGCACAAGAGACACGAAGCAGATAAAATTTTGGAGGAAGCAGCCTGGGAGCGGGTTAAAGATCCATCATCAGCCACCGGTGAAAAAATTAGCGCTTGGTTAGTTACATCCGCAATGAAAGCTAAGCGCAAATTGGGGTTCGGAATGAAGAAGAAGCCACTCAGACTGATGAAAACCAAGAGACGATCTAAATAAAAAAATTATATTATATAAATAGATATTAAATAAAAAAAAATGTAAAAAAAATATATCATCATTGTTTTATTTCATTTTTTATTTTAACCAATCACGTCGCAGCGACATCTCTTGAGCGAGCGCCAGTTTCTGACCGTCACATGGCGTCAATTCGTTTTGACAGCTTAACCAACCACGTCGCAGCGACATCTCTTGAGCGAGCGTCCGCTTTTGACCGTCAGATGGAGCCATCACATGGCGCCAATTCTATTTCGATTTTGACAGCGCAAGAACCACCACATCCAGGGGCCTAGCGCCCGCTAAAATATACTACTCACCGCGGTCAAGTCAGAGAAAAATAGCTCATAATTGAAACTTTTGAAACTTCTCGTGATACAGGTGCTCGCTTCGGGTATCACTCTTGTCCAATCAAATATGCAATATACCATGTAATGATCCGATATGCCCACGTCAACCACTCCCGACTCCCGAACTACCGTATCCTCAAAGACTATAATGTGGTCGATCAAAGTGCTACTCTGTTGCACAACTCTAGTTGGTTCTACTATTATATGTTTCAAATTATAATTACAAATAGCCTCACTTAAACGCCTCCACTCATAATCATCCACATCAAGAGCATCTACATTAAAATCACCCATGCAAAATATTTCATCAGCGGTGGGAACTACATCCGTCAAAGATTCCTCAAACTCGTGTAAAAATCGAGAAAAGTTCCCATGATGAGTTTTATATATCGCTCCCACTACAACCCTAAAACCCCTATAGCTCATCCCAATCCAGAGTTGCTCACAAGAGTCAGTAATTCCCGACAATATCTGCGACGGTGCAAGACTATTACAAACATACATTGCCACTCCACCCCCACGCGCACCACGAGACTAATGAAATAACGTATAGCCATCAATAAGTATATGATTAACATCAAAATCATGACTTACCCAAGTTTCAGTAATTGCCAACACAGATATTTTTTCATTTCTGATTAGATCTCTCACCTCTCCAAAGTGACGAACCAAGGACCGCACATTCAAATGACATATTTTCATTAAGTATCCTTTTCAGGCAATAACAGAGTTGTCACGAACAGATGCTCATCATGTGCCAGCCATAAAAAGAACCATAGCAAGCACAGTAAATATATCCAATTCACAGAGTAAATACACAGATTTTAAATTAAATGGCTTACTATTAGTTAGAAATAACAAAATATTTTTCTCTCAGCAAAATACCATAGCTATGAATCTAATGAACAGAACAACAAATTATAAACAACAAACTATAAACTGTACACGATTCACCGAACCTTCACTCAGTATTGCTTGCTTTAATTGCACCTAGAGACTTCAATTCTTCCAAACTGTTGATCTTATGTTTTTGCTGGCCATCATTTATATGAATTGAACCGTCGTAAGTCCATACAAACTTCTTCCCAAATTTCTTTTGAGCCTCTAAGTATAAAGTGTACCTTTCCTTAGTCAAGTCCTCGGCAATAAAGAAGCCGGTGTATGGTGCGCAAAGCATCTCTTAAAAAAGGTTGGGTTGGGTTGGGTTGGGTTGGGTTGGGTTGGGTTGGGTTAGGTTAGGTTAGGTTAGGTTGGGTTGGGTTGGGTTGGGTTTGGTTTGGTTTGGTTGGGTTGGGTTGGGTTGGGTTGGGTTGGGTTGGGTTGGGTTGGGTTGGGTTGGGTTGGGTTGGGTTGGGTTGGGTTGGGTTGGGTTGGGTTGGGTTGGGTTGGGTTGGGTTGGGCAGGGTTGGGTTGATTTTGAGCGATGACCTGCGGACTTCCACAGGCTGCCGTGCTGGGTGGCATACTATGAATCGCCTATTATGTGAGCGTGCTGGCCCTGGTGCACGCTGATGGCGTATACGGCGTCGGCTACGCGGACGACCTGACGCTGGTGGTTGAGGCCAAACCGAGGCAGACCTTACGTGCAAGGCGCAGCACGCGTTAGAGAAGGTTTCCTACCACCTTAAGAGCAAGGTAAAGCCAATGGTAAACGGAATTGCCCGTTTTTTGTCAAGGCTCACCAGGCGTAAAGTTTAGTCGCGTATGGGTTGGGTTGCGTTGGGTTGGGTTGCGTTGCGTTGTGTTGGGTTGAGGCGATGACCTGCGGGCTTCCACAGGGTGCCGTGCTGGGTGGCATAGATAGATAGATAGATAGATTATTTATTTCCAGAAAAGTACAATATACAATACGAAACTTTTGATATGTAGATCACTCTCTAAGGAAAACAAGTCAGAAGAAAAAAGAAAAACAATAGCGAATAATAACAACTTAAAATAACTAGCACTGATCGAATTCGTCCACCGCATATAAGCACTTCTCAATAAGATATTTCTTAATTAAACGCTTAAAACTATATAGGGTTGTAGCAATTTTTATATTTACTGCTTTTGATTGATGCTTTTGATAAAGACTTGTTCGATGCGGTTGAGGTTGTAGACTGTCCTAGTTTCTTGTGTTGTAAGTACTCGACCTATTAGCACCAAAAGTATGTTTGTTCTTAAATACAAAGCACAAAACTTCATACTATGGATCGCCTACTATGCGAGTGTGCTGGCCCTGGTGCACGAGGATGGCGTATACGGCGTAGGCTACGCGGACGACCTGACGCTGGTGGTTGAGGCCAAACCGAAGCAGACCTTACGTGCAAGGCGGAGCACGCGTTAGAGAAGGTTTCCTACCACCTTAAGAGCAAGGTAAAGCCAATGGTAGACGGAATTGCCCGTTTTTTTCAAGGCTTACCAGGCGTAAGGTTTAGTCGCGTATGCCCCACGAGAGTGGGGAGAGTCCGACACACGAGCCTGCAGAAAGCCGGTATATGGTGCTTAAAGCATTCCTTCATCTGCAAAAAATGGTTGGATAGGGTAGGGTTGGGGCGATGACCTGCAGACTTCCACAGGGTGCCATGCTGGGTGGCATAGTATGGATCGCCTACTATGCGAGCGTGCTGGCCCTGGTGCACGAGGATGGCGTATATGGCGTAAGCTACACGGACGACTTGACGCTGGTGGTTGTGGCCAAAACCGAGACAGATCTTACGTGCAAGGCGGAGCACGCGTTAGAGAAGGTTTCCTACCACCTTACGAGCAAGGTAAAGCCAATGGTAAACGGAATTGCCCGTTTTTTTTTCAAGGCTCACCAGACGTAAGGTTTAGTCGCGTATGCCCCACCAGAGTGGGGAGAGTCCGACACACGCGGCTGCGGGAAGCCGGTATATGGTGCGTAAAGCATTCATTCATCTTCTAAAAAAGGTTGGGCTGGGTTGGGTTGGGTTGGGATGGGATGGGATGGGATGGGATGGGTTGGGTTGGGTTGGGTTGGGTTGGGTTGGGTTGGGTTGGGATGGGTTGGGTTGGGTTGGGTTGGGTTGGGTTGGGTTGGGTTGGGTTGGGTTGGGTTGGGTTGGGTTGGGTTAGGTTGGGTTGGGTTGGGTTGGGTTGGGTTGGGTTGGGTTGGGTTGGGTTGGGTTGGGTTGGGTTGGGTTTGACCGATGACTTGCGACTTCCACAGGGTGCCGTGCTGGGTTGCATACAATGAATCGCCCATTATGTGAGCGTACTGGCTCTGGTGCACGTAGTTGAGGCCAAAACCGAGACAGACCTTACGTGCAAGGTGGAGCACGCGTTAGAGAAAGTTTCCTACCACCTTAAGAGTAAGGTACAGCCAATGGTAAATGGAATTGTCCGTTTTTTTCTCAAGGCTCACCAGGCGTAAGGTTTAGTCGCGTATGCCTCACTAAAGTACGGAGAGTCCGACACACGCGCCTGTAGGACGCCGGTGTATGGTGCGTAAAGCATTCCTTCATCTTCTAAAAAGGGTTGGGTTGGGTTGGGTTCAGTGGAAGAAGATAGACGCCTACATCACGGAAATCGTGCGCACCAGAATAAGAGAGGAGTAGTAGAAGGATGTACATGATCGCACACCCGAGAAGACAACAAAATGAAGATCTAAAAAAAATACTGCAGGCGAGTGAAATAAAATACCCTCACAGGTGGTGCCGCTCGCCAAGCAGGTAAAGCCAATGGTAGACGGAATTACCCGCACTTTTTTCAAGGCTCATCAGGCGTAAGGTTTAGCCTCGTATGCCCCACTAGAGTGGGGAGCGCCCGACACACGCGCCCGCAGGAAGTCGGTGAATGGTGCGTAAAGCATTCCTTCATCTTCTAAAAAGGTTGGGTTGGGTTGGGATGGGTTGGGTTCAGTGGGAGGAGATAGAGGCCTACATCGCGAAAATCCTGCGCACCAGAATAAGAGGGGAGTAGTAGAAGGATATACATAATCACACACCCAAGAAGACAACAATATGAAGATCTAAAGAACATACTGCGGGCGAGTGATATAAAATTCCCTCACAGGTGGTGCCGCTCGCCAAGCAGGTGAAGCCAATGGTAGACGGAATTGCCCGTTCTTTTTTCAAGGCTCACCAGGCGTAAGGTTTAATTGCGTATGCGCCACTAGAGTGGGAAGCGTCCGACACACGCGCCTGCAGGAACACGGTATGTGTTGCGTAAAGCATTGCTTCATCTTCTAAAAAAGGTTGGGTTGGGTTGGGTTGGGTTGAGTTGAGTTGTGTTGAGTTGAGTGAGTTGAGTTGAGTTGAGTTGAGTTGAGTTGAGTTGAGTTGAGTTGAGTTGAGTTGAGTTGAGTTGAGTTGAGTTGAGCGGAGTCGAGTCGAGTCGAGTCGAGTCGAGTCGAGTCGAGTCGAGTCGAGTCGAGTCGAGTCGAGTCCAGTCGAGTCGAGTCGAGCCGAGCCGAGCCGAGCCGAGCCGAGCCGAGTCGAGTCGAGTCGAGTCGAGTCGAGTCGAGTCGAGTCGAGTCGAGTCGAGTCGAGTCGAGTCGAGTCGAGTCGGGTTGGGTTGGGTTGGGTTGGGTTGGGTTGGGTTGGGTTGGGTTGGGTTGGGTTGGGTTGGGTTGGGTTGGGTTGGGTTGGGTTGGGTTGGGTTGGGTTGGGTTGGGTTGGGTTGGGTTGGGTTGGGTTCAGTGGGAGGGGATAGAGGCCTACATCATGGAAATCCTGCGCACCAGAATAAGAGGAGAGTAGTTGAAGGATATACATGATTGCACACCCAAGCAGACAACAAAATGAAGATCTAAAGAACATACTGCAGGCGAGTGATACAAAATTCCCTCACAGGTGGTGCCGCTCGCCAAACAGGTAAAGCCCAATGGTAGACGGAATTGCCCGTTCTTTTTTCAAGGCTCACCAGGCGTAAGGTTTAGACGCGTTTGCCCCACTAGAATGGGGAGCGTTCGACACACGCGCCTGCAGGAAGCCGGTGTATGGTGCGTAAAGCATTCCATCATCTTCTAAAAAAGTTTGGGTTGGGTTGGGTTCAGTGGAAGAAGATAGAGGCCTACATCTCGGTCGCCTATAGTCGCGTATGCCCCACTAGAGTGGGGAGCGTCCGACACACGCGCCTGCATTCAAGCATTCATTCATCTCTTAAAAAAGGTTGGGTTAGGTTGGGTTGGGTTGGGTTGGGTTGGGTTGGGTTGGGTTGGGTTGGGTTGGGTTGGGTTGGGCAGGGTTGGGTTGGGTTTGAGCGATGACCTGCGGACTTCCACAGGGTGCCGCGCTGGGTGGCATACTATGAATCGCCTATTATGTGAGCATACTGGCCGTGGTGCACGAGGATGGCGTATACGGCGTAGGTTACGCGGACGACCTGACGCTGGTGGTTGAGGCCAAAACCGAGACAGATCTTACGTGCAAGGCGGACCACGCTTTAGAGAATGTATCCCATCACCTTCAGAGCAAGGTAAAGCCAAGCAAGGCTCACCAGACGTAAGGTTTAGTCGCGTATGCCCCACCAGAGTGGGGAGAGTCCGACACACGCGGCTGCGGGAAGCCGGTATATGGTGCGTAAAGCATTCATTCATCTTCTAAAAAAGGTTGGGCTGGGTTGGGTTGTGATGGGATGGGATGGGATGGGATGGGATGGGATGGGATGGGATGGGATGGGATGGGATGGGATGGGATGGGATGGAATGGGTTGGGTTGGGTTGGGTTGGGTTGGGTTGGGTTGGGTTGGGTTGGGTTTGAACGATGACTTGCGACTTCCACAGGGTGCCGTGCTGGGTGGCATACAATGAATCGCCCATTATGTGAGCGTACTGGCTCTGGTGCACGTAGTTGAGGCCAAAACCGAGACAGACCTTACGTGCAAGGTGGAGCACGCGTTAGAGAAAGTTTCCTACCACCTTAAGAGTAAGGTACAGCCAATGGTAAATGGAATTGTCCGTTTTTTTCTCAAGGCTCACCAGGCGTAAGGTTTAGTCGCGTATGCCTCACTAAAGTACGGAGAGTCCGACACACGCGCCTGTAGGACGCCGGTGTATGGTGCGTAAAGCATTCCTTCATCTTCTAAAAAGGGTTGGGTTGGGTTCAGTGGAAGAAGATAGACGCCTACATCACGGAAATCGTGCGCACCAGAATAAGAGAGGAGTAGTAGAAGGATGTACATGATCGCACACCCGAGAAGACAACAAAATGAAGATCTAAAAAAAATACTGCAGGCGAGTGAAATAAAATACCCTCACAGGTGGTGCCGCTCGCCAAGCAGGTAAAGCCAATGGTAGACGGAATTACCCGCACTTTTTTCAAGGCTCACCAGGCGTAAGGTTTAGCCTCGTATGCCCCACTAGAGTGGGGAGCGCCCGACACACGCGCCCGCAGGAAGTCGGTGAATGGTGCGTAAAGCATTCCTTCATCTTCTAAAAAGGTTGGGTTGGGTTGGGATGGGTTGGGTTCAGTGGGAGGAGATAGAGGCCTACATCGCGAAAATCCTGCGCACCAGAATAAGAGGGGAGTAGTAGAAGGATATACATAATCACACACCCAAGAAGACAACAATATGAAGATCTAAAGAACATACTGCGGGCGAGTGATATAAAATTCCCTCACAGGTGGTGCCGCTCGCCAAGCAGGTGAAGCCAATGGTAGACGGAATTGCCCGTTCTTTTTTCAAGGCTCACCAGGCGTAAGGTTTAATTGCGTATGCGCCACTAGAGTGGGAAGCGTCCGACACACGCGCCTGCAGGAACACGGTATGTGTTGCGTAAAGCATTGCTTCATCTTCTAAAAAAGGTTGGGTTGGGTTGGGTTGGGTTGAGTTGAGTTGAGTTGAGTTGAGTTGAGTTGAGTGAGTTGAGTTGAGTTGAGTTGAGTTGAGTTGAGTTGAGTTGAGTTGAGTTGAGTTGAGTTGAGTTGAGTTGAGTTGAGTTGAGTTGAGGTGAGCGGAGTCGAGTCGAGTCGAGTCGAGTCGAGTCGAGTCGAGTCGAGCCGAGCCGAGCCGAGCCGAGCCGAGCCGAGCCGAGCCGAGCCGAGCCGAGCCGAGCCGAGCCGAGTCGAGCCGAGCCGAGTCGAGTCGAGTCGAGTCGAGTCGAGTCGAGTCGAGTCGAGTCGAGTCGAGTCGAGTCGAGTCGAGTCGAGTCGAGTCGGGTGGGGTTGGGTTGGGTTGGGTTGGGTTGGGTTGGGTTGGGTTGGGTTGGGTTGGGTTGGGTTGGGTTGGGTTGGGTTGGGTTGGGTTCAGTGGGAGGGGATAGAGGCCTACATCATGGAAGTCCTGCGCACCAGAATAAGAGGAGAGTAGTTGAAGGATATACATGATTGCACACCCAAGCAGACAACAAAATGAAGATCTAAAGAACATACTGCAGGCGAGTGATACAAAATACCCTCACAGGTGGTGCCGCTCGCCAAACAGGTAAAGCCCAATGGTAGACGGAATTGCCCGTTCTTTTTTCAAGGCTCACCAGGCGTAAGGTTTAGACGCGTTTGCCCCACTAGAATGGGGAGCGTTCGACACACGCGCCTGCAGGAAGCCGGTGTATGGTGCGTAAAGCATTCCATCATCTTCTAAAAAAGTTTGGGTTGGGTTGGGTTCAGTGGAAGAAGATAGAGGCCTACATCTCGGTCGCCTATAGTCGCGTATGCCCCACTAGAGTGGGGAGCGTCCGACACACGCGCCTGCATTCAAGCATTCATTCATCTCTTAAAAAAGGTTGGGTTAGGTTAGGTTGGGTTGGGTTGGGTTGGGTTGGGTTGGGTTGGGTTGGGTTGGGTTGGGTTGGGTTGGGTTGGGTTTGGGTTGGGTTGGGTTGGGTTGGGTTGGGTTGGGTTGGGTTGGGTTGGGCAGGGTTGGGTTGGGTTTGAGCGATGACCTGCGGACTTCCACAGGGTGCCGCGCTGGGTGGCATACTATGAATCGCCTATTATGTGAGCATACTGGCCGTGGTGCACGAGGATGGCGTATACGGCGTAGGTTACGCGGACGACCTGACGCTGGTGGTTGAGGCCAAAACCGAGACAGATCTTACGTGCAAGGCGGACCACGCTTTAGAGAATGTATCCCATCACCTTCAGAGCAAGGTAAAGCCAATGGTAAACGGAATTGCCCGTTTTTTTTTTTCAAGGCTCCCCAGACGTAAGGTTTAGTCGCGTATGCCCCACCAGAGTGTGGAGAGTCCGACACACGCGCCTGCGGGAAGCCGGTGTATGGTGCGTAAAGCATTCCTTTATCTTCTAAAAAAGGTTGGGCTGGGTTGGGTTGGGTTCAGTGGGAGAAGATAGAGGCCTACATCTCGGAAACCCCACGCACCAGAATAATAGGGGAGTAGTAGAAGTATATATATGATCGCACACCCAAGAAGACAACAAAATGAAGATCTAAAGAACATACTGCAGGCGAGTGATATAAAATTCCCTCACAAATGGTGCCGCTTGCCAAGCAGTCGGGTTGGGTTGTACATCACGGTCGCGTATAGTCGCGTATGTCCCACTGGAGTGGGGAGCGTCCGACATACGCGCCTGCAGGAAGCCGGTGTATGGTGTCTAAAGCATTCCTTCATCTTTTAAAAAGGGTTGGGTTGGGTTGGGATGGGACGGGACGGGACGGGACGGGACGGGACGGGCCGGGACGGGACGGGACGGGACGGGACGGGACGGGACGGGACGGGACGGGACGGGACGGGACGGGACGGGACGGGACGGGACGGGACGGGACGGGACGGGACGGGACGGGACGGGACGGGACGGGACGGGACGGGACGGGACGGGACGGGACGGGTCGGGACGGGTGGGGTGGGGTTGGGTTGGGTTGGGTTGGGTTGGGTTGGGTTGGGTTGGGTTGGGTTGGGTTGGGTTGGGTTGGGTTGGGTTGGGTTGGGTTGGGTTGGGTTGGGTTGGGTTGAGGTGCTGAGCTACCACTTGCTCATCAACTTCACCATCGGTGCACCAGAGCATCGAGAAGCCATCCGAGACTCTCCTACCGGCTGGAGATTCGGATCGGAAGGAGAAAAGCGCCTGCGCCAGGAGTTTGCCGCGCTGGACAATAGCGATGCGACACCCGAGGGCCTCATGGAGAGGATCCAAAAAGCCTGCGATGCAGCCCTCCAGAAGAAGAAAGTGCTCGGTAAAAGCAGAAACCCGAAGTACTGGTGGACCATCGAAATCGCTGAAGCGCGGTCGAGTTGCGTGAGCGACAGAAGAGCATGGCAGAGAGCAAGAAGAGCCACCTCGTCAACGCAAGAAAACACACAAGCGGCCGAGACGAAGTACCGAGAGTCCAAGAAATTGCTGACCACCTTGATCCGACGAACCAGAGAGGCGAAATGGAAGGAGCTGTGCGCAGAACTGGAAGAGAACATCTGGGGGACGGCGTACCAGCTGCTGACCAAACGTCTGGGTACCAGAAACGCCGGACAGCTGGACAGAACTACTCTGCACGCACAATACAAAAAACTATTCCCCAGCGACCCGCACCAGAGCGACCTGACCGAGCCGCCACTTGCCCAAGACGACCGGGACAACCCCTTCTCGATGGACGAACTTACAGCGGCCCTCAGGAAGATGAAGAGGAAAAAAGCACCGGGAAGGGACCAGGTAACCAGCGAAATCCTCATCGCCTGCGTGGAGTCGGACGCGCGATATTTCCTGGAGGTATTCAACTCCTGCTTGGAGACCGGAACGTTCCCCAGGATATGGAGAGAGGCCAGACTGGCGCTGATCGACAAACCGAAGAGACCCGGGCAAGCCCAGGCATACCGCCCGCTCTGTATCCTGAGTTCGGTAGGCAAGCTACTGGAAAGAATGATAAACACGAGGCTTATAAACCAACTCGAACAGCAGGGAGCCTTGGGGAACAACCAGTACGCTTACAGGAAGGGCAGAGGGACCACTGACGCCATCATGTCTATCGTGGAGCGAGTCAAGGAAATCAGGAGAACGTCCCTGACGCACAGGCGCCTGGCGATCATGGTCCTACTGGACATCAGGAACGCTTTTAACTCCGCCCCCTGGAACAAGGTCAAGGAAGCACTGAAGAAAGCAGAAGTGTCTCCGGCTTTGCAGCGGATGGTGGGCACCTACCTGTCTGATAGGACAGTCTACCTCCCGGACGGCGAGGCAAGGGCGATGACCTGCGGTCTTCCACAGGGTGCCGTGCTGGGTGGCATAATGTGGATCGCATATTATGCGAGCGTGCTAGCTCTGATGCACGAAGATGGCGTGTACGGCGTAGGCTACGCGGACGACCTGGCGCTTGTAATTGAGGCCAAAACTGAGGCAGACCTGACGTCCAAGGCGGAGCATGCGTTAGAGAAAGTTACGCGCCACCTTAAGAGCATTGGTCTAGCCATAGAAGAGACTAAGACGGAGGTGGTAATCCTGGAGGGTCGGAGAAAATTAAAATCTCTCCGGATCCAAGTGGGCAGGCAAAGCGTCACAAACTCGAAAGCCGTGAAGTATCTTGGAGTGTTCCTCGACAAGAACCTGAGGATGACCGAACACGTCAAGAGGATCACGGAAAAAGCGGCCAGGATTCAGAACGATCTCTCCCGCCTGATGCCGCGGATTGGGGGGCCGTCTAACCATAGGAGGCGGATGCTTGCGACCGTGGTAACCTCCGTCGTCCTGTACGCGGCTCCAGCCTGGGTAAGTGCCCTAAAGTACAAGAAGTACGCCCAGATGCTGAGGAGCATAGAGCGAAAGTACGCCATAGCCGTGACATCAGCATACAGGACGGTGGCGACAGAGGCGGTCGGAGTGCTGGCAGGGTGCCCTCCCCTCGACCTGCTAGTGTGGGAACGCGCCCGAAATTGGGAGAGCCGGGGACAGCGCAAAGCCGAGCTGCGCGAACAGCTGATGACCACATGGCAGGAGAGGTGGAACAACTACGAAGGATGGGCGAGGACTTTCATACGGGACGTCCACCAGTGGATGAAGATGGGCCCTCCAACGGACTACTTCGTGACCCAGGCAATTACCGGCCATGGGTGCTTTGGCAGCTACCTCCACGAAATTAAGAAGAGACCATCTAATCGATGCTGGTACGGCTGTGACGCGGTCGACACACCGCGCCACACCTTTTTCGAGTGTATCCGCTTCGACGAAGCAAGAAGGAGGCTGGAGTTGAGCGTGGGAGTACTAGTGGATGAGGAGAATGTGGCCGGCTTCCTCCTCGGTGATCGCGCGTGGGAGGTAACCAGATTCCTCCGCGAGACAATGACCACCAAACAGTGGACAGAGATGGAGCAACAAGCTACTCCAGACCAACCACCAGATTAAGAAAAGGGACTAAAGATAACATCTGGCATGGACGGCCGCGAAGTAATGCCTCCGCGGTTCCCGGCCGTCAAGATAAAAAAACATGTCAAAATGAGGGGGGTTTTTAGTGAGGTAACCCTGGCGTAACACCTAGACAGGATGAGTCCCACACTCCCGATCAGGTCAGTAGCGCCATATCTGATCGGGGCTCAGTGCATAAAGCATTTTCCCCTCCTCATGCGCTGAAAAAAAAAAGGGTTGGGTTGGGTTGGGTTTGAGCGATGACTTGCGGCTTCCACAGGGTGCCGTGCTGGGTGGCATACAATGAATCGCCTATTATGTGAGCGTGCTGGCCCTGGTGCACGTGGTTGAGGCCAAAACCGAGCACAGTCTATGGTGCGTAAAGCATTCCTTCATCTTCTAAAAAGGGTTGGGTTGGGTTCAGTGGAAGAAGATAGACGCCCACATCACGGAAATCCTGCGCACCAGAATAAGAGAGGAGTAGTAGAAGGATATACATGATCGCACACCCGAGAAGACAACAAAATGAAGATCTAAAGAAAATACTGCAGGCGAGTGAAATAAAATACCCTCACAGGTGGTGCCGCTCGCCAAGCAGGTAAAGCCAATGGTAGACGGAATTACCCGCACTTTTTTCAAGGCTCACCAGGCGTAAGGTTTAGCCTCGTATGCCCCACTAGAGTGGGGAGCGTCCGACACACGCGCCCGCAGGAAGCCGGTGAATGGTGCGTAAAGCATTCCTTCATCTTCTAAAAAGGTTGGGTTGGGTTGGGATGGGTTGGGTTCAGTGGGAGAAGATAGAGGCCTATATCTCGGAAATCCTGCGCACCAGAATAAGAGGGGAGTAGTAGAAGTATATACATGATCGCACACCCAAGAAGACAACAATATGAAGATCTAACGAACATACTACGGGCGAGTGATATAAAATTCCCTCACAGGTGGTGCCGCTCGCCAAGCAGGTGAAGCCAATGGTAGACGGAATTGCCCGTTTTTTTTTTCAAGGCTCCCCAGACGTAAGGTTTAGTCGCGTATGCCCCACCAGAGTGTGGAGAGTCCGACACACGCGCCTGCGGGAAGCCGGTGTATGGTGCGTAAAGCATTCCATCATCTTCTAAAAAAGTTTGGGTTGGGTTGGGTTGGGTTCAGTGGAAGAAGATAGAGGCCTACATCTCGGTCGCCTATAGTCGCGTATGCCCCACTAGAGTGGGGAGCGTCCGACACACGCGCCTGCAGGAAGCCGGTGTATGGTGCGCAAAGCATTCCTTCATCTCTTAAAAAAGGTTGGGTTAGGTTGGGTTGGGTTGGGTTGGGTTGGGTTGGGTTGGGTTGGGTTGGGTTGGGTTGGGTTGGGTTTGGGTTGGGTTGGGTTGGGTTGGGCAGGGTTGGGTTGGGTTTGAGCGATTACCTGCGGACTTCCACAGGGTGCCGCGCTGGGTGGCATACTATGAATCGCCTATTATGTGAGCATGCTGGCCCTGGTGCACGAGGATGGCGTATACGGCGTAGGTTACGCGGACGACCTGACGCTGGTGGTTGAGGCCAAAACCGAGACAGATCTTACGTGCAAGGCGGACCACGCTTTAGAGAATGTATCCCATCACCTTCAGAGCAAGGTAAAGCCAATGGTAAACGGAATTGCCCGTTTTTTTTTTCAAGGCTCCCCAGACGTAAGGTTTAGTCGCGTATGCCCCACCAGAGTGTGGAGAGTCCGACACACGCGCCTGCGGGAAGCCGGTGTATGGTGCGTAAAGCATTCCTTTATCTTCTAAAAAAGGTTGGGCTGGGTTGGGTTGGGTTCAGTGGGAGAAGATAGAGGCCTACATCTCGGAAACCCTACGCACCAGAATAATAGGGGAGTAGTAGAAGTATATATATGATCGCACACCCAAGAAGACAACAAAATGAAGATCTAAAGAACATACTGCAGGCGAGTGATATAAAATTCCCTCACAAATGGTGCCGCTTGCCAAGCAGTCGGGTTGGGTTGTACATCACGGTCGCGTATAGTCGCGTATGTCCCACTGGAGTGGGGAGCGTCCGACATACGCGCCTGCAGGAAGCCGGTGTATGGTGTCTAAAGCATTCCTTCATCTTTTAAAAAGGGTTGGGTTGGGTTGGGATGGGACGGGACGGGACGGGACGGGACGGGACGGGACGGGACGGGTCGGGACGGGACGGGTGGGGTGGGGTGGGGTGGGGTTGGGTTGGGTTGGGTTTGGTTGGGTTGGGTTGGGTTGGGTTGGGTTGGGTTGGGTTGGGTTGGGTTGGGTTGGGTTGGGTTGGGTTGGGTTGGGTTGGGTTGGGTTGGGTTGGGTTGGGTTGGGTTGGGTTGGGTTGGGTTGGGCAGGGTTGGGTTGGGTTTGAGCGATGACCTGCGGACTTCCACAGGGTGCCGCGCTGGTTGGCATACTATGAATCGCCTATTATGTGAGCATGCTGGCCCTGGTGCACGAGGATGGCGTATACGGCGTAGGTTACGCGGACGACCTGACGCTGGTGGTTGAGGCCAAAACCGAGACAGATCTTACGTGCAAGGCGGACCACGCTTTAGAGAATGTATCCCATCACCTTCAGAGCAAGGTAAAGCCAATGGTAAACGGAATTGCCCGTTTTTTTTTTCAAGGCTCCCCAGACGTAAGGTTTAGTCGCGTATGCCCCACCAGAGTGTGGAGAGTCCGACACACGCGCCTGCGGGAAGCCGGTGTATGGTGCGTAAAGCATCTCTTGGGTTGGGTTGGGTTGGGTTGGGTTGGGTTGGGTTGGGTTGGGTTGGGTTGGGTTGGGTTGGGTTGAGGTGCTGAGCGACCACTTGCTCATCAACTTCACCATCGGGGCACCAGAGCATCGAGAAGCCATCCGAGACTCTCCTACCGTCTGGAGATTCGGATCGGAAGGAGAAAAGCGCCTGCGCCAGGAGTTTGCCGCGCTGGACAATAGCGATGCGACACCCGAGGGCCTCATGGAGAGAATCCAAAAAGCCTGCGATGCAGCCCTCCAGAAGAAGAAAGTGCTCGGTAAAAGCAGAAAACCGAAGTACTGGTGGACCATCGAAATCGCTGAAGCGCGGTCGAGTTGCGTGAGCGACAGAAGAGCATGGCAGAGAGCAAGAAGAGCCACCTCGTCAACGCAAGAAAACACACAAGCGGCCGAGACGAAGTACCGAGAGTCCAAGAAATTGCTGACCACCTTGATCCGACGAACCAGAGAGGCGAAATGGAAGGAGCTGTGCGCAGAACTGGAAGAGAACATCTGGGGGACGGCGTACCAGCTGCTGACCAAACGTCTGGGTACCAGAAACGCCGGACAGCTGGACAGAACTACTCTGCACGCACAATACAAAAAACTATTCCCCAGCGACCCGCACCAGAGCGACCTGACCGAGCCGCCACTTGCCCAAGACGACCGGGACAACCCCTTCTCGATGGACGAACTTACAGCGGCCCTCAGGAAGATGAAGAGGAAAAAAGCACCGGGAAGGGACCAGGTAACCAGCGAAATCCTCATCGCCTGCGTGGAGTCCGACGCGCGATATTTCCTGGAGGTATTCAACTCCTGCTTGGAGACCGGAACGTTCCCCAGGATATGGAGAGAGGCCAGACTGGCGCTGATCGACAAACCGAAGAGACCCGGGCAAGCCCAGGCATACCGCCCGCTCTGTATCCTGAGTTCGGTAGGCAAGCTACTGGAAAGAATGATAAACACGAGGCTTATAAACCAACTCGAACAGCAGGGAGCCTTGGGGAACAACCAGTACGCTTACAGGAAGGGCAGAGGGACCACTGACGCCATCATGTCTATCGTGGAGCGAGTCAAGGAAATCAGGAGAACGTCCCTGACGCACAGGCGCCTGGCGATCATGGTCCTACTGGACATCAGGAACGCTTTTAACTCCGCCTCCTGGGGAACAAGGTCAAGGAAGCACTGAAGAAAGCAGAAGTGTCTCCGGCTTTGCAGCGGATGGTGGGCACCTACTAGGTTCAACTGCCAGCTTTATAAATTTCTTATAACTCTTGATAAATCCGGAAATTGTTATGTTGAAATAAATCTAATCCTAAACATTAAAGATAAGACTAACCACGGATTACATATGAACGTTAGGGGTAAGCACAAACTATTTAAATATGTTGCTGGGTTGATTCTAAACATCGCACAATGGTACGACCGTAAATCAAGCAATAATCTGATTAATATCAGTTGCGTAGATAATTTTCTCGACGAATGTGTGATCATTGTGACGGCATGATAGAGACCGATGTAAAACATAATTTTAAGTATAAACTGACGGTTGTCCATCAGAACATTCAATGTTTGCGTAATAAGGTCCTTGATTTAGAGGCTTTACAATTAGAATGTGATTTTTTCTGTATGAGCGAACACTGGATGTTTTTTGATGAGATTGAAAATATCAATTTTGATCAATCTTTTGTATTATTAACAAGTTACTGTCGTCGTGAAAAGGTACATGGTGGAGTCGCAATTTTTTGCAAGACATCCCTCGCTGAGTCCTGTATTGTAAGGGGTGAGTTTGCCAATTTGTCAAGAGAACTACATTGTGAGGTGTGTGCGATTGAATGTAAGCGAGGGGGTATACTGCTGTTAACCGTATATAGGTCTACTCAGGGCGACTTTGGTGTTTTCTTGGAAACCATGGACAGAGTATTGGAACTGGCCTCAGGTTTTGGGTGTTCTATCGTACTGGTTGGCGATTTTAATATAAAATTTGGTTCTGGGGAGAATAATGAAAGAGAATTTCTTGATCTTTTGCTCGGATACGGGATGATGCCAGTTATTGACAGCCCCACTAGAGGTCGCAATTGTCTTGATAATATCATAGTAGGTGGTAAATCTTTTCGTTTCTCTAAGTTTGTCTCCGACTGGTCACTGTCAGATCATAGGGCTGTGGGTGTTAATATAGATGCGGCTCCCTGTCACTTGGAATCCCATCCTACCGTGCGTGTCCAACCCATTACTAAGCAAGGTCTGTTGAAGTTGAATCTTTTTATAAAAGACGTGAATTGGGATTTCGTGGAAGATGAACATACTGATATAGAGGAAAAATGTAAGCATTTTGTCGACGTTATTGAAGAGGGTATACATTTGTCGTTCCCAGTCAAATCAATTAAAGAGAAACATCACCCATCTACTAAAATTAGTTGGTTTAATGATAACCTCAAACACATGAGAGACCACCTTGGTATGTTGCGTGAGTTGTCGGGGGTATCTAATGAGCATAGGGCTGCATATCATGATTTTCGCAGACGCTATCGAAGCGCATTGATTACCGAGAAAAAAAGGGCAAATGCAAGTTTTATCAATGGGGCCACTAATAAGTCAAAAGCCATGTGGAATGTGATAAAGAGTCAAACGTCAAACCATGTCTCGAGGACTGGTGTAACAGCGGAACAATTTAATGAATACTTTGTCAATGCTACCGATGCTATTATAAATAACCTCCCTCCCAGTCCTGTGTCTCATGAGGATTATATGCGACGTTTCCGTACCGTAGACACGACATGCGAGTTCGATTCCCTGTCGATATGTGAGATAAGGGACACTATATATGGTCTCAAGAATACAACATCAAAAGATATCTATGGCATTAATGCGATAATACTGAAATGCATCGGTCACGATATTGCACCTCCGTTGACACGTTTGTTCAATCTTTGTCTGTCTGAGTCGGTGTTTCCCTCGGCGTTGAAGCGTTCGGTTGTTGTTCCTGTACCAAAGGGGGCCTTATCTCAGCACTGCTCCAATTATAGGCCAATTGCCATTGTTCCTGCGCTGGGAAAGGTTCTGGAGGTTTGTATTAAAAAACGAATTGTAAACTACCTTGAGGAAAACAAATTATTCAATGAGAGACAGTTTGGTTTTCGCAGATCCTTGTCGACTACAAGTGCCCTTACTGAGCTTGTGTCCATCATCGAGGAGGGCTTTCATAATAAGGAGATTACAGGTTGCATCTTTTGTGATCTGTCAAAAGCCTTCGACTGCGTGTCATTTGGTATAATGAGGGATAAGCTGGTTCATTATGGTTTTAGTCCTGGCAGTGTGAACTTTTTGATGTCATATCTTCTGGGGCGGTGTCAGTGTACGCGAATAAATAACGTTTTGTCAACTCTCTTGCCTGTAAAGTGTGGAGTGCCACAAGGTTCTGTATTGGGACCGGTGCTTTTTCTGATTTATATCAACGACATAGTAGCGTGTAGTCCTGAATCTAGATTTGTCCTGTACGCGGATGACACCGGCCTGGTTATGAAGAATAAGACAAGATGTTTGGTCGACGCTGATCTTGCTACATCGAGGCTGCGGGTAGAGGAGTGGTTCCTGGCAAATCGACTCTCCCTGAACAACAAAAAAACCCAACACTTCTATTTCACGCTCTGTAGGGAGAAAAGTCGAGGCGAGGTTGACTCAGTAAAGTTTCTGGGGTTGCAGATGGATGGTGGATTGCTCTGGCGTGACCATGTAGATGTGGTCTGCAAAAAGGTGTCATCCTCAATTTATTTATTAAGGCGGTTGAGCATGGTAACTGCGGAGGATGTACTACTCACGGCCTATTATTCAGCAGTACAAAGCCACATCGCGTATGGCTTAATAGTTTGGGGTCATGCTCCTTCAGCACACAGAGTTTTCGCGCTGCAAAGAAGAGCGGTCAGAATTGTTGGGGGGTTGAAGTTTAGGGATGACTGCAGGTCCACGTTTGTGCGTCTCGGCATATTGACCTACCCGGCTCTGTATATCATGCACTGCCTGATGCATGCCAAACTTAATCCATGCCTATATGACACAAATGCTACGCATGAGTACGCAACCAGGGGGCGAGATCAACTCGGTGTGCCATTCAATCGCCTAAGTCGAACTAGGTCTGGGCTGCGTTATAACGGCCCGAAATTCTTTAATAAGCTGCCCACCCATATAAGGGAACTACCGGTAAAACAGTTTAAAGTCGAAATAAAAAAAATATTAATTCAAAAACATTATTTCTCTACATATGAGTATCTCGAGGACACCATAACTTAACCTATACTTAAGGAATTTTTTAATGTGTTCAAATTGTTTTAATTGTATGAATTTTGTCTTGTATATTTGTTTCTTGTTGATTTACTTTCTATGTACTATGTGACTTGTGTAAGCTGTACTGGCAATTGGCACCAATAAATTATTATTATTATTATTATTATTACCTGTCTATAGGACAGTCTACCTCCCGGACGGCGAGGCAAGGGCGATGACCTGCGGTCTTCCACAGGGTGCCGTGCTGGGTGGCATAATGTGGATCGCATATTATGCGAGCGTGCTAGCTCTGATGCACGAAGATGGCGTGTACGGCGTAGGCTACGCGGACGACCTGGCGCTTGTAATTGAGGCCAAAACTGAGGCAGACCTGACGTCCAAGGCGGAGCATGCGTTAGAGAAAGTTACGCGCCACCTTAAGAGCATTGGTCTAGGCATAGAAGAGACTAAGACGGAGGTGGTAATCCTGGAGGGTCGGAGAAAATTAAAATCTCTCCGGATCCAAGTGGGCAGGCAAAGCGTCACAAACTCGAAAGCCGTGAAGTATCTTGGAGTGTTCCTCGACAAGGACCTGAGGATGACCGAACACGTCAAGAGGATCACGGAAAAAGCGGCCAGGATTCAGAACGATCTCTCCCGCCTGATGCCGCGGATTGGGGGGCCGTCCAACCATAGGAGGCGGATGCTTGCGACCGTGGTAACCTCCGTCGTCCTGTACGCGGCTCCAGCCTGGGAGAGTGCCCTAAAGTACAAGAAGTACGCCCAGATGCTGAGGAGCATAGAGCGAAAGTACGCCATAGCCGTGACATCAGCATACAGGACGGTGGCGACAGAGGCGGTCGGAGTGCTGGCAGGGTGCCCTCCCCTCGACCTGCTAGTGTGGGAACGCGCCCGAAATTGGGAGACCCGGGGACAGCGCAAAGCCGAGCTGCGCGAACAGCTGATGACCACATGGCAGGAGAGGTGGAACAACTACGAAGGATGGGCGAGGACTTTCATACGGGACGTCCACCAGTGGATGAAGATGGGCCCTCCAACGGACTACTTCGTGACCCAGGCAATTACCGGCCATGGGTGCTTTGGCAGCTACCTCCACGAAATTAAGAAGAGACCATCCAATCGATGCTGGTACGGCTGTGACGCGGTCGACACACCGCGCCACACCTTTTTCGAGTGTGTCCGCTTCGACGAAGCAAGA
Organism: Aphodius granarius; assembly: GCA_963971325.1. NCBI lineage: Eukaryota > Metazoa > Arthropoda > Insecta > Coleoptera > Scarabaeidae > Aphodius > Aphodius granarius. The sequence goes on from OZ020221.1 coordinate 18,616,514, forward strand.
AGGAGGCTGGAGTTGAGCGTGGGAGTACTAGTGGATGAGGAGAATGTGGCCGGCTTCCTCCTCGGTGAACGCGCGTGGGAGGTAACCAGATTCCTCCGCGAGACAATGACCACCAAACAGTGGACAGAGATGGAGCAACAAGCTACTCCAGACCAACCACCAGATTAAGAAAAGGGACTAAAGATAACATCTGGCATGGACGGCCGCGAAGTAATGCCTCCGCGGTTCCCGGCCGTCAAGATCAAAAACATGTCAAAATGAGGGGGGGCTTTTAGTGAGGTAACCCTGGCGTAACACCTAGACAGGATGAGTCCCACACTCCCGATCAGGTCAGTAGCGCCATATCTGATCGGGGCTCAGTGCATAAAGCATTTTCCCCTCCGCATGCGCTGAAAAAAAAAAGGGTTGGGTTGGGTTGGGTTTGAGCGATGACTTGCGGCTTCCACAGGGTGCCGTGCTGGGTGGCATACAATGAATCGCCTATTATGTGAGCGTGCTGGCCCTGGTGCACGTGGTTGAGGCCAAAACCGAGCACAGTCTATGGTGCGTAAAGCATTCCTTCATCTTCTAAAAAGGGTTGGGTTGGGTTCAGTGGAAGAAGATAGACGCCCACATCACGGAAATCCTGCGCACCAGAATAAGAGAGGAGTAGTAGAGGGATATACATGATCGCACCCCCGAGAAGACAACAAAATGAAGATCTAAAGAAAATACTGCAGGCGAGTGAAATAAAATACCCTCACAGGTGGTGCCGCTCGCCAAGCAGGTAAAGCCAATGGTAGACGGAATTACCCGCACTTTTTTCAAGGCTCACCAGGCGTAAGGTTTAGCCTCGTATGCCCCACTAGAGTGGGGAGCGTCCGACACACGCGCCCGCAGGAAGCCGGTGAATGGTGCGTAAAGCATTCCTTCATCTTCTAAAAAGGTTGGGTTGGGTTGGGATGGGTTGGGTTCAGTGGGAGAAGATAGAGGCCTATATCTCGGAAATCCTGCGCACCAGAATAAGAGGGGAGTAGTAGAAGTATATACATGATCGCACACCCAAGAAGACAACAATATGAAGATCTAACGAACATACTGCGGGCGAGTGATATAAAATTCCCTCACAGGTGGTGCCGCTCGCCAAGCAGGTGAAGCCAATGGTAGACGGAATTGCCCGTTTTTTTTTTCAAGGCTCCCCAGACGTAAGGTTTAGTCGCGTATGCCCCACCAGAGTGTGGAGAGTCCGACACACGCGCCTGCGGGAAGCCGGTGTATGGTGCGTAAAGCATTCCATCATCTTCTAAAAAAGTTTGTGTTGGGTTGGGTTGGGTTCAGTGGAAGAAGATAGAGGCCTACATCTCGGTCGCCTATAGTCGCGTATGCCCCACTAGAGTGGGGAGCGTCCGACACACGCGCCTGCAGGAAGCCGGTGTATGGTGCGCAAAGCATTCCTTCATCTCTTAAAAAAGGTTGGGTTAGGTTAGGTTGGGTTGGGTTGGGTTGGGTTGGGTTGGGTTGGGTTGGGTTGGGTTGGGTTGGGTTGGGTTGGGTTTGGGTTTGGGTTGGGTTGGGTTGGGTTGGGTTGGGTTGGGTTGGGTTGGGTTGGGTTGGGTTGGGCAGGGTTGGGTTGGGTTTGAGCGATGACCTGCGGACTTCCACAGGGTGCCGCGCTGGGTGGCATACTATGAATCGCCTATTATGTGAGCATGCTGGCCCTGGTGCACGAGGATGGCGTATACGGCGTAGGTTACGCGGACGACCTGACGCTGGTGGTTGAGGCCAAAACCGAGACAGATCTTACGTGCAAGGCGGACCACGCTTTAGAGAATGTATCCCATCACCTTCAGAGCAAGGTAAAGCCAATGGTAAACGGAATTGCCCGTTTTTTTTTCAAGGCTCCCCAGACGTAAGGTTTAGTCGCGTATGCCCCACCAGAGTGTGGAGAGTCCGACACACGCGCCTGCGGGAAGCCGGTGTATGGTGCGTAAAGCATTCCTTTATCTTCTAAAAAAGGTTGGGCTGGGTTGGGTTGGGTTCAGTGGGAGAAGATAGAGGCCTACATCTCGGAAACCCTACGCACCAGAATAATAGGGGAGTAGTAGAAGTATATATATGATCGCACACCCAAGAAGACAACAAAATGAAGATCTAAAGAACATACTGCAGGCGAGTGATATAAAATTCCCTCACAAATGGTGCCGCTTGCCAAGCAGTAGGGTTGGGTTGTACATCACGGTCGCGTATAGTCGCGTATGTCCCACTGGAGTGGGGAGCGTCCGACATACGCGCCTGCAGGAAGCCGGTGTATGGTGTCTAAAGCATTCCTTCATCTTTTAAAAAGGGTTGGGTTGGGATGGGACGGGACGGGACGGGACGGGACGGGACGGGACGGGACGGGACGGGACGGGACGGGACGGGACGGGTGGGGTGGGGTGGGGTGGGGTGGGGTGGGGTGGGGTGGGGTTGGGTTGGGTTGGGTTGGGTTGGGTTGGGTTGGGTTGGGTTGGGTTGGGTTGGGTTGGGTTGGGTTGGGTTGGGTTGGGTTGGGTTGGGTTGGGTTGGGTTGGGTTGGGTTGGGTTGGGTTGGGTTGGGTTGGGTTGGGTTGGGTTGGGTTGGGTTGGGTTGGGCTGGGCTGGGCTGGGCTGGGTTGGGTTGGGTTGGGTTGGGTTGGGTTGGGTTGGGTTGGGTTTGGTTGGGTTGGGTTGGGTTGGGTTGGGTTGGGTTGGGTTGGGTTGGGTTGGGTTGGGTTGGGTTGGGTTGGGTTGGGTTGGGTTGGGTTGGGTTGGATTGGGTTGGGTTGGGTTGGGTTGGGTTGGGCAGGGTTGGGTTGGGTTTGAGCGATGACCTGCGGACTTCCACAGGGTGCCGCGCTGGGTGGCATACTATGAATCGCCTATTATGTGAGCGTGCTGGTCCTGGTGCACGTGGTTGAGGCCAAAACCGAGCACAGTCTATGGTGCGTAAAGCATTCCTTCATCTTCTAAAAAGGGTTGGGTTCAGTGGAAGAAGATAGACGCCCACATCACGGAAATCCTGCGCACCAGAATAAGAGAGGAGTAGTAGAAGGATATACATGATCGCACACCCGAGAAGACAACAAAATGAAGATCCAAAAGAAAATACTGCAGGCGAGTGAAATAAAATACCCTCACAGGTGGTGCCGCTCGCCAAGCAGGTAAAGCCAATGGTAGACGGAATTACCCGCACTTTTTTCAAGGCTCACCAGGCGTAAGGTTTAGCCTCGTATGCCCCACTAGAGTGGGGAGCGTCCGACACACGCGCCCGCAGGAAGCCGGTGAATGGTGCGTAAAGCATTCCTTCATCTTCTAAAAAGGTTGGGTTGGGTTGGGATGGGTTGGGTTCAGTGGGAGAAGATAGAGGCCTATATCTCGGAAATCCTGCGCACCAGAATAAGAGGGGAGTAGTAGAAGTATATACATGATCGCACACCCAAGAAGACAACAATATGAAGATCTAAAGAACATACTGCGGGCGAGTGATATAAAATTCCCTCACAGGTAGTGCCGCTCGCCAAGCAGGTAAAGCCCAATGGTAGACGGAATTGCCCGTCCTTTTTTCAAGGCTCACCAGGCGTAAGGTTTAGACGCGTATGCCCCACTAGAGTGGGGAGCGTCCGACACACGCGCCTGCAGGAAGCCGGTGTATGGTGCGTAAAGCATTCCATCATTTTCTAAAAAAGTTTGGGTTGGGTTGGGTTGGGTTCAGTGGAAGAAGGTAGAGGCCTACATCTCGGTCGCGTATAGTCGCGTATGCCCCACTAGAGTGGGGAGCGTCCGACGCACGCGCCTTCAGGAAGCCGGTGTATGGTGCGCAAAGCATTCCTTCATCTTTTAAAAAAGGTTGGGTTGGGTTGGGTTGGGTTGGGTTGGGTTGGGTTGGGTTGGGTTGGGTTGGGTTGGGTTGGGTTGGGCAGGGTTGGGTTGGGTTTGAGCGATGACCTGCGGACTTCCACAGGGTGCCGTGCTGGGTGGCATACTATGAATCGCCGATTATGTGAGCGTGCTGGCCCTGGTGCACGCTGATGGCGTATACGGCGTTTTTTGTCAAAGCACACCAGGCGTAAGGTTTAGTCGCGTATGCCCCACTAGAGTGGGGAGGGTCCAGCACACGCGCCTGCAGGAAGCCGGTGTATGGTGCGTTAAGCATTCCTTCATCTTCTAAATCAGGTTGGGTTGGGTTGGGTTGGGTTGGGTTGGGTTGGGTTGGGTTGGGTTGGGTTGGGTTGGGTTGGGTTGGGTTGGGTTGGGTTGGGTTGGGTTGGGTTGGGTTGGGTTGGGTTGGGTTGGGTTGGGTTGGGTTGGGTTGGGTTGGGTTGCGTTGGGTTGCGTTGGGTTGCGTTGTGTTGCGTTGTGTTGGGTTGGGGCGATGACCTGCGGACTTCCACAGGGTACCGTGCTGGGTGGCATACCATGGATCGCCTGTTATGCGAGCGTGCTGGCCCTGGTGCACGAGGATGGCGTATACGGCGTAGGCTACGCGGACGACCTGACGCTGGTGGTTGAGGCCCAAACCGAGACAGACCTTACCTGCAAGGCGGAGCACGCGTTAGAGAAGGTTTCCTACCACCTTAAGAGCAAGGTAAAGCCAATGGTAGACGGAATTGTCCGGTTTTTTCAAGGCTCACCAGCCGTAAGGTTTAGTCGCGTATGCCCCACTAGAGTGGGGAGAATCCGACACACGCGCCTGTAGGACGCCGGTGTATGGTGCGTAAAGCATTCCTTCATCTTCTAAAAAGGGTTGGGTTGAGTTGGGTTCAGTGGAAGAAGATAGACGCCTACATCACGGAAATCCTGCGCACCAGAATAAGAGAGGAGTAGTAGACGGATATACACGATCGCACACCCGAGAAGACAACAAAATGAAGATCTAAAGAAAATACTGCAGGCGAGTGATATAAAATACCCTCACAGGTGGTGCCGGTCGCCAAGCAGGTAAAGCCAATGGTAGACGGAATTATAATAATAATAATAATAGTAATACATTTATTGAAACCCCCAAAACAAAATACAAAATGGATACAAAAATATAGCACTAAAAAATAACAGAGAACTTAAAATAAAAAAAACTCCTGCAGAAAAGGTTTCAATAGGAGCACCACAGACAAGTCTGATTCTATAGGTGCCCCCATAACTAAAATAATTACCTAATTGTAGTACTCCATAAATAACGCAAAACAAACTTCTGACTTAATAAAAAAACAAAACAAAAACTGGAGCTGGTGGCTGTCCCTGGAGGTCTTATTAAACTATCCTTAATTTTCTTCTTAAATACAAAACTTGTGCAGGCAGTATAGTCAAAATTTATTCCATTTAATATTTTTGCAGCGGTATATGAGAAAGATCTTTTAAATGATTGTGATCTGTGCTGCGGAATATCAATCACATTCCTACGCCTCAAATTCAAATTGTGAACATCAGTTCTAAAAGTTATTTTGTTGTACAGATACGGAGGAGTCCCAGTGAGCAATAAGTGGTGCAAGCGACATGCAGAATGCAAAAATCGTCGATCAGACATCTGTAGCCAATTCGCATCAGCTAGTCTATAAGAAATGCGTTCTCTTCGTCTTACCCCGTATGCAAACCTAAGGCACGACCTTTGAACCCTCTGAACCCTGTCAGCGTCGACAGCTCGTAAAACAGGACCATAGACCAAATCGCAATGGTTGAAAACAGAAAGAATCAGAGAATCGCATAACATTAATTTAGCTTCTGTACTCAACAACTGTCGACTAGGATACAACATTTTCAGTTTTCCGTAACTACCCCGTAACAAATTGGTGACGTGTGCATTGTAGCTCAAATCACAGTCTATCACCAGCCCCAGTACTTTCATTTTTTCTACAACCGGAATTTCTGTACCATCAATTTTTACGACTGGGTTACCTTGCAAAAATAAATTACGCGCATGTTTGTTTCCCAACACGATCATCGAACACTTTGAAGGATTCAGCTTGAGAAAGTGTGCCTCTGAGATTTTAGCCAATCTATCCAGGTCCTGGCTTATCTGCTGAAGGGCTTCGTTAACCCGCTCAACCGGAAAAGAAAGATAGATAAAAGCATCACCGGCATAGAAGTGATATTTGCAATACTTTAGACAGTCTGGAAATCCGGAAGTATAAACCGAAAACAAATCAGGTCCGAGTATGGATCCCTGTGGCACCCCCGCGCAAACATCCAAAAAGCTCGAAAACTTCGCCCCAACCCTGACACACTGAGATCTGCCCCCCAAGTAATTCTTGAATAACTCAATGGACGCATCACTGAGACCCACATGACGGAGTATAACTAGCAGAATACTATGATTGACAGTATCGAAAGCTCTACTATAGTCTAAAGCTATAAGCACCGTCACGTATCCCCGATCCGACGCCACAAGCACGTCATCCATAATACAGGCTAGAGCAGTATCACAGCTATAATTAGATCTGTACCCAGACTGAAATTCGGGAAGTATATTATGATCACGGAGGTGCCTTCTTAATTGACACGATATTATTTTCTCAAATATTTTAGACACAGTCGGAAGAATGTTAATGGGTCTCAACTCTGTTTTAGCAGTTGGTTGTGGCACCTTAGGAATAGGAACGATGACCGATCTCGTCCAGCACTCCGGGAATACAGATTCAGATATGCATGTATTAATAATGTGTCTAATTTCTGGAATTATAAAAGGACTACATAACTTTATTAATTTTAAATTTATTCCATCATGCCCGCATGAATTAGATCTAATTCCCAAAATAATCCTTTCGATTTCGTGATCACCCACTTCCCGAAACGTTAACGTGTTGGTTACATTACTTTTCATTGTTGAGTTATACTTTGTTATCAACTGAAAGTCCAAGTTAAAACTATAATTACTGGAGGATATGAAGAAATTATTAAGCTCGTTAGAATCTCCCAACCCCTCACCAATAAAACCACTACCCTTAGAAGTTATTATTTTCCGATCACGTAAAAATTTCCATTGTTCAGCCCTAGAAATACTCGACAGTTTTCTCTGAAAATAAACTTTCTTCTCAGACCTGACCGCATTTGTGGTATAATTTCGTAAAGATCTGTAGTAATCACCATCACGTTCACTTTGACTTAATTTATACTTTTTTAAAGCACTGTCTCTTAATTTAATCATTAATCTAATGTTATCTGTAAACCATGGTGCTGAAGTTTTGCTTTTAATTCTCAATTCGCAGCTCGGTGGATGATTATCAATCACATATAATAAATTGTTATTAAAAAAGCTAACCTTGTCGTCAATATCTTTCATGTCATACATTCTGTACCAGGGCACCGCGGTCAAGTCAGAGAAAAATAGCTCATAATTGAAACTTTTGAAACTTCTCGTGATACAGGTGCTCGCTTCGGGTATCACTCTTGTCCAATCAAATATGCAATATACCATGTAATGATCCGATATGCCCACGTCAACCACTCCCGACTCCCGAACTACCGTATCCTCAAAGACTATAATGTGGTCGATCAAAGTGCTACTCTGTTGCACAACTCTAGTTGGTTCTACTATTATATGTTTCAAATTATAATTACAAATAGCCTCACTTAAACGCCTCCACTCATAATCATCCACATCAAGAGCATCTACATTAAAATCACCCATGCAAAATATTTCATCAGCGGTGGGAACTACATCCGTCAAAGATTCCTCAAACTCGTGTAAAAATCGAGAAAAGTTCCCATGATGAGTTTTATATATCGCTCCCACTACAACCCTAAAACCCCTATAGCTCATCCCAATCCAGAGTTGCTCACAAGAGTCAGTAATTCCCGACAATATCTGCGACGGTGCAAGACTATTACAAACATACATTGCCACTCCACCCCCACGCGCACCACGAGACTAATGAAATAACGTATAGCCATCAATAAGTATATGATTAACATCAAAATCATGACTTACCCAAGTTTCAGTAATTGCCAACACAGATATTTTTTCATTTCTGATTAGATCTCTCACCTCTCCAAAGTGACGAACCAAGGACCGCACATTCAAATGACATATTTTCATTAAGTATCCTTTTCAGGCAATAACAGAGTTGTCACGAACAGATGCTCATCATGTGCCAGCCATAAAAAGAACCATAGCAAGCACAGTAAATATATCCAATTCACAGAGTAAATACACAGATTTTAAATTAAATGGCTTACTATTAGTTAGAAATAACAAAATATTTTTCTCTCAGCAAAATACCATAGCTATGAATCTAATGAACAGAACAACAAATTATAAACAACAAACTATAAACTGTACACGATTCACCGAACCTTCACTCAGTATTGCTTGCTTTAATTGCACCTAGAGACTTCAATTCTTCCAAACTGTTGATCTTATGTTTTTGCTGGCCATCATTTATATGAATTGAACCGTCGTAAGTCCATACAAACTTCTTCCCAAATTTCTTTTGAGCCTCTAAGTATAAAGTGTACCTTTCCTTAGTCAAGTCCTCGGCAATAAAGAAGTTTGTGCCTTTCAGCTTAGAGCGGTTACTAAGTAATTCTCGCTTCTGACGGTAGCCTATGAATTTTACTATAATGGGCCGATTTATCGAGTTAATTTTAACCAAACGGTGGCTTCTTCTTCTGTCTATATGCTGAATGTCTAAATCTACTTGAAGCTTGTTCTTGCAAAATTCTTTAACAACCTGGTTAACATCTTCTCCCACAGTTTCCGTAACTCCCATTATTCGGACGCTATTTCTTCTAGTATACTGTTCCAATGAATCTACTTTATTCACCAAATAGTTGTTCTTCTGCTGCAGTGACGTCAACGAGACCGTAGTGGTTTGAAAAAGCGTCACCACCTGGTCGACTTTTGCCTCGAGTTTTGCAATGGCTGGTTTTAGAGAACTTTCTGCCTTCATGTATTCGTCCAGTGTTTCCCTTATCAATGTCTTAATTTCGGTGGCTAAATCTCTGGTCAATGGCATCTCGACGATTAGATCGTTGCAATGGTACAAATTACACAAAGAATACTGTTGTTTATACCACTAAAAAATGCACTTTATTGAAGAGCTATCTGACCTCGTGTTACTCGGTATGCATCTATCTATATGAATTGCCCGCTCTTTTTTCAAGGCTCACTAGGCGTAAGGTTTAGCCTCGTATGCCCCACTAGAGTGGGGAGCGTCCGACACACGCACCCGCAGGAAGCCGGTGAATGGTGCGTAAAGCATTCCTTCATCTTCTAAAAAGGTTGGGTTGGGTTGGGCTCAGTGGGAAAAGATAGAGGCCTACATCATGGAAATCCTGCGCACCAGAATAAGAGGAGAGTAGTTGAAGGATATACATGATTGCACACCCAAGCAGACAACAAAATGAAGATCTAAAGAACATACTGCAGGCGAGTGATACAAAATACCCTCACAGGTGGTGCCGCTCGCCAAGCAGGTAAAGCCCAATGGTAGACGGAATTGCCCGTTCTTTTTTCAAGGCTCACCAGGCGTAAGGTTTAGACGCGTATGCCCCACTAGAGTGGGGAGCGTCCGACACACGCGCCTGCAGGAAGCCGGTGTATGGTGCGTAAAGCATTCCATCATCTTCTAAAAAAGTTTGGGTTGGGTTGGGTTCAGTGGAAGAAGATAGAGGCCTACATCTCGGTCGCCTATAGTCGCATATGCCCCACTAGAGTGGGGAGCGTCCGACACACGCGCCTGCAGGAAGCCGGTGTATGGTGCGCAAAGCATCTCTTAAAAAAGGTTGGGTTGGGTTGGGTTGGGTTGGGTTGGGTTGGGTTGGGTTGGGTTGGGTTAGGTTAGGTTGGGTTGGGTTGGGTTGGGTTGGGTTTGGTTTGGTTTGGTTTGGTTGGGTTGGGTTGGGTTGGGTTGGGTTGGGTTGGGTTGGGTTGGGTTGGGTTGGGTTGGGTTGGGTTGGGTTGGGTTGGGTTGGGTTGGGTTGGGTTGGGTTGGGTTGGGTTGGGTTGGGTTGGGTTGGGTTGGGTTGGGCAGGGTTGGGTTGATTTTGAGCGATGACCTTCGGACTTCCACAGGCTGCCGTGCTGGGTGGCATACTATGAATCGCCTATTATGTGAGCGTGCTGGCCCTGGTGCACGCTGATGGCGTATACGGCGTCGGCTACGCGGACGACCTGACGCTGGTGGTTGAGGCCAAACCGAGGCAGACCTTACGTGCAAGGCGCAGCACGCGTTAGAGAAGGTTTCCTACCACCTTAAGAGCAAGGTAAAGCCAATGGTAAACGGAATTGCCCGTTTTTTGTCAAGGCTCACCAGGCGTAAAGTTTAGTCGCGTATGGGTTGGGTTGCGTTGGGTTGGGTTGCGTTGCGTTGTGTTGGGTTGAGGCGATGACCTGCGGGCTTCCACAGGGTGCCGTGCTGGGTGGCATAGATAGATAGATAGATAGATTATTTATTTCCAGAAAAGTACAATATACAATACGAAACTTTTGATATGTAGATCACTCTCTAAGGAAAACAAGTCAGAAGAAAAAAGAAAAACAATAGCGAATAATAACAACTTAAAATAACTAGCACTGATCGAATTCGTCCACCGCATATAAGCACTTCTCAATAAGATATTTCTTAATTAAACGCTTAAAACTATATAGGGTTGTAGCAATTTTTATATTTACTGCTTTTGATTGATGCTTTTGATAAAGACTTGTTCGATGCGGTTGAGGTTGTAGACTGTCCTAGTTTCTTGTGTTGTAAGTACTCGACCTATTAGCACCAAAAGTATGTTTGTTCTTAAATACAAAGCACAAAACTTCATACTATGGATCGCCTACTATGCGAGTGTGCTGGCCCTGGTTCACGAGGATGGCGTATACGGCGTAGGCTACGCGGACGACCTGACGCTGGTGGTTGAGGCCAAACCGAAGCAGACCTTACGTGCAAGGCGGAGCACGCGTTAGAGAAGGTTTCCTACCACCTTAAGAGCAAGGTAAAGCCAATGGTAGACGGAATTGCCCGTTTTTTTCAAGGCTTACCAGGCGTAAGGTTTAGTCGCGTATGCCCCACGAGAGTGGGGAGAGTCCGACACACGAGCCTGCAGAAAGCCGGTATATGGTGCTTAAAGCATTCCTTCATCTGCAAAAAATGGTTGGATAGGGTAGGGTTGGGGCGATGACCTGCAGACTTCCACAGGGTGCCATGCTGGGTGGCATAGTATGGATCGCCTACTATGCGAGCGTGCTGGCCCTGGTGCACGAGGATGGCGTATATGGCGTAAGCTACACGGACGACTTGACGCTGGTGGTTGTGGCCAAAACCGAGACAGATCTTACGTGCAAGGCGGAGCACGCGTTAGAGAAGGTTTCCTACCACCTTACGAGCAAGGTAAAGCCAATGGTAAACGGAATTGCCCGTTTTTTTTTCAAGGCTCACCAGACGTAAGGTTTAGTCGCGTATGCCCCACCAGAGTGGGGAGAGTCCGACACACGCGGCTGCGGGAAGCCGGTATATGGTGCGTAAAGCATTCATTCATCTTCTAAAAAAGGTTGGGCTGGGTTGGGTTGGGTTGGGATGGGATGGGATGGGATGGGATGGGATGGGTTGGGTTGGGTTGGGTTGGGTTGGGTTGGGTTGGGTTGGGTTGGGTTGGGTTGGGTTGGGTTGGGTTGGGTTGGGTTGGGTTGGGTTGGGTTGGGTTGAGTTGGGTTGGGTTGGGTTGGGTTAGGTTGGGTTGGGTTGGGTTGGGTTGGGTTGGGTTGGGTTGGGTTGGGTTGGGTTGGGTTGGGTTGGGTTGGGTTGGGTTGGGTTTGACCGATGACTTGCGACTTCCACAGGGTGCCGTGCTGGGTTGCATACAATGAATCGCCCATTATGTGAGCGTACTGGCTCTGGTGCACGTAGTTGAGGCCAAAACCGAGACAGACCTTACGTGCAAGGTGGAGCACGCGTTAGAGAAAGTTTCCTACCACCTTAAGAGTAAGGTACAGCCAATGGTAAATGGAATTGTCCGTTTTTTTTCTCAAGGCTCACCAGGCGTAAGGTTTAGTCGCGTATGCCTCACTAAAGTACGGAGAGTCCGACACACGCGCCTGTAGGACGCCGGTGTATGGTGCGTAAAGCATTCCTTCATCTTCTAAAAAGGGTTGGGTTGGGTTGGGTTCAGTGGAAGAAGATAGACGCCTACATCACGGAAATCGTGCGCACCAGAATAAGAGAGGAGTAGTAGAAGGATGTACATGATCGCACACCCGAGAAGACAACAAAATGAAGATCTAAAAAAAATACTGCAGGCGAGTGAAATAAAATACCCTCACAGGTGGTGCCGCTCGCCAAGCAGGTAAAGCCAATGGTAGACGGAATTACCCGCACTTTTTTCAAGGCTCATCAGGCGTAAGGTTTAGCCTCGTATGCCCCACTAGAGTGGGGAGCGCCCGACACACGCGCCCGCAGGAAGTCGGTGAATGGTGCGTAAAGCATTCCTTCATCTTCTAAAAAGGTTGGGTTGGGTTGGGATGGGTTGGGTTCAGTGGGAGGAGATAGAGGCCTACATCGCGAAAATCCTGCGCACCAGAATAAGAGGGGAGTAGTAGAAGGATATACATAATCACACACCCAAGAAGACAACAATATGAAGATCTAAAGAACATACTGCGGGCGAGTGATATAAAATTCCCTCACAGGTGGTGCCGCTCGCCAAGCAGGTGAAGCCAATGGTAGACGGAATTGCCCGTTCTTTTTTCAAGGCTCACCAGGCGTAAGGTTTAATTGCGTATGCGCCACTAGAGTGGGAAGCGTCCGACACACGCGCCTGCAGGAACACGGTATGTGTTGCGTAAAGCATTGCTTCATCTTCTAAAAAAGGTTGGGTTGGGTTGGGTTGGGTTGGGTTGGGTTGGGTTGAGTTGAGTTGTGTTGAGTTGAGTGAGTTGAGTTGAGTTGAGTTGAGTTGAGTTGAGTTGAGTTGAGTTGAGTTGAGCGGAGTCGAGTCGAGTCGAGTCGAGTCCAGTCGAGTCGAGTCGAGCCGAGCCGAGCCGAGCCGAGCCGAGCCGAGCCGAGTCGAGTCGAGTCGAGTCGAGTCGAGTCGAGTCGAGTCGAGTCGAGTCGAGTCGAGTCGAGTCGAGTCGAGTCGGGTCGGGTTGGGTTGGGTTGGGTTGGGTTGGGTTGGGTTGGGTTGGGTTGGGTTGGGTTGGGTTGGGTTGGGTTGGGTTGGGTTCAGTGGGAGGGGATAGAGGCCTACATCATGGAAATCCTGCGCACCAGAATAAGAGGAGAGTAGTTGAAGGATATACATGATTGCACACCCAAGCAGACAACAAAATGAAGATCTAAAGAACATACTGCAGGCGAGTGATACAAAATTCCCTCACAGGTGGTGCCGCTCGCCAAACAGGTAAAGCCCAATGGTAGACGGAATTGCCCGTTCTTTTTTCAAGGCTCACCAGGCGTAAGGTTTAGACGCGTTTGCCCCACTAGAATGGGGAGCGTTCGACACACGCGCCTGCAGGAAGCCGGTGTATGGTGCGTAAAGCATTCCATCATCTTCTAAAAAAGTTTGGGTTGGGTTGGGTTCAGTGGAAGAAGATAGAGGCCTACATCTCGGTCGCCTATAGTCGCGTATGCCCCACTAGAGTGGGGAGCGTCCGACACACGCGCCTGCATTCAAGCATTCATTCATCTCTTAAAAAAGGTTGGGTTAGGTTGGGTTGGGTTGGGTTGGGTTGGGTTGGGTTGGGTTGGGTTGGGTTGGGTTGGGTTGGGTTGGGCAGGGTTGGGTTGGGTTTGAGCGATGACCTGCGGACTTCCACAGGGTGCCGCGCTGGGTGGCATACTATGAATCGCCTATTATGTGAGCATACTGGCCGTGGTGCACGAGGATGGCGTATACGGCGTAGGTTACGCGGACGACCTGACGCTGGTGGTTGAGGCCAAAACCGAGACAGATCTTACGTGCAAGGCGGACCACGCTTTAGAGAATGTATCCCATCACCTTCAGAGCAAGGTAAAGCCAAGCAAGGCTCACCAGACGTAAGGTTTAGTCGCGTATGCCCCACCAGAGTGGGGAGAGTCCGACACACGCGGCTGCGGGAAGCCGGTATATGGTGCGTAAAGCATTCATTCATCTTCTAAAAAAGGTTGGGCTGGGTTGGGTTGTGATGGGATGGGATGGGATGGGATGGGATGGGATGGGATGGGATGGGATGGGATGGGATGGGATGGGATGGGATGGGATGGGATGGGATGGGATGGAATGGGTTGGGTTGGGTTGGGTTGGGTTGGGTTGGGTTGGGTTGGGTTGGGTTGGGTTGGGTTGGGTTGGGTTGGGTTGGGTTGGGTTGGGTTGGGTTGGGTTGGGTTGGGTTTGAACGATGACTTGCGACTTCCACAGGGTGCCGTGCTGGGTGGCATACAATGAATCGCCCATTATGTGAGCGTACTGGCTCTGGTGCACGTAGTTGAGGCCAAAACCGAGACAGACCTTACGTGCAAGGTGGAGCACGCGTTAGAGAAAGTTTCCTACCACCTTAAGAGTAAGGTACAGCCAATGGTAAATGGAATTGTCCGTTTTTTTCTCAAGGCTCACCAGGCGTAAGGTTTAGTCGCGTATGCCTCACTAAAGTACGGAGAGTCCGACACACGCGCCTGTAGGACGCCGGTGTATGGTGCGTAAAGCATTCCTTCATCTTCTAAAAAGGGTTGGGTTGGGTTGGGTTCAGTGGAAGAAGATAGACGCCTACATCACGGAAATCGTGCGCACCAGAATAAGAGAGGAGTAGTAGAAGGATGTACATGATCGCACACCCGAGAAGACAACAAAATGAAGATCTAAAAAAAATACTGCAGGCGAGTGAAATAAAATACCCTCACAGGTGGTGCCGCTCGCCAAGCAGGTAAAGCCAATGGTAGACGGAATTACCCGCACTTTTTTCAAGGCTCACCAGGCGTAAGGTTTAGCCGCGTATGCCCCACTAGAGTGGGGAGCGCCCGACACACGCGCCCGCAGGAAGTCGGTGAATGGTGCGTAAAGCATTCCTTCATCTTCTAAAAAGGTTGGGTTGGGTTGGGATGGGTTGGGTTCAGTGGGAGGAGATAGAGGCCTACATCGCGAAAATCCTGCGCACCAGAATAAGAGGGGAGTAGTAGAAGGATATACATAATCACACACCCAAGAAGACAACAATATGAAGATCTAAAGAACATACTGCGGGCGAGTGATATAAAATTCCCTCACAGGTGGTGCCGCTCGCCAAGCAGGTGAAGCCAATGGTAGACGGAATTGCCCGTTCTTTTTTCAAGGCTCACCAGGCGTAAGGTTTAATTGCGTATGCGCCACTAGAGTGGGAAGCGTCCGACACACGCGCCTGCAGGAACACGGTATGTGTTGCGTAAAGCATTGCTTCATCTTCTAAAAAAGGTTGGGTTGGGTTGGGTTGGGTTGAGTTGAGTTGAGTTGAGTTGAGTTGAGTTGAGTTGAGTGAGTTGAGTTGAGTTGAGTTGAGTTGAGTTGAGTTGAGTTGAGTTGAGTTGAGTTGAGTTGAGTTGAGTTGAGTTGAGGTGAGCGGAGTCGAGTCGAGTCGAGTCGAGTCGAGTCGAGTCGAGTCGAGTCGAGTCGAGTCGAGTCGAGTCGAGTCGAGTCGAGTCGAGTCGAGTCGAGTCGAGTCGAGTCGAGTCGAGTCGAGTCGAGTCGAGTCGAGTCGAGTCCAGTCGAGTCGAGTCGAGCCGAGCCGAGCCGAGCCGAGCCGAGCCGAGCCGAGCCGAGTCGAGTCGAGTCGAGTCCAGTCGAGTCGAGTCGAGCCGAGCCGAGCCGAGCCGAGCCGAGCCGAGCCGAGCCGAGCCGAGCCGAGCCGAGCCGAGCCGAGCCGAGCCGAGCCGAGCCGAGCCGAGTCGAGCCGAGCCGAGTCGAGTCGAGTCGAGTCGAGTCGAGTCGAGTCGAGTCGAGTCGAGTCGAGTCGAGTCGAGTCGAGTCGAGTCGAGTCGAGTCGGGTGGGGTTGGGTTGGGTCGGGTCGGGTTGGGTTGGGTTGGGTTGGGTTGGGTTGGGTTGGGTTGGGTTGGGTTGGGTTCAGTGGGAGGGGATAGAGGCCTACATCATGGAAATCCTGCGCACCAGAATAAGAGGAGAGTAGTTGAAGGATATACATGATTGCACACCCAAGCAGACAACAAAATGAAGATCTAAAGAACATACTGCAGGCGAGTGATACAAAATACCCTCACAGGTGGTGCCGCTCGCCAAACAGGTAAAGCCCAATGGTAGACGGAATTGCCCGTTCTTTTTTCAAGACTCACCAGGCGTAAGGTTTAGACGCGTTTGCCCCACTAGAATGGGGAGCGTTCGACACACGCGCCTGCAGGAAGCCGGTGTATGGTGCGTAAAGCATTCCATCATCTTCTAAAAAAGTTTGGGTTGGGTTGGGTTCAGTGGAAGAAGATAGAGGCCTACATCTCGGTCGCCTATAGTCGCGTATGCCCCACTAGAGTGGGGAGCGTCCGACACACGCGCCTGCATTCAAGCATTCATTCATCTCTTAAAAAAGGTTGGGTTAGGTTAGGTTGGGTTGGGTTGGGTTGGGTTGGGTTGGGTTGGGTTGGGTTGGGTTGGGTTGGGTTGGGTTGGGTTGGGTTTGGGTTGGGTTGGGTTGGGTTGGGTTGGGTTGGGCAGGGTTGGGTTGGGTTTGAGCGATGACCTGCGGACTTCCACAGGGTGCCGCGCTGGGTGGCATACTATGAATCGCCTATTATGTGAGCATACTGGCCGTGGTGCACGAGGATGGCGTATACGGCGTAGGTTACGCGGACGACCTGACGCTGGTGGTTGAGGCCAAAACCGAGACAGATCTTACGTGCAAGGCGGACCACGCTTTAGAGAATGTATCCCATCACCTTCAGAGCAAGGTAAAGCCAATGGTAAACGGAATTGCCCGTTTTTTTTTTTTCAAGGCTCCCCAGACGTAAGGTTTAGTCGCGTATGCCCCACCAGAGTGTGGAGAGTCCGACACACGCGCCTGCGGGAAGCCGGTGTATGGTGCGTAAAGCATTCCTTTATCTTCTAAAAAAGGTTGGGCTGGGTTGGGTTGGGTTCAGTGGGAGAAGATAGAGGCCTACATCTCGGAAACCCCACGCACCAGAATAATAGGGGAGTAGTAGAAGTATATATATGATCGCACACCCAAGAAGACAACAAAATGAAGATCTAAAGAACATACTGCAGGCGAGTGATATAAAATTCCCTCACAAATGGTGCCGCTTGCCAAGCAGTCGGGTTGGGTTGTACATCACGGTCGCGTATAGTCGCGTATGTCCCACTGGAGTGGGGAGCGTCCGACATACGCGCCTGCAGGAAGCCGGTGTATGGTGTCTAAAGCATTCCTTCATCTTTTAAAAAGGGTTGGGTTGGGTTGGGATGGGACGGGACGGGACGGGACGGGACGGGACGGGACGGGACGGGACGGGACGGGACGGGACGGGACGGGACGGGACGGGACGGGACGGGACGGGACGGGACGGGACGGGACGGGTGGGGTGGGGTTGGGTTGGGTTGGGTTGGGTTGGGTTGGGTTGGGTTGGGTTGGGTTGGGTTGGGTTGGGTTGGGTTGGGTTGGGTTGGGTTGGGTTGGGTTGGGTTGGGTTGGGTTGGGTTGGGTTGGGTTGAGGTGCTGAGCTACCACTTGCTCATCAACTTCACCATCGGTGCACCAGAGCATCGAGAAGCCATCCGAGACTCTCCTACCGGCTGGAGATTCGGATCGGAAGGAGAAAAGCGCCTGCGCCAGGAGTTTGCCGCGCTGGACAATAGCGATGCGACACCCGAGGGCCTCATGGAGAGGATCCAAAAAGCCTGCGATGCAGCCCTCCAGAAGAAGAAAGTGCTCGGTAAAAGCAGAAACCCGAAGTACTGGTGGACCATCGAAATCGCTGAAGCGCGGTCGAGTTGCGTGAGCGACAGAAGAGCATGGCAGAGAGCAAGAAGAGCCACCTCGTCAACGCAAGAAAACACACAAGCGGCCGAGACGAAGTACCGAGAGTCCAAGAAATTGCTGACCACCTTGATCCGACGAACCAGAGAGGCGAAATGGAAGGAGCTGTGCGCAGAACTGGAAGAGAACATCTGGGGGACGGCGTACCAGCTGCTGACCAAACGTCTGGGTACCAGAAACGCCGGACAGCTGGACAGAACTACTCTGCACGCACAATACAAAAAACTATTCCCCAGCGACCCGCACCAGAGCGACCTGACCGAGCCGCCACTTGCCCAAGACGACCGGGACAACCCCTTCTCGATGGACGAACTTACAGCGGCCCTCAGGAAGATGAAGAGGAAAAAAGCACCGGGAAGGGACCAGGTAACCAGCGAAATCCTCATCGCCTGCGTGGAGTCGGACGCGCGATATTTCCTGGAGGTATTCAACTCCTGCTTGGAGACCGGAACGTTCCCCAGGATATGGAGAGAGGCCAGACTGGCGCTGATCGACAAACCGAAGAGACCCGGGCAAGCCCAGGCATACCGCCCGCTCTGTATCCTGAGTTCGGTAGGCAAGCTACTGGAAAGAATGATAAACACGAGGCTTATAAACCAACTCGAACAGCAGGGAGCCTTGGGGAACAACCAGTACGCTTACAGGAAGGGCAGAGGGACCACTGACGCCATCATGTCTATCGTGGAGCGAGTCAAGGAAATCAGGAGAACGTCCCTGACGCACAGGCGCCTGGCGATCATGGTCCTACTGGACATCAGGAACGCTTTTAACTCCGCCCCCTGGAACAAGGTCAAGGAAGCACTGAAGAAAGCAGAAGTGTCTCCGGCTTTGCAGCGGATGGTGGGCACCTACCTGTCTGATAGGACAGTCTACCTCCCGGACGGCGAGGCAAGGGCGATGACCTGCGGTCTTCCACAGGGTGCCGTGCTGGGTGGCATAATGTGGATCGCATATTATGCGAGCGTGCTAGCTCTGATGCACGAAGATGGCGTGTACGGCGTAGGCTACGCGGACGACCTGGCGCTTGTAATTGAGGCCAAAACTGAGGCAGACCTGACGTCCAAGGCGGAGCATGCGTTAGAGAAAGTTACGCGCCACCTTAAGAGCATTGGTCTAGCCATAGAAGAGACTAAGACGGAGGTGGTAATCCTGGAGGGTCGGAGAAAATTAAAATCTCTCCGGATCCAAGTGGGCAGGCAAAGCGTCACAAACTCGAAAGCCGTGAAGTATCTTGGAGTGTTCCTCGACAAGAACCTGAGGATGACCGAACACGTCAAGAGGATCACGGAAAAAGCGGCCAGGATTCAGAACGATCTCTCCCGCCTGATGCCGCGGATTGGGGGGCCGTCTAACCATAGGAGGCGGATGCTTGCGACCGTGGTAACCTCCGTCGTCCTGTACGCGGCTCCAGCCTGGGAGAGTGCCCTAAAGTACAAGAAGTACGCCCAGATGCTGAGGAGCATAGAGCGAAAGTACGCCATAGCCGTGACATCAGCATACAGGACGGTGGCGACAGAGGCGGTCGGAGTGCTGGCAGGGTGCCCTCCCCTCGACCTGCTAGTGTGGGAACGCGCCCAAAATTGGGAGAGCCGGGGACAGCGCAAAGCCGAGCTGCGCGAACAGCTGATGACCACATGGCAGGAGAGGTGGAACAACTACGAAGGATGGGCGAGGACTTTCATACGGGACGTCCACCAGTGGATGAAGATGGGCCCTCCAACGGACTACTTCGTGACCCAGGCAATTACCGGCCATGGGTGCTTTGGCAGCTACCTCCACGAAATTAAGAAGAGACCATCCAATCGATGCTGGTACGGCTGTGACGCGGTCGACACACCGCGCCACACCTTTTTCGAGTGTGTCCGCTTCGACGAAGCAAGAAGGAGGCTGGAGTTGAGCGTGGGAGTACTAGTGGATGAGGAGAATGTGGCCGGCTTCCTCCTCGGTGATCGCGCGTGGGAGGTAACCAGATTCCTCCGCGAGACAATGACCACCAAACAGTGGACAGAGATGGAGCAACAAGCTACTCCAGACCAACCACCAGATTAAGAAAAGGGACTAAAGATAACATCTGGCATGGACGGCCGCGAAGTAATGCCTCCGCGGTTCCCGGCCGTCAAGATAAAAAAACATGTCAAAATGAGGGGGGTTTTTAGTGAGGTAACCCTGGCGTAACACCTAGACAGGATGAGTCCCACACTCCCGATCAGGTCAGTAGCGCCATATCTGATCGGGGCTCAGTGCATAAAGCATTTTCCCCTCCTCATGCGCTGAAAAAAAAAGGGTTGGGTTGGGTTGGGTTTGAGCGATGACTTGCGGCTTCCACAGGGTGCCGTGCTGGGTGGCATACAATGAATCGCCTATTATGTGAGCGTGCTGGCCCTGGTGCACGTGGTTGAGGCCAAAACCGAGCACAGTCTATGGTGCGTAAAGCATTCCTTCATCTTCTAAAAAGGGTTGGGTTGGGTTCAGTGGAAGAAGATAGACGCCCACATCACGGAAATCCTGCGCACCAGAATAAGAGAGGAGTAGTAGAAGGATATACATGATCGCACACCCGAGAAGACAACAAAATGAAGATCTAAAGAAAATACTGCAGGCGAGTGAAATAAAATACCCTCACAGGTGGTGCCGCTCGCCAAGCAGGTAAAGCCAATGGTAGACGGAATTACCCGCACTTTTTTCAAGGCTCACCAGGCGTAAGGTTTAGCCTCGTATGCCCCACTAGAGTGGGGAGCGTCCGACACACGCGCCCGCAGGAAGCCGGTGAATGGTGCGTAAAGCATTCCTTCATCTTCTAAAAAGGTTGGGTTGGGTTGGGATGGGTTGGGTTCAGTGGGAGAAGATAGAGGCCTATATCTCGGAAATCCTGCGCACCAGAATAAGAGGGGAGTAGTAGAAGTATATACATGATCGCACACCCAAGAAGACAACAATATGAAGATCTAACGAACATACTACGGGCGAGTGATATAAAATTCCCTCACAGGTGGTGCCGCTCGCCAAGCAGGTGAAGCCAATGGTAGACGGAATTGCCCGTTTTTTTTTTCAAGGCTCCCCAGACGTAAGGTTTAGTCGCGTATGCCCCACCAGAGTGTGGAGAGTCCGACACACGCGCCTGCGGGAAGCCGGTGTATGGTGCGTAAAGCATTCCATCATCTTCTAAAAAAGTTTGGGTTGGGTTGGGTTGGGTTCAGTGGAAGAAGATAGAGGCCTACATCTCGGTCGCCTATAGTCGCGTATGCCCCACTAGAGTGGGGAGCGTCCGACACACGCGCCTGCAGGAAGCCGGTGTATGGTGCGCAAAGCATTCCTTCATCTCTTAAAAAAGGTTGGGTTAGGTTGGGTTGGGTTGGGTTGGGTTGGGTTGGGTTGGGTTGGGTTGGGTTGGGTTGGGTTGGGTTGGGTTGGGTTGGGTTGGGTTGGGTTTGGGTTGGGTTGGGTTGGGTTGGGCAGGGTTGGGTTGGGTTTGAGCGATTACCTGCGGACTTCCACAGGGTGCCGCGCTGGGTGGCATACTATGAATCGCCTATTATGTGAGCATGCTGGCCCTGGTGCACGAGGATGGCGTATACGGCGTAGGTTACGCGGACGACCTGACGCTGGTGGTTGAGGCCAAAACCGAGACAGATCTTACGTGCAAGGCGGACCACGCTTTAGAGAATGTATCCCATCACCTTCAGAGCAAGGTAAAGCCAATGGTAAACGGAATTGCCCGTTTTTTTTTCAAGGCTCCCCAGACGTAAGGTTTAGTCGCGTATGCCCCACCAGAGTGTGGAGAGTCCGACACACGCGCCTGCGGGAAGCCGGTGTATGGTGCGTAAAGCATTCCTTTATCTTCTAAAAAAGGTTGGGCTGGGTTGGGTTGGGTTCAGTGGGAGAAGATAGAGACCTACATCTCGGAAACCCTACGCACCAGAATAATAGGGGAGTAGTAGAAGTATATATATGATCGCACACCCAAGAAGACAACAAAATGAAGATCTAAAGAACATACTGCAGGCGAGTGATATAAAATTCCCTCACAAATGGTGCCGCTTGCCAAGCAGTCGGGTTGGGTTGTACATCACGGTCGCGTATAGTCGCGTATGTCCCACTGGAGTGGGGAGCGTCCGACATACGCGCCTGCAGGAAGCCGGTGTATGGTGTCTAAAGCATTCCTTCATCTTTTAAAAAGGGTTGGGTTGGGTTGGGATGGGACGGGACGGGACGGGACGGGACGGGACGGGACGGGACGGGTCGGGACGGGACGGGTGGGGTGGGGTGGGGTGGGGTGGGGTTGGGTTGGGTTGGGTTGGGTTGGGTTGGGTTGGGTTGGGTTGGGTTGGGTTGGGTTGGGTTGGGTTGGGTTGGGTTGGGTTGGGTTGGGTTGGGTTGGGTTGGGTTGGGTTGGGTTGGGTTGGGTTGGGTTGGGTTGGGTTGGGTTGGGTTGGGTTGGGTTGGGTTGGGTTGGGTTGGGTTGGGTTGGGTTGGGTTGGGTTGGGTTGGGCAGGGTTGGGTTGGGTTTGAGCGATGACCTGCGGACTTCCACAGGGTGCCGCGCTGGTTGGCATACTATGAATCGCCTATTATGTGAGCATGCTGGCCCTGGTGCACGAGGATGGCGTATACGGCGTAGGTTACGCGGACGACCTGACGCTGGTGGTTGAGGCCAAAACCGAGACAGATCTTACGTGCAAGGCGGACCACGCTTTAGAGAATGTATCCCATCACCTTCAGAGCAAGGTAAAGCCAATGGTAAACGGAATTGCCCGTTTTTTTTTTCAAGGCTCCCCAGACGTAAGGTTTAGTCGCGTATGCCCCACCAGAGTGTGGAGAGTCCGACACACGCGCCTGCGGGAAGCCGGTGTATGGTGCGTAAAGCATCTCTTGGGTTGGGTTGGGTTGGGTTGGGTTGGGTTGGGTTGGGTTGGGTTGGGTTGGGTTGGGTTGGGTTGGGTTGGGTTGGGTTGGGTTGGGTTGGGTTGGGTTGGGTTGGGTTGGGTTGGGTTGGGTTGGGTTGGGTTGGGTTGGGTTGAGGTGCTGAGCGACCACTTGCTCATCAACTTCACCATCGGGGCACCAGAGCATCGAGAAGCCATCCGAGACTCTCCTACCGTCTGGAGATTCGGATCGGAAGGAGAAAAGCGCCTGCGCCAGGAGTTTGCCGCGCTGGACAATAGCGATGCGACACCCGAGGGCCTCATGGAGAGAATCCAAAAAGCCTGCGATGCAGCCCTCCAGAAGAAGAAAGTGCTCGGTAAAAGCAGAAAACCGAAGTACTGGTGGACCATCGAAATCGCTGAAGCGCGGTCGAGTTGCGTGAGCGACAGAAGAGCATGGCAGAGAGCAAGAAGAGCCACCTCGTCAACGCAAGAAAACACACAAGCGGCCGAGACGAAGTACCGAGAGTCCAAGAAATTGCTGACCACCTTGATCCGACGAACCAGAGAGGCGAAATGGAAGGAGCTGTGCGCAGAACTGGAAGAGAACATCTGGGGGACGGCGTACCAGCTGCTGACCAAACGTCTGGGTACCAGAAACGCCGGACAGCTGGACAGAACTACTCTGCACGCACAATACAAAAAACTATTCCCCAGCGACCCGCACCAGAGCGACCTGACCGAGCCGCCACTTGCCCAAGACGACCGGGACAACCCCTTCTCGATGGACGAACTTACAGCGGCCCTCAGGAAGATGAAGAGGAAAAAAGCACCGGGAAGGGACCAGGTAACCAGCGAAATCCTCATCGCCTGCGTGGAGTCCGACGCGCGATATTTCCTGGAGGTATTCAACTCCTGCTTGGAGACCGGAACGTTCCCCAGGATATGGAGAGAGGCCAGACTGGCGCTGATCGACAAACCGAAGAGACCCGGGCAAGCCCAGGCATACCGCCCGCTCTGTATCCTGAGTTCGGTAGGCAAGCTACTGGAAAGAATGATAAACACGAGGCTTATAAACCAACTCGAACAGCAGGGAGCCTTGGGGAACAACCAGTACGCTTACAGGAAGGGCAGAGGGACCACTGACGCCATCATGTCTATCGTGGAGCGAGTCAAGGAAATCAGGAGAACGTCCCTGACGCACAGGCGCCTGGCGATCATGGTCCTACTGGACATCAGGAACGCTTTTAACTCCGCCTCCTGGAACAAGGTCAAGGAAGCACTGAAGAAAGCAGAAGTGTCTCCGGCTTTGCAGCGGATGGTGGGCACCTACTAGGTTCAACTGCCAGCTTTATAAATTTCTTATAACTCTTGATAAATCCGGAAATTGTTATGTTGAAATAAATCTAATCCTAAACATTAAAGATAAGACTAACCACGGATTACATATGAACGTTAGGGGTAAGCACAAACTATTTAAATATGTTGCTGGG
This sequence comes from Aphodius granarius, assembly GCA_963971325.1. Lineage (NCBI taxonomy): Eukaryota > Metazoa > Arthropoda > Insecta > Coleoptera > Scarabaeidae > Aphodius > Aphodius granarius. The sequence goes on from OZ020221.1 coordinate 18,640,766, forward strand.
TTGATTCTAAACATCGCACAATGGTACGACCGTAAATCAAGCAATAATCTGATTAATATCAGTTGCGTAGAGAATTTTCTCGACGAATGTGTGATCATTGTGACGGCATGATAGAGACCGATGTAAAACATAATTTTAAGTATAAACTGACGGTTGTCCATCAGAACATTCAATGTTTGCGTAATAAGGTCCTTGATTTAGAGGCTTTACAATTAGAATGTGATTTTTTCTGTATGAGCGAACACTGGATGTTTTTTGATGAGATTGAAAATATCAATTTTGATCAATCTTTTGTATTATTAACAAGTTACTGTCGTCGTGAAAAGGTACATGGTGGAGTCGCAATTTTTTGCAAGACATCCCTCGCTGAGTCCTGTATTGTAAGGGGTGAGTTTGCCAATTTGTCAAGAGAACTACATTGTGAGGTGTGTGCGATTGAATGTAAGCGAGGGGGTATACTGCTGTTAACCGTATATAGGTCTACTCAGGGCGACTTTGGTGTTTTCTTGGAAACCATGGACAGAGTATTGGAACTGGCCTCAGGTTTTGGGTGTTCTATCGTACTGGTTGGCGATTTTAATATAAAATTTGGTTCTGGGGAGAATAATGAAAGAGAATTTCTTGATCTTTTGCTCGGATACGGGATGATGCCAGTTATTGACAGCCCCACTAGAGGTCGCAATTGTCTTGATAATATCATAGTAGGTGGTAAATCTTTTCGTTTCTCTAAGTTTGTCTCCGACTGGTCACTGTCAGATCATAGGGCTGTGGGTGTTAATATAGATGCGGCTCCCTGTCACTTGGAAACCCATCCTACCGTGCGTGTCCAACCCATTACTAAGCAAGGTCTGTTGAAGTTGAATCTTTTTATAAAAGACGTGAATTGGGATTTCGTGGAAGATGAACATACTGATATAGAGGAAAAATGTAAGCATTTTGTCGACGTTATTGAAGAGGGTATACATTTGTCGTTCCCAGTCAAATCAATTAAAGAGAAACATCACCCATCTACTAAAATTAGTTGGTTTAATGATAACCTCAAACACATGAGAGACCACCTTGGTATGTTGCGTGAGTTGTCGGGGGTATCTAATGAGCATAGGGCTGCATATCATGATTTTCGCAGACGCTATCGAAGCGCATTGATTACCGAGAAAAAAAGGGCAAATGCAAGTTTTATCAATGGGGCCACTAATAAGTCAAAAGCCATGTGGAATGTGATAAAGAGTCAAACGTCAAACCATGTCTCGAGGACTGGTGTAACAGCGGAACAATTTAATGAATACTTTGTCAATGCTACCGATGCTATTATAAATAACCTCCCTCCCAGTCCTGTGTCTCATGAGGATTATATGCGACGTTTCCGTACCGTAGACACGACATGCGAGTTCGATTCCCTGTCGATATGTGAGATAAGGGACACTATATATGGTCTCAAGAATACAACATCAAAAGATATCTATGGCATTAATGCGATAATACTGAAATGCATCGGTCACGATATTGCACCTCCGTTGACACGTTTGTTCAATCTTTGTCTGTCTGAGTCGGTGTTTCCCTCGGCGTTGAAGCGTTCGGTTGTTGTTCCTGTACCAAAGGGGGCCTTATCTCAGCACTGCTCCAATTATAGGCCAATTGCCATTGTTCCTGCGCTGGGAAAGGTTCTGGAGGTTTGTATTAAAAAACGAATTGTAAACTACCTTGAGGAAAACAAATTATTCAATGAGAGACAGTTTGGTTTTCGCAGATCCTTGTCGACTACAAGTGCCCTTACTGAGCTTGTGTCCATCATCGAGGAGGGCTTTCATAATAAGGAGATTACAGGTTGCATCTTTTGTGATCTGTCAAAAGCCTTCGACTGCGTGTCATTTGGTATAATGAGGGATAAGCTGGTTCATTATGGTTTTAGTCCTGGCAGTGTGAACTTTTTGATGTCATATCTTCTGGGGCGGTGTCAGTGTACGCGAATAAATAACGTTTTGTCAACTCTCTTGCCTGTAAAGTGTGGAGTGCCACAAGGTTCTGTATTGGGACCGGTGCTTTTTCTGATTTATATCAACGACATAGTAGCGTGTAGTCCTGAATCTAGATTTGTCCTGTACGCGGATGACACCGGCCTGGTTATGAAGAATAAGACAAGATGTTTGGTCGACGCTGATCTTGCTACATCGAGGCTGCGGGTAGAGGAGTGGTTCCTGGCAAATCGACTCTCCCTGAACAACAAAAAACCCAACACTTCTATTTCACGCTCTGTAGGGAGAAAAGTCGAGGCGAGGTTGACTCAGTAAAGTTTCTGGGGTTGCAGATGGATGGTGGATTGCTCTGGCGTGACCATGTAGATGTGGTCTGCAAAAAGGTGTCATCCTCAATTTATTTATTAAGGCGGTTGAGCATGGTAACTGCGGAGGATGTACTACTCACGGCCTATTATTCAGCAGTACAAAGCCACATCGCGTATGGCTTAATAGTTTGGGGTCATGCTCCTTCAGCACACAGAGTTTTCGCGCTGCAAAGAAGAGCGGTCAGAATTGTTGGGGGGTTGAAGTTTAGGGATGACTGCAGGTCCACGTTTGTGCGTCTCGGCATATTGACCTACCCGGCTCTGTATATCATGCACTGCCTGATGCATGCCAAACTTAATCCATGCCTATATGACACAAATGCTACGCATGAGTACGCAACCAGGGGGCGAGATCAACTCGGTGTGCCATTCAATCGCCTAAGTCGAACTAGGTCTGGGCTGCGTTATAACGGCCCAAAATTCTTTAATAAGCTGCCCACCCATATAAGGGAACTACCGGTAAAACAGTTTAAAGTCGAAATAAAAAAAATATTAATTCAAAAACATTATTTCTCTACATATGAGTATCTCGAGGACACCATAACTTAACCTATACTTAAGGAATTTTTTAATGTGTTCAAATTGTTTTAATTGTATGAATTTTGTCTTGTATATTTGTTTCTTGTTGATTTACTTTCTATGTACTATGTGACTTGTGTAAGCTGTACTGGCAATTGGCACCAATAAATTATTATTATTATTATTATTATTACCTGTCTATAGGACAGTCTACCTCCCGGACGGCGAGGCAAGGGCGATGACCTGCGGTCTTCCACAGGGTGCCGTGCTGGGTGGCATAATGTGGATCGCATATTATGCGAGCGTGCTAGCTCTGATGCACGAAGATGGCGTGTACGGCGTAGGCTACGCGGACGACCTGGCGCTTGTAATTGAGGCCAAAACTGAGGCAGACCTGACGTCCAAGGCGGAGCATGCGTTAGAGAAAGTTACGCGCCACCTTAAGAGCATTGGTCTAGCCATAGAAGAGACTAAGACGGAGGTGGTAATCCTGGAGGGTCGGAGAAAATTAAAATCTCTCCGGATCCAAGTGGGCAGGCAAAGCGTCACAAACTCGAAAGCCGTGAAGTATCTTGGAGTGTTCCTCGACAAGGACCTGAGGATGACCGAACACGTCAAGAGGATCACGGAAAAAGCGGCCAGGATTCAGAATGATCTCTCCCGCCTGATGCCGCGGATTGGAGGACCGTCCAACCATAGGAGGCGGATGCTTGCGACAGTGGTAACCTCCGTCGTCCTGTACGCGGCTCCAGCCTGGGAGAGTGCCCTAAAGTACAAGAAGTACGCCCAGATGCTGAGGAGCATAGAGCGAAAGTACGCCATAGCCGTGACATCAGCATACAGGACGGTGGCGACAGAGGCGGTCGGAGTGCTGGCAGGGTGCCCTCCCCTCGACCTGCTAGTGTGGGAACGCCCCCGAAATTGGGAGACCCGGGGACAGCGCAAAGCCGAGCTGCGCGAACAGCTGATGACCACATGGCAGGAGAGGTGGAACAACTACGAAGGATGGGCGAGGACTTTCATACGGGACGTCCACCAGTGGATGAAGATGGGCCCTCCAACGGACTACTTCGTGACCCAGGCAATTACCGGCCATGGGTGCTTTGGCAGCTACCTCCACGAAATTAAGAAGAGACCATCCAATCGATGCTGGTATGGCGCGGTCGACACACCGCGCCACACCTTTTTCGAGTGTGTCCGCTTCGACGAAGCAAGAAGGAGGCTGGAGTTGAGCGTGGGAGTACTAGTGGATGAGGAGAATGTGGCCGGCTTCCTCCTCGGTGAACGCGCGTGGGAGGTAACCAGATTCCTCCGCGAGACAATGACCACCAAACAGTGGACAGAGATGGAGCAACAAGCTACTCCAGACCAACCACCAGATTAAGAAAAGGGACTAAAGATAACATCTGGCATGGATGGCCGCGAAGTAATGCCTCCGCGGTTCCCGGCCGTCAAGATCAAAAAACATGTCAAAATGAGGGGGGGGTTTTAGTGAGGTAACCCTGGCGTAACACCTAGACAGGATGAGTCCCACACTCCCGATCAGGTCAGTAGCGCCATATCTGATCGGGGCTCAGTGCATAAAGCATTTTCCCCTCCTCATGCGCTGAAAAAAAAGGGTTGGGTTGGGTTGGGTTTGAGCGATGACTTGCGGCTTCCACAGGGTGCCGTGCTGGGTGGCATACAATGAATCGCCTATTATGTGAGCGTGCTGGCCCTGGTGCACGTGGTTGAGGCCAAAACCGAGCACAGTCTATGGTGCGTAAAGCATTCCTTCATCTTCTAAAAAGGGTTGGGTTGGGTTCAGTGGAAGAAGATAGACGCCCACATCACGGAAATCCTGCGCACCAGAATAAGAGAGGAATAGTAGAAGGATATACATGATCGCACACCCGAGAAGACAACAAAATGAAGATCTAAAGAAAATACTGCAGGCGAGTGAAATAAAATACCCTCACAGGTGGTGCCGCTCGCCAAGCAGGTAAAGCCAATGGTAGACGGAATTACCCGCACTTTTTTCAAGGCTCACCAGGCGTAAGGTTTAGCCTCGTATGCCCCACTAGAGTGGGGAGCGTCCGACACACGCGCCCGCAGGAAGCCGGTGAATGGTGCGTAAAGCATTCCTTCATCTTCTAAAAAGGTTGGGTTGGGTTGGGATGGGTTGGGTTCAGTGGGAGAAGATAGAGGCCTATATCTCGGAAATCCTGCGCACCAGAATAAGAGGGGAGTAGTAGAAGTATATACATGATCGCACACCCAAGAAGACAACAATATGAAGATCTAACGAACATACTACGGGCGAGTGATATAAAATTCCCTCACAGGTGGTGCCGCTCGCCAAGTAGGTGAAGCCAATGGTAGACGGAATTGCCCGTTTTTTTTTCAAGGCTCCCCAGACGTAAGGTTTAGTCGCGTATGCCCCACCAGAGTGTGGAGAGTCCGACACACGCGCCTGCGGGAAGCCGGTGTATGGTGCGTAAAGCATTCCTTTATCTTCTAAAAAAGGTTGGGCTGGGTTGGGTTGGGTTCAGTGGGAGAAGATAGAGGCCTACATCTCGGAAACCCTACGCACCAGAGTTGAGTTGAGTTGAGTTGAGTTGAGTTGAGTTGAGTTGAGTTGAGTTGAGTTGAGTTGAGTTGAGTTGAGTTGAGTTGAGTTGAGTTGAGTTGAGTGAGTTGAGTTGAGTTGAGTTGAGTTGAGTTGAGTTGAGTTGAGTTGAGTTGAGTTGAGTTGAGTTGAGTTGAGTTGAGTTGAGTTGAGTTGAGTTGAGTTGAGTTGAGTTGAGTTGGGTTGGGTTGGGTTGGGTTCAGTGGGAGGGGATAGAGGCCTACATCATGGAAATCCTGCGCACCAGAATAAGAGGAGAGTAGTTGAAGGATATACATGATTGCACACCCAAGCAGACAACAAAATGAAGATCTAAAGAACATACTGCAGGCGAGTGATACAAAATACCCTCACAGGTGGTGCCGCTCGCCAAGCAGGTAAAGCCCAATGGTAGACGGAATTGCCCGTTCTTTTTTCAAGGCTCACCAGGCGTAAGGTTTAGACGCGTTTGCCCCACTAGAGTGGGGAGCGTCCGACACACGCGCCTGCAGGAAGCCGGTGTATGGTGCGTAAAGCATTCCATCATCTTCTAAAAAAGTTTGGGTTGGGTTGGGTTGGGTTCAGTGGAAGAAGATAGAGGCCTACATCTCGGTCGCCTATAGTCGCGTATGCCCCACTAGAGTGGGGAGCGTCCGACACACGCGCCTGCAGGAAGCCGGTGTATGGTGCGCAAAGCATTCCTTCATCTCTTAAAACAGGTTGGGTTAGGTTGGGTTGGTTGGGTTGGGTTGGGTTGGGTTGGGTTTGGGTTGGGTTGGGTTGGGTTGGACATGGTTGGGTTGGGTTTGAGCGATGACCTGCGGACTTCCACAGGGTGCCGCGCTGGGTGGCATACTATGAATCGCCTATTATGTGAGCATGCTGGCCCTGGTGCACGAGGATGGCGTATACGGCGTAGGTTACGCGGACGACCTGACGCTGGTGGTTGAGGCCAAAACCGAGACAGATCTTACGTGCAAGGCGGACTACGCTTTAGAGAATGTATCCCATCACCTTCATAGCAAGGTAAAGCCAATGGTGAACGGAATTGCCCGTTTTTTTTTCAAGGCTCCCCAGACGTAAGGTTTAGTCGCGTATGCCCCACCAGAGTGTGGAGAGTCCGACACACGCGCCTGCGGGAAGCCGGTGTATGGTGCGTAAAGCATTCCTTTATCTTCTAAAAAAGGTTGGGCTGGGTTGGGTTGGGTTCAGTGGGAGAAGATAGAGGCCTACATCTCGGAAACCCTACGCACCAGAATAATAGGGGAGTAGTAGAAGTATATATATGATCGCACACCCAAGAAGACAACAAAATGAAGATCTAGAGAACATACTGCAGGCGAGTGATATAAAATTCCCTCACAAATGGTGCCGCTTGCCAAGCAGTCGGGTTGGGTTGTACATCACGGTCGCGTATAGTTGCGTATGTCCCACTGGAGTGGGGAGCGTCCGACATACGCGCCTGCAGGAAGCCGGTGTATGGTGTCTAAAGCATTCCTTCATCTTTTAGAAAGGGTTGGGTTGGGTTGGGTTGGGTTGGGTTGGGTTGGGTTGGGTTGGGATGGGACGGGACGGGACGGGACGGGACGGGACGGGACGGGTGGGGTGGGACGGGTGGGGTGGGACGGGACGGGTGGGGTGGGGTGGGGTTGGGTTGGGTTGGGTTGGGTTGGGTTGGGTTGGGTTGGGTTGGGTTGGGTTGGGTTGGGTTGGGTTGGGTTGGGTTGGGTTGGGTTGGGTTGGGTTGGGTTGGGTTGGGTTGGGTTGGGTTGGGTTGGGTTGGGTTGGGTTGGGTTGGGTTGGGTTGGGTTGGGTTGGGTTGGGTTGGGTTGGGTTGAGGTGCTGAACGACCACTTGCTCATCAACTTCACCATCGGGGCACCAGAGCATCGAGAAGCCATCCGAGACTCTCCTACCGGCTGGAGATTCGGATCGGAAGGAGAAAAGCGCCTGCGCCAGGAGTTTGCCGCGCTGGACAATAGCGATGCGACACCCGAGGGCCTCATGGAGAGGATCCAAAAAGCCTGCGATGCAGCCCTCCAGAAGAAGAAAGTGCTCGGTAAAAGCAGAAAACCGAAGTACTGGTGGACCATCGAAATCGCTGAAGCGCGGTCGAGTTGCGTGAGCGACAGAAGAGCATGGCAGAGAGCAAGAAGAGCCACCTCGTCAACGCAAGAAAACACACAAGCGGCCGAGACGAAGTACCGAGAGTCCAAGAAATTGCTGACCACCTTGATCCGACGAACCAGAGAGGCGAAATGGAAGGAGCTGTGCGCAGAACTGGAAGAGAACATCTGGGGGACGGCGTACCAGCTGCTGACCAAACGTCTGGGTACCAGAAACGCCGGACAGCTGGACAGAACTACTCTGCACGCACAATACAAAAAACTATTCCCCAGCGACCCGCACCAGAGCGACCTGACCGAGCCGCCACTTGCCCAAGACGACCGGGACAACCCCTTCTCGATGGACGAACTTACAGCGGCCCTCAGGAAGATGAAGAGGAAAAAAGCACCGGGAAGGGACCAGGTAACCAGCGAAATCCTCATCGCCTGCGTGGAGTCCGACGCGCGATATTTCCTGGAGGTATTCAACTCCTGCTTGGAGACCGGAACGTTCTCCAGGATATGGAGAGAGGCCAGACTGGCGCTGATCGACAAACCGAAGAGACCCGGGCAAGCCCAGGCATACCGACCGCTCTGTATCCTGAGTTCGGTAGGCAAGCTACTGGAAAGAATGATAAACACGAGGCTTATAAACCAACTCGAACAGCAGGGAGCCTTGGGGAACAACCAGTACGCTTACAGGAAGGGCAGAGGGACCACTGACGCCATCATGTCTATCGTGGAGCGAGTCAAGGAAATCAGGAGAACGTCCCTGACGCACAGGCGCCTGGCGATCATGGTCCTACTGGACATCAGGAACGCTTTTAACTCCGCCCCCTGGAACAAGGTCAAGGAAGCACTGAAGAAAGCAGAAGTGTCTCCGGCTTTGCAGCGGATGGTGGGCACCTACCTGTCTGATAGGACAGTCTACCTCCCGGACGGCGAGGCAAGGGCGATGACCTGCGGTCTTCCACAGGGTGCCGTGCTGGGTGGCATAATGTGGATCGCATATTATGCGAGCGTGCTAGCTCTGATGCACGAAGATGGCGTGTACGGCGTAGGCTACGCGGACGACCTGGCGCTTGTAATTGAGGCCAAAACTGAGGCAGACCTGACGTCCAAGGCGGAGCATGCGTTAGAGAAAGTTACGCGCCACCTTAAGAGCATTGGTCTAGGCATAGAAGAGACTAAGACGGAGGCGGTAATCCTGGAGGGTCGGAGAAAATTAAAATCTCTCCGGATCCAAGTGGGCAGGCAAAGCGTCACAAACTCGAAAGCCGTGAAGTATCTTGGAGTGTTCCTCGACAAGGACCTGAGGATGACCGAACACGTCAAGAGGATCACGGAAAAAGCGGCCAGGATTCAGAACGATCTCTCCCGCCTGATGCCGCGGATTGGGGGGCCGTCCAACCATAGGAGGCGGATGCTTGCGACCGTGGTAACCTCCGTCGTCCTGTACGCGGCTCCAGCCTGGGAGAGTGCCCTAAAGTACAAGAAGTACGCCCAGATGCTGAGGAGCATAGAGCGAAAGTACGCCATAGCCGTGACATCAGCATACAGGACGGTGGCGACAGAGGCGGTCGGAGTGCTGGCAGGGTGCCCTCCCCTCGACCTGCTAGTGTGGGAACGCGCCCGAAATTGGGAGACCCGGGGACAGCGCAAAGCCGAGCTGCGCGAACAGCTGATGACCACATGGCAGGAGAGGTGGAACAACTACGAAGGATGGGCGAGGACTTTCATACGGGACGTCCACCAGTGGATGAAGATGGGCCCTCCAACGGACTACTTCGTGACCCAGGCAATTACCGGCCATGGGTGCTTTGGCAGCTACCTCCACGAAATTAAGAAGAGACCATCCAATCGATGCTGGTACGGCTGTGACGCGGTCGACACACCGCGCCACACCTTTTTCGAGTGTGTCCGCTTCGACGAAGCAAGAAGGAGGCTGGAGTTGAGCGTGGGAGTACTAGTGGATGAGGAGAATGTGGCCGGCTTCCTCCTCGGTGAACGCGCGTGGGAGGTAACCAGATTCCTCCGCGAGACAATGACCACCAAACAGTGGACAGAGATGGAGCAACAAGCTACTCCAGACCAACCACCAGATTAAGAAAAGGGACTAAAGATAACATCTGGCATGGACGGCCGCGAAGTAATGCCTCCGCGGTTCCCGGCCGTCAAGATCAAAAAACATGTCAAAATGAGGGGGGGCTTTTAGTGAGGTAACCCTGGCGTAACACCTAGACAGGATGAGTCCCACACTCCCGATCAGGTCAGTAGCGCCATATCTGATCGGGGCTCAGTGCATAAAGCATTTTCCCCTCCGCATGCGCTGAAAAAAAAAAAGGGTTGGGTTGGGTTGGGTTTGAGCGATGACTTGCGGCTTCCACAGGGTGCCGTGCTGGGTGGCATACAATGAATCGCCTATTATGTGAGCGTGCTGGCCCTGGTGCACGTGGTTGAGGCCAAAACCGAGCACAGTCTATGGTGCGTAAAGCATTCCTTCATCTTCTAAAAAGGGTTGGGTTGGGTTCAGTGGAAGAAGATAGACGCCCACATCACGGAAATCCTGCGCACCAGAATAAGAGAGGAGTAGTAGAGGGATATACATGATCGCACCCCCGAGAAGACAACAAAATGAAGATCTAAAGAAAATACTGTAGGCGAGTGAAATAAAATACCCTCACAGGTGGTGCCGCTCGCCAAGCAGGTAAAGCCAATGGTAGACGGAATTACCCGCACTTTTTTCAAGGCTCACCAGGCGTAAGGTTTAGCCTCGTATGCCCCACTAGAGTGGGGAGCGTCCGACACACGCGCCCGCAGGAAGCCGGTGAATGGTGCGTAAAGCATTCCTTCATCTTCTAAAAAGGTTGGGTTGGGTTGGGATGGGTTGGGTTCAGTGGGAGAAGATAGAGGCCTATATCTCGGAAATCCTGCGCACCAGAATAAGAGGGGAGTAGTAGAAGTATATACATGATCGCACACCCAAGAAGACAACAATATGAAGATCTAACGAACATACTACGGGCGAGTGATATAAAATTCCCTCACAGGTGGTGCCGCTCGCCAAGCAGGTGAAGCCAATGGTAGACGGAATTGCTCGTTTTTTTTTTCAAGGCTCCCCAGACGTAAGGTTTAGTCGCGTATGCCCCACCAGAGTGTGGAGAGTCCGACACACGCGCCTGCGGGAAGCCGGTGTATGGTGCGTAAAGCATTCCATCATCTTCTAAAAAAGTTTGGGTTGGGTTGGGTTGGGTTCAGTGGAAGAAGATAGAGGCCTACATCTCGGTCGCCTATAGTCGCGTATGCCCCACTAGAGTGGGGAGCGTCCGACACACGCGCCTGCAGGAAGCCGGTGTATGGTGCGCAAAGCATTCCTTCATCTCTTAAAAAAGGTTGGGTTAGGTTGGGTTGGGTTGGGTTGGGTTGGGTTGGGTTGGGTTGGGTTGGGTTGGGTTGGGTTTGGGTTGGGTTGGGTTGGGTTGGGTTGGGTTGGGCAGGGTTGGGTTGGGTTTGAGCGATGACCTGCGGACTTCCACAGGGTGTCGCGCTGGGTGGCATACTATGAATCGCCTATTATGTGAGCATGCTGGCCCTGGTGCACGAGGATGGCGTATACGGCGTAGGTTACGCGGACGACCTGACGCTGGTGGTTGAGGCCAAAACCGAGACAGATCTTACGTGCAAGGCGGACCACGCTTTAGAGAATGTATCCCATCACCTTCAGAGCAAGGTAAAGCCAATGGTAAACGGAATTGCCCGTTTTTTTTTCAAGGCTCCCCAGACGTAAGGTTTAGTCGCGTATGCCCCACCAGAGTGTGGAGAGTCCGACACACGCGCCTGCGGGAAGCCGGTGTATGGTGCGTAAAGCATTCCTTTATCTTCTAAAAAAGGTTGGGCTGGGTTGGGTTGGGTTCAGTGGGAGAAGATAGAGGCCTACATCTCGGAAACCCTACGCACCAGAATAATAGGGGAGTAGTAGAAGTATATATATGATCGCACACCCAAGAAGACAACAAAATGAAGATCTAAAGAACATACTGCAGGCGAGTGATATAAAATTCCCTCACAAATGGTGCCGCTTGCCAAGCAGTCGGGTTGGGTTGTACATCACGGTCGCGTATAGTCGCGTATGTCCCACTGGAGTGGGGAGCGTCCGACATACGCGCCTGCGGGAAGCCGGTGTATGGTGCGTAAAGCATTCCTTTATCTTCTAAAAAAGGTTGGGCTGGGTTGGGTTGGGTTCAGTGGGAGAAGATAGAGGCCTACATCTCGGAAACCCTACGCACCAGAGTTGAGTTGAGTTGAGTTGAGTTGAGTTGAGTTGAGTTGAGTTGAGTTGAGTTGAGTTGAGTTGAGTTGAGTTGAGTTGAGTTGAGTTGAGTTGAGTTGAGTTGAGTTGAGTTGAGTTGAGTTGAGTTGAGTTGAGTTGAGTTGAGTTGAGTTGAGTTGAGTTGAGTTGAGTTGAGTTGAGTTGAGTTGAGTTGAGTTGAGTTGAGTTGAGTTGAGTTGAGTTGAGTTGAGTTGAGTTGAGTTGAGTTGAGTTGAGTTGAGTTGAGTTGGGTTGGGTTGGGTTGGGTTGGGTTCAGTGGGAGGGGATAGAGGCCTACATCATGGAAATCCTGCGCACCAGAATAAGAGGAGAGTAGTTGAAGGATATACATGATTGCACACCCAAGCAGATAACAAAATGAAGATCTAAAGAACATACTGCAGGCGAGTGATACAAAATACCCTCACAGGTGGTGCCGCTCGCCAAGCAGGTAAAGCCCAATGGTAGACGGAATTGCCCGTTCTTTTTTCAAGGCTCACCAGGCGTAAGGTTTAGACGCGTTTGCCCCACTAGAGTGGGGAGCGTCCGACACACGCGCCTGCAGGAAGCCGGTGTATGGTGCGTAAAGCATTCCATCATCTTCTAAAAAAGTTTGGGTTGGGTTGGGTTGGGTTCAGTGGAAGAAGATAGAGGCCTACATCTCGGTCGCCTATAGTCGCGTATGCCCCACTAGAGTGGGGAGCGTCCGACACACGCGCCTGCAGGAAGCCGGTGTATGGTGCGCAAAGCATTCCTTCATCTCTTAAAAAAGGTTGGGTTAGGTTGGGTTGGTTGGGTTGGGTTGGGTTGGGTTGGGTTGGGTTGGGTTGGGTTGGGTTGGGTTGGGTTGGGTTGGGTTTGGGTTGGGTTGGGTTGGGTTGGACATGGTTGGGTTGGGTTTGAGCGATGACCTGCGGACTTCCACAGGGTGCCGCGCTGGGTGGCATACTATGAATCGCCTATTATGTGAGCATGCTGGCCCTGGTGCACGAGGATGGCGTATACGGCGTAGGTTACGCGGACGACCTGACGCTGGTGGTTGAGGCCAAAACCGAGACAGATCTTACGTGCAAGGCGGACCACGCTTTAGAGAATGTATCCCATCACCTTCATAGCAAGGTAAAGCCAATGGTGAACGGAATTGCCCGTTTTTTTTTCAAGGCTCCCCAGACGTAAGGTTTAGTCGCGTATGCCCCACCAGAGTGTGGAGAGTCCGACACACGCGCCTGCGGGAAGCCGGTGTATGGTGCGTAAAGCATTCCTTTATCTTCTAAAAAAGGTTGGGCTGGGTTGGGTTGGGTTCAGTGGGAGAAGATAGAGGCCTACATCTCGGAAACCCTACGCACCAGAATAATAGGGGAGTAGTAGAAGTATATATATGATCGCACACCCAAGAAGACAACAAAATGAAGATCTAGAGAACATACTGCAGGCGAGTGATATAAAATTCCCTCACAAATGGTGCCGCTTGCCAAGCAGTCGGGTTGGGTTGTACATCACGGTCGCGTATAGTCGCGTATGTCCCACTGGAGTGGGGAGCGTCCGACATACGCGCCTGCAGGAAGCCGGTGTATGGTGTCTAAAGCATTCCTTCATCTTTTAGAAAGGGTTGGGTTGGGTTGGGTTGGGTTGGGATGGGACGGGACGGGACGGGACGGGACGGGACGGGACGGGTGGGGTGGGGTGGGGTGGGGTGGGGTGGGGTGGGGTGGGGTGGGGTGGGTTGGGTTGGGTTGGGTTGGGTTGGGTTGGGTTGGGTTGGGTTGGGTTGGGCTGGGTTGGGTTGGGCTGGGCTGGGTTGGGTTGGGTTGGGTTGGGTTGGGTTGGGTTGGGTTGGGTTGGGTAGGGTTGGGTTGGGTTGGGTTGGTTTGGGTTGGGTTGGGTTGGGTTGGGTTGGGTTGGGTTGGGTTGGGTTGGGCTGGGTTGGGTTGGGTTGGGTTGGGTTGGGTTGGGTTGGGTTGGGTTGGGTTGGGTTGGGTTGGGTTGGGTTGGGTTGGGTTGAGTTGGGTTGGGTTGGGTTGGGTTGGGTTGGGTTGGGTTGGGTTGGGTTGGGTTGGGTTGGGTTGGGTTGGGTTGGGTTGGGTTGGGTTGGGTTGGGTTGGGTTGGGTTGAGGTGCTGAGCGACCACTTGCTCATCAACTTCACCATCGGGGCACCAGAGCATCGAGAAGCCATCCGAGACTCTCCTACCGGCTGGAGATTCGGATCGGAAGGAGAAAAGCGCCTGCGCCAGGAGTTTGCCGCGCTGGACAATAGCGATGCGACACCCGAGGGCCTCATGGAGAGGATCCAAAAAGCCTGCGATGCAGCCCTCCAGAAGAAGAAAGTGCTCGGTAAAAGCAGAAAACCGAAGTACTGGTGGACCATCGAAATCGCTGAAGCGCGGTCGAGTTGCGTGAGCGACAGAAGAGCATGGCAGAGAGCAAGAAGAGCCACCTCGTCAACGCAAGAAAACACACAAGCGGCCGAGACGAAGTACCGAGAGTCCAAGAAATTGCTGACCACCTTGATCCGACGAACCAGAGAGGCGAAATGGAAGGAGCTGTGCGCAGAACTGGAAGAGAACATCTGGGGGACGGCGTACCAGCTGCTGACCAAACGTCTGGGTACCAGAAACGCCGGACAGCTGGACAGAACTACTCTGCACGCACAATACAAAAAACTATTCCCCAGCGACCCGCACCAGAGCGACCTGACCGAGCCGCCACTTGCCCAAGACGACCGGGACAACCCCTTCTCGATGGACGAACTTACAGCGGCCCTCAGGAAGATGAAGAGGAAAAAAGCACCGGGAAGGGACCAGGTAACCAGCGAAATCCTCATCGCCTGCGTGGAGTCCGACGCGCGATATTTCCTGGAGGTATTCAACTCCTGCTTGGAGACCGGAACGTTCCCCAGGATATGGAGAGAGGCCAGACTGGCGCTGATCGACAAACCGAAGAGACCCGGGCAAGCCCAGGCATACCGACCGCTCTGTATCCTGAGTTCGGTAGGCAAGCTACTGGAAAGAATGATAAACACGAGGATTATAAACCAACTCGAACAGCAGGGAGCCTTGGGGAACAACCAGTACGCTTACAGGAAGGGCAGAGGGACCACTGACGCCATCATGTCTATCGTGGAGCGAGTCAAGGAAATCAGGAGAACGTCCCTGACGCACAGGCGCCTGGCGATCATGGTCCTACTGGACATCAGGAACGCTTTTAACTCCGCCCCCTGGAACAAGGTCAAGGAAGCACTGAAGAAAGCAGAAGTGTCTCCGGCTTTGCAGCGGATGGTGGGCACCTACCTGTCTGATAGGACAGTCTACCTCCCGGACGGCGAGGCAAGGGCGATGACCTGCGGTCTTCCACAGGGTGCCGTGCTGGGTGGCATAATGTGGATCGCATATTATGCGAGCGTGCTAGCTCTGATGCACGAAGATGGCGTGTACGGCGTAGGCTACGCGGACGACCTGGCGCTTGTAATTGAGGCCAAAACTGAGGCAGACCTGACGTCCAAGGCGGAGCATGCGTTAGAGAAAGTTACGCGCCACCTTAAGAGCATTGGTCTAGGCATAGAAGAGACTAAGACGGAGGTGGTAATCCTGGAGGGTCGGAGAAAATTAAAATCTCTCCGGATCCAAGTGGGCAGGCAAAGCGTCACAAACTCGAAAGCCGTGAAGTATCTTGGAGTGTTCCTCGACAAGGACCTGAGGATGACCGAACACGTCAAGAGGATCACGGAAAAAGCGGCCAGGATTCAGAACGATCTCTCCCGCCTGATGCCGCGGATTGGGGGGCCGTCCAACCATAGGAGGCGGATGCTTGCGACCGTGGTAACCTCCGTCGTCCTGTACGCGGCTCCAGCCTGGGAGAGTGCCCTAAAGTACAAGAAGTACGCCCAGATGTTGAGGAGCATAGAGCGAAAGTACGCCATAGCCGTGACATCAGCATACAGGACGGTGGCGACAGAGGCGGTCGGAGTGCTGGCAGGGTGCCCTCCCCTCGACCTGCTAGTGTGGGAACGCGCCCGAAATTGGGAGACCCGGGGACAGCGCAAAGCCGAGCTGCGCGAACAGCTGATGACCACATGGCAGGAGAGGTGGAACAACTACGAAGGATGGGCGAGGACTTTCATACGGGACGTCCACCAGTGGATGAAGATGGGCCCTCCAACGGACTACTTCGTGACCCAGGCAATTACCGGCCATGGGTGCTTTGGCAGCTACCTCCACGAAATTAAGAAGAGACCATCCAATCGATGCTGGTACGGCTGTGACGCGGTCGACACACCGCGCCACACCTTTTTCGAGTGTGTCCGCTTCGACGAAGCAAGAAGGAGGCTGGAGTTGAGCGTGGGAGTACTAGTGGATGAGGAGAATGTGGCCGGCTTCCTCTTCGGTGAACGCGCGTGGGAGGTAACCAGATTCCTCCGCGAGACAATGACCACCAAACAGTGGACAGAGATGGAGCAACAAGCTACTCCAGACCAACCACCAGATTAAGAAAAGGGACTAAAGATAACATCTGGCATGGACGGCCGCGAAGTAATGCCTCCGCGGTTCCCGGCCGTCAAGATCAAAAAACATGTCAAAATGAGGGGGGGCTTTTAGTGAGGTAACCCTGGCGTAACACCTAGACAGGATGAGTCCCACACTCCCGATCAGGTCAGTAGCGCCATATCTGATCGGGGCTCAGTGCATAAAGCATTTTCCCCTCCGCATGCGCTGAAAAAAAAAAGGGTTGGGTTGGGTTGGGTTTGAGCGATGACTTGCGGCTTCCACAGCGTGCCGTGCTGGGTGGCATACAATGAATCGCCTATTATGTGAGCGTGCTGGCCCTGGTGCACGTGGTTGAGGCCAAAACCGAGCACAGTCTATGGTGCGTAAAGCATTCCTTCATCTTCTAAAAAGGGTTGGGTTGGGTTCAGTGGAAGAAGATAGACGCCCACATCACGGAAATCCTGCGCACCAGAATAAGAGAGGAGTAGTAGAGGGATATACATGATCGCACCCCCGAGAAGACAACAAAATGAAGATCTAAAGAAAATACTGCAGGCGAGTGAAATAAAATACCCTCACAGGTGGTGCCGCTCGCCAAGCAGGTAAAGCCAATGGTAGACGGAATTACCCGCACTTTTTTCAAGGCTCACCAGGCGTAAGGTTTAGCCTCGTATGCCCCACTAGAGTGGGGAGCGTCCGACACACGCGCCCGCAGGAAGCCGGTGAATGGTGCGTAAAGCATTCCTTCATCTTCTAAAAAGGTTGGGTTGGGTTGGGATGGGTTGGGTTCAGTGGGAGAAGATAGAGGCCTATATCTCGGAAATCCTGCGCACCAGAATAAGAGGGGAGTAGTAGAAGTATATACATGATCGCACACCCAAGAAGACAACAATATGAAGATCTAACGAACATACTACGGGCGAGTGATATAAAATTCCCTCACAGGTGGTGCCGCTCGCCAAGCAGGTGAAGCCAATGGTAGACGGAATTGCCCGTTTTTTTTTCAAGGCTCCCCAGACGTAAGGTTTAGTCGCGTATGCCCCACCAGAGTGTGGAGAGTCCGACACACGCGCCTGCGGGAAGCCGGTGTATGGTGCGTAAAGCATTCCATCATCTTCTAAAAAAGTTTGGGTTGGGTTGGGTTGGGTTCAGTGGAAGAAGATAGAGGCCTACATCTCGGTCGCCTATAGTCGCGTATGCCCCACTAGAGTGTGGAGAGTCCGACACACGCGCCTGCGGGAAGCCGGTGTATGGTGCGTAAAGCATTCCTTCATCTTCTAAAAAGGTTGGGTTGGGTTGGGTTGGGTTGGGTTGGGTTGGGTTGGGTTGGGTTGGGTTGGGTTGGGTTTGGGTTGGGTTGGGTTGGGTTGGACATGGTTGGGTTGGGTTTGAGCGATGACCTGCGGACTTCCACAGGGTGCCGCGCTGGGTGGCATACTATGACTCGCCTATTATGTGAGCATGCTGGCCCTGGTGCACGAGGATGGCGTATACGGCGTAGGTTACGCGGACGACCTGACGCTGGTGGTTGAGGCCAAAACCGAGACAGATCTTACGTGCAAGGCGGACCACGCTTTAGAGAATGTATCCCATCACCTTCATAGCAAGGTAAAGCCAATGGTGAACGGAATTGCCCGTTTTTTTTTCAAGGCTCCCCAGACGTAAGGTTTAGTCGCGTATGCCCCACCAGAGTGTGGAGAGTCCGACACACGCGCCTGCGGGAAGCCGGTGTATGGTGCGTAAAGCATTCCTTTATCTTCTAAAAAAGGTTGGGCTGGGTTGGGTTGGGTTCAGTGGGAGAAGATAGAGGCCTACATCTCGGAAACCCTACGCACCAGAATAATAGGGGAGTAGTAGAAGTATATATATGATCGCACACCCAAGAAGAAGAAGTTGGGTTGGGTTGGGTTGGGTTGGGTTGGGTTGGGTTGGGTTGGGTTGGGTTGGTTCCCCAGGATATGGAGAGAGGCCAGACTGGCGCTGATCGACAAACCGAAGAGACCCGGGCAAGCCCAGGCATACCGACCGCCTGAGTTCGGTAGGCAAGCTACTGGAAAGAATGATAAACACGAGGATTATAAACCAACTCGAACAGCAGGGAGCCTTGGGGAACAACCAGTACGCTTACAGGAAGGGCAGAGGGACCACTGACGCCATCATGTCTATCGTGGAGCGAGTCAAGGAAATCAGGAGAACGTCCCTGACGCACAGGCGCCTGGCGATCATGGTCCTACTGGACATCAGGAACGCTTTTAACTCCGCCCCCTGGAACAAGGTCAAGGAAGCACTGAAGAAAGCAGAAGTGTCTCCGGCTTTGCAGCGGATGGTGGGCACCTACCTGTCTGATAGGACAGTCTACCTCCCGGACGGCGAGGCAAGGGCGATGACCTGCGGTCTTCCACAGGGTGCCGTGCTGGGTGGCATAATGTGGATCGCATATTATGCGAGCGTGCTAGCTCTGATGCACGAAGATGGCGTGTACGGCGTAGGCTACGCGGACGACCTGGCGCTTGTAATTGAGGCCAAAACTGAGGCAGACCTGACGTCCAAGGCGGAGCATGCGTTAGAGAAAGTTACGCGCCACCTTAAGAGCATTGGTCTAGGCATAGAAGAGACTAAGACGGAGGTGGTAATCCTGGAGGGTCGGAGAAAATTAAAATCTCTCCGGATCCAAGTGGGCAGGCAAAGCGTCACAAACTCGAAAGCCGTGAAGTATCTTGGAGTGTTCCTCGACAAGGACCTGAGGATGACCGAACACGTCAAGAGGATCACGGAAAAAGCGGCCAGGATTCAGAACGATCTCTCCCGCCTGATGCCGCGGATTGGGGGGCCGTCCAACCATAGGAGGCGGATGCTTGCGACCGTGGTAACCTCCGTCGTCCTGTACGCGGCTCCAGCCTGGGAGAGTGCCCTAAAGTACAAGAAGTACGCCCAGATATTGAGGAGCATAGAGCGAAAGTACGCCATAGCCGTGACATCAGCATACAGGACGGTGGCGACAGAGGCGGTCGGAGTGCTGGCAGGGTGCCCTCCCCTCGACCTGCTAGTGTGGGAACGCGCCCGAAATTGGGAGACCCGGGGACAGCGCAAAGCCGAGCTGCGCGAACAGCTGATGACCACATGGCAGGAGAGGTGGAACAACTACGAAGGATGGGCGAGGACTTTCATACGGGACGTCCACCAGTGGATGAAGATGGGCCCTCCAACGGACTACTTCGTGACCCAGGCAATTACCGGCCATGGGTGCTTTGGCAGCTACCTCCACGAAATTAAGAAGAGACCATCCAATCGATGCTGGTACGGCTGTGACGCGGTCGACACACCGCGCCACACCTTTTTCGAGTGTGTCCGCTTCGACGAAGCAAGAAGGAGGCTGGAGTTGAGCGTGGGAGTACTAGTGGATGAGGAGAATGTGGCCGGCTTCCTCTTCGGTGAACGCGCGTGGGAGGTAACCAGATTCCTCCGCGAGACAATGACCACCAAACAGTGGACAGAGATGGAGCAACAAGCTACTCCAGACCAACCACCAGATTAAGAAAAGGGACTAAAGATAACATCTGGCATGGACGGCCGCGAAGTAATGCCTCCGCGGTTCCCGGCCGTCAAGATCAAAAAACATGTCAAAATGAGGGGGGGCTTTTAGTGAGGTAACCCTGGCGTAACACCTAGACAGGATGAGTCCCACACTCCCGATCAGGTCAGTAGCGCCATATCTGATCGGGGCTCAGTGCATAAAGCATTTTCCCCTCCGCATGCGCTGAAAAAAAAAAGGGTTGGGTTGGGTTGGGTTTGAGCGATGACTTGCGGCTTCCACAGCGTGCCGTGCTGGGTGGCATACAATGAATCGCCTATTATGTGAGCGTGCTGGCCCTGGTGCACGTGGTTGAGGCCAAAACCGAGCACAGTCTATGGTGCGTAAAGCATTCCTTCATCTTCTAAAAAGGGTTGGGTTGGGTTCAGTGGAAGAAGATAGACGCCCACATCACGGAAATCCTGCGCACCAGAATAAGAGAGGAGTAGTAGAGGGATATACATGATCGCACCCCCGAGAAGACAACAAAATGAAGATCTAAAGAAAATACTGCAGGCGAGTGAAATAAAATACCCTCACAGGTGGTGCCGCTCGCCAAGCAGGTAAAGCCAATGGTAGACGGAATTACCCGCACTTTTTTCAAGGCTCACCAGGCGTAAGGTTTAGCCTCGTATGCCCCACTAGAGTGGGGAGCGTCCGACACACGCGCCCGCAGGAAGCCGGTGAATGGTGCGTAAAGCATTCCTTCATCTTCTAAAAAGGTTGGGTTGGGTTGGGATGGGTTGGGTTCAGTGGGAGAAGATAGAGGCCTATATCTCGGAAATCCTGCGCACCAGAATAAGAGGGGAGTAGTAGAAGTATATACATGATCGCACACCCAAGAAGACAACAATATGAAGATCTAACGAACATACTACGGGCGAGTGATATAAAATTCCCTCACAGGTGGTGCCGCTCGCCAAGCAGGTGAAGCCAATGGTAGACGGAATTGCCCGTTTTTTTTTCAAGGCTCCCCAGACGTAAGGTTTAGTCGCGTATGCCCCACCAGAGTGTGGAGAGTCCGACACACGCGCCTGCGGGAAGCCGGTGTATGGTGCGTAAAGCATTCCATCATCTTCTAAAAAAGTTTGGGTTGGGTTGGGTTGGGTTCAGTGGAAGAAGATAGAGGCCTACATCTCGGTCGCCTATAGTCGCGTATGCCCCACTAGAGTGGGGAGCGTCCGACACACGCGCCTGCAGGAAGCCGGTGTATGGTGCGCAAAGCATTCCTTCATCTCTTAAAAAAGGTTGGGTTAGGTTGGGTTGGGTTGGGTTGGGTTGGGTTGGGTTGGGTTGGGTTGGGTTGGGTTGGGTTTGGGTTGGGTTGGGTTGGGTTGGGCAGGGTTGGGTTGGGTTTGAGCGATGACCTGCGGACTTCCACAGGGTGCCGCGCTGGGTGGCATACTATGAATCGCCTATTATGTGAGCATGCTGGCCCTGGTGCACGAGGATGGCGTATACGGCGTAGGTTACGCGGACGACCTGACGCTGGTGGTTGAGGCCAAAACCGAGACAGATCTTACGTGCAAGGCGGACCACGCTTTAGAGAATGTATCCCATCACCTTCAGAGCAAGGTAAAGCCAATGGTAAACGGAATTGCCCGTTTTTTTTTCAAGGCTCCCCAGACGTAAGGTTTAGTCGCGTATGCCCCACCAGAGTGTGGAGAGTCCGACACACGCGCCTGCGGGAAGCCGGTGTATGGTGCGTAAAGCATTCCTTCATCTTCTAAAAAGGTTGGGTTGGGTTGGGTTGGGTTGGGTTGGGTTGGGTTGGGTTGGGTTGGGTTGGGTTGGGTTTGGGTTGGGTTGGGTTGGGTTGGGCATGGTTGGGTTGGGTTTGAGCGATGACCTGCGGACTTCCACAGGGTGCCGCGCTGGGTGGCATACTATGAATCGCCTATTATGTGAGCATGCTGGCCCTGGTGCACGAGGATGGCGTATACGGCGTAGGTTACGCGGACGACCTGACGCTGGTGGTTGAGGCCAAAACCGAGACAGATCTTACGTGCAAGGCGGACCACGCTTTAGAGAATGTATCCCATCACCTTCATAGCAAGGTAAAGCCAATGGTGAACGGAATTGCCCGTTTTTTTTTCAAGGCTCCCCAGACGTAAGGTTTAGTCGCGTATGCCCCACCAGAGTGTGGAGAGTCCGACACACGCGCCTGCGGGAAGCCGGTGTATGGTGCGTAAAGCATTCCTTTATCTTCTAAAAAAGGTTGGGCTGGGTTGGGTTGGGTTCAGTGGGAGAAGATAGAGGCCTACATCTCGGAAACCCTACGCACCAGAATAATAGGGGAGTAGTAGAAGTATATATATGATCGCACACCCAAGAAGAAGAAGTTGGGTTGGGTTGGGTTGGGTTGGGTTGGGTTGGGTTGGGTTGGGTTGGGTTGGGTTGGGTTGGGTTGAGGTGCTGAGCGACCACTTGCTCATCAACTTCACCATCGGGGCACCAGAGCATCGAGAAGCCATCCGAGACTCTCCTACCGGCTGGAGATTCGGATCGGAAGGAGAAAAGCGCCTGCGCCAGGAGTTTGCCGCGCTGGACAATAGCGATGCGACACCCGAGGGCCTCATGGAGAGGATCCAAAAAGCCTGCGATGCAGCCCTCCAGAAGAAGAAAGTGCTCGGTAAAAGCAGAAAACCGAAGTACTGGTGGACCATCGAAATCGCTGAAGCGCGGTCGAGTTGCGTGAGCGACAGAAGAGCATGGCAGAGAGCAAGAAGAGCCACCTCGTCAACGCAAGAAAACACACAAGCGGCCGAGACGAAGTACCGAGAGTCCAAGAAATTGCTGACCACCTTGATCCGACGAACCAGAGAGGCGAAATGGAAGGAGCTGTGCGCAGAACTGGAAGAGAACATCTGGGGGACGGCGTACCAGCTGCTGACCAAACGTCTGGGTACCAGAAACGCCGGACAGCTGGACAGAACTACTCTGCACGCACAATACAAAAAACTATTCCCCAGCGACCCGCACCAGAGCGACCTGACCGAGCCGCCACTTGCCCAAGACGACCGGGACAACCCCTTCTCGATGGACGAACTTACAGCGGCCCTCAGGAAGATGAAGAGGAAAAAAGCACCGGGAAGGGACCAGGTAACCAGCGAAATCCTCATCGCCTGCGTGGAGTCCGACGCGCGATATTTCCTGGAGGTATTCAACTCCTGCTTGGAGACCGGAACGTTCCCCAGGATATGGAGAGAGGCCAGACTGGCGCTGATCGACAAACCGAAGAGACCCGGGCAAGCCCAGGCATACCGACCGCTCTGTATCCTGAGTTCGGTAGGCAAGCTACTGGAAAGAATGATAAACACGAGGCTTATAAACCAACTCGAACAGCAGGGAGCCTTGGGGAACAACCAGTACGCTTACAGGAAGGGCAGAGGGACCACTGACGCCATCATGTCTATCGTGGAGCGAGTCAAGGAAATCAGGAGAACGTCCCTGACGCACAGGCGCCTGGCGATCATGGTCCTACTGGACATCAGGAACGCTTTTAACTCCGCCCCCTGGAACAAGGTCAAGGAAGCACTGAAGAAAGCAGAAGTGTCTCCGGCTTTGCAGCGGATGGTGGGCACCTACCTGTCTGATAGGACAGTCTACCTCCCGGACGGCGAGGCAAGGGCGATGACCTGCGGTCTTCCACAGGGTGCCGTGCTGGGTGGCATAATGTGGATCGCATATTATGCGAGCGTGCTAGCTCTGATGCACGAAGATGGCGTGTACGGCGTAGGCTACGCGGACGACCTGGCGCTTGTAATTGAGGCCAAAACTGAGGCAGACCTGACGTCCAAGGCGGAGCATGCGTTAGAGAAAGTTACGCGCCACCTTAAGAGCATTGGTCTAGGCATAGAAGAGACTAAGACGGAGGTGGTAATCCTGGAGGGTCGGAGAAAATTAAAATCTCTCCGGATCCAAGTGGGCAGGCAAAGCGTCACAAACTCGAAAGCCGTGAAGTATCTTGGAGTGTTCCTCGACAAGGACCTGAGGATGACCGAACACGTCAAGAGGATCACGGAAAAAGCGGCCAGGATTCAGAACGATCTCTCCCGCCTGATGCCGCGGATTGGGGGGCCGTCCAACCATAGGAGGCGGATGCTTGCGACCGTGGTAACCTCCGTCGTCCTGTACGCGGCTCCAGCCTGGGAGAGTGCCCTAAAGTACAAGAAGTACGCCCAGATGCTGAGGAGCATAGAGCGAAAGTACGCCATAGCCGTGACATCAGCATACAGGACGGTGGCGACAGAGGCGGTCGGAGTGCTGGCAGGGTGCCCTCCCCTCGACCTGCTAGTGTGGGAACGCGCCCGAAATTGGGAGACCCGGGGACAGCGCAAAGCCGAGCTGCGCGAACAGCTGATGACCACATGGCAGGAGAGGTGGAACAACTACGAAGGATGGGCGAGGACTTTCATACGGGACGTCCACCAGTGGATGAAGATGGGCCCTCCAACGGACTACTTCGTGACCCAGGCAATTACCGGCCATGGGTGCTTTGGCAGCTACCTCCACGAAATTAAGAAGAGACCATCCAATCGATGCTGGTACGGCTGTGACGCGGTCGACACACCGCGCCACACCTTTTTCGAGTGTGTCCGCTTCGACGAAGCAAGAAGGAGGCTGGAGTTGAGCGTGGGAGTACTAGTGGATGAGGAGAATGTGGCCGGCTTCCTCCTCGGTGAACGCGCGTGGGAGGTAACCAGATTCCTCCGCGAGACAATGACCACCAAACAGTGGACAGAGATGGAGCAACAAGCTACTCCAGACCAACCACCAGATTAAGAAAAGGGACTAAAGATAACATCTGGCATGGACGGCCGCGAAGTAATGCCTCCGCGGTTCCCGGCCGTCAAGATCAAAAAACATGTCAAAATGAGGGGGGGCTTTTAGTGAGGTAACCCTGGCGTAACACCTAGACAGGATGAGTCCCACACTCCTGATCAGGTCAGTAGCGCCATATCTGATCGGGGCTCAGTGCATAAAGCATTTTCCCCTCCGCATGCGCTGAAAAAAAAAAGGGTTGGGTTGGGTTGGGTTTGAGCGATGACTTGCGGCTTCCACAGGGTGCCGTGCTGGGTGGCATACAATGAATCGCCTATTATGTGAGCGTGCTGGCCCTGGTGCACGTGGTTGAGGCCAAAACCGAGCACAGTCTATGGTGCGTAAAGCATTCCTTCATCTTCTAAAAAGGGTTGGGTTGGGTTCAGTGGAAGAAGATAGACGCCCACATCACGGAAATCCTGCGCACCAGAATAAGAGAGGAGTAGTAGAGGGATATACATGATCGCACCCCCGAGAAGACAACAAAATGAAGATCTAAAGAAAATACTGCAGGCGAGTGAAATAAAATACCCTCACAGGTGGTGCCGCTCGCCAAGCAGGTAAAGCCAATGGTAGACGGAATTACCCGCACTTTTTTCAAGGCTCACCAGGCGTAAGGTTTAGCCTCGTATGCCCCACTAGAGTGGGGAGCGTCCGACACACGCGCCCGCAGGAAGCCGGTGAATGGTGCGTAAAGCATTCCTTCATCTTCTAAAAAGGTTGGGTTGGGTTGGGATGGGTTGGGTTCAGTGGGAGAAGATAGAGGCCTATATCTCGGAAATCCTGCGCACCAGAATAAGAGGGGAGTAGTAGAAGTATATACATGATCGCACACCCAAGAAGACAACAATATGAAGATCTAACGAACATACTACGGGCGAGTGATATAAAATTCCCTCACAGGTGGTGCCGCTCGCCAAGCAGGTGAAGCCAATGGTAGACGGAATTGCCCGTTTTTTTTTTCAAGGCTCCCCAGACGTAAGGTTTAGTCGCGTATGCCCCACCAGAGTGTGGAGAGTCCGACACACGCGCCTGCGGGAAGCCGGTGTATGGTGCGTAAAGCATTCCATCATCTTCTAAAAAAGTTTGGGTTGGGTTGGGTTGGGTTCAGTGGAAGAAAATAGAGGCCTACATCTCGGTCGCCTATAGTCGCGTATGCCCCACTAGAGTGGGGAGCGTCCGACACACGCGCCTGCAGGAAGCCGGTGTATGGTGCGCAAAGCATTCCTTCATCTCTTAAAAAAGGTTGGGTTAGGTTGGGTTGGGTTGGGTTGGGTTGGGTTGGGTTGGGTTGGGTTGGGTTTGGGTTGGGTTGGGTTGGGTTGGGTTGGGTTGGGTTGGGTTGGGTTGGGTTGGGTTGGGTTGGGTTGGGTTGGGTTGGGTTGGGCAGGGTTGGGTTGGGTTTGAGCGATGACCTGCGGACTTCCACAGGGTGCCGCGCTGGGTGGCATACTATGAATCGCCTATTATGTGAGCATGCTGGCCCTGGTGCACGAGGATGGCGTATACGGCGTAGGTTACGCGGACGACCTGACGCTGGTGGTTGAGGCCAAAACCGAGACAGATCTTACGTGCAAGGCGGACCACGCTTTAGAGAATGTATCCCATCACCTTCAGAGCAAGGTAAAGCCAATGGTAAACGGAATTGCCCGTTTTTTTTTCAAGGCTCCCCAGACGTAAGGTTTAGTCGCGTATGCCCCACCAGAGTGTGGAGAGTCCGACACACGCGCCTGCGGGAAGCCGGTGTATGGTGCGTAAAGCATTCCTTTATCTTCTAAAAAAGGTTGGGCTGGGTTGGGTTGGGTTCAGTGGGAGAAGATAGAGGCCTACATCTCGGAAACCCTACGCACCAGAATAATAGGGGAGTAGTAGAAGTATATATATGATCGCACACCCAAGAAGACAACAAAATGAAGATCTAAAGAACATACTGCAGGCGAGTGATATAAAATTCCCTCACAAATGGTGCCGCTTGCCAAGCAGTCGGGTTGGGTTGTACATCACGGTCGCGTATAGTCGCGTATGTCCCACTGGAGTGGGGAGCGTCCGACATACGCGCCTGCGGGAAGCCGGTGTATGGTGCGTAAAGCATTCCTTTATCTTCTAAAAAAGGTTGGGCTGGGTTGGGTTGGGTTCAGTGGGAGAAGATAGAGGCCTACATCTCGGAAACCCTACGCACCAGAGTTGAGTTGAGTTGAGTTGAGTTGAGTTGAGTTGAGTTGAGTTGAGTTGAGTTGAGTTGAGTTGAGTTGAGTTGAGTTGAGTTGAGTTGAGTTGAGTTGAGTTGAGTTGAGTTGAGTGAGTTGAGTTGAGTTGAGTTGAGTTGAGTTGAGTTGAGTTGAGTTGAGTTGAGTTGAGTTGAGTTGAGTTGAGTTGAGTTGAGTTGAGTTGAGTTGAGTTGAGTTGAGTTGAGTTGAGTTGAGTTGAGTTGAGTTGAGTTGAGTTGAGTTGAGTTGGGTTGGGTTGGGTTGGGTTGGGTTCAGTGGGAGGGGATAGAGGCCTACATCATGGAAATCCTGCGCACCAGAATAAGAGGAGAGTAGTTGAAGGATATACATGTCGGATCTTAATTCACAAATTAATCGAGGGCGAACGTCAATAAAACACACTGTACAATAACCCCGATATAAGTGGTGCATCCGATACAAATTAATGGTGAATCTCAATGAATTGTTGAACAATACTAGCACTAATTAAAGAAAGGATAGAGCTAACAGTCCGAGGCGTGCTATCGATGCATCAGTTATCTCAAGACTCCCTGCCCTTTTCCTTAAGTTGCCCCGTTCTGCTCGCCGGGGGTGGACTAACCCCGTACGTGCCCTGCTAAATATCATTGGCGCCGACACGGCCATTCTGACATTGTGCACGTCCTCGTGCACTATCATGATGTTTTGCCTACAGACAAACACAAATGAATAAACTTATCAAATCGTTCGTCCATCCTGACAAACGCTTTTTTTCACTTTTTCATAACCAAATGAAAGCCTTGTTTTGTGCCTTAGAGACGAGTGTTACAACCTTTTTGATCATTACTTATCATATAAAAATCTGTCAAACGAGCCATCGCAACAACTGGTCCACAATAATAAACATTCACACGAACTACCGCAGCAGCTCTACATTCGCAACACGGTGTCTACAACACCAGCTACCGCAGCAGCTTTCAACAACGCAGTAGGTACCGCAGCACCTCTGCTCAACATCTCGGTGCATCCAACACCAGCTACCGCAGCAGCTTTCAACAACGCAGTAGATACCGCAGCATCTCTGCTCAACATCTCGGTGTTGACAACACCAGCTACCGCAGCAGCTTTCACAATGCAGTAGTTACCGCAGCAACTCTGCTCAACAATACGGTGTTCACAACACCAGCCACCGCAGCGGCTTTCAACAACGCAGTAGGTACCGCAGCACCTCTGCTCAACATCTCGGTGCATCCAACACCAGCTACCGCAGCAGCTTTCAACAATGCATCAGATACCGCAGCATCTGTGCTCAACATCTCGGTGCTTCCAATACCAGCTACCGCAGCAGCTTTCAGCAATGCAACAGTTACCGCAGTAACTCTGCTTAATAATACGGTGTATGACGACACCAGCAGCAGTTACTACAGTAACTTTGCACAATAATATGGTGTATGGCGACACCAGCTACCGCAGCACCTTGCACATCATTGCCACCGCAGCGGCAATGATCCTTCATCAGCACATATCTCTCAATCACATTCATTAATAACCAGATTCCGCAGCAATCGGCTTTTCTTTTATCAAATTGCTACCACCGCAGCGGCTCTCTTATCATGGCAACATTCATCTCAATTGTCTGAAAACAATTATTTTCATTCTATACTCGTCTCTAGTTACAAAACAAGCTTTTCCAAGGAAGGATAAATAAGTTCGTTATTTACCTTTGCTATTCATATTCGCCGACACTGGCTCAGACCTGACACTTAACTTCTCAGCATCAAAATCAATCATGTTCTGATCAACTTGTTCGTTCGGAAGTAATTTTAACTGATCATGGGCTAGCTTACAAAATCTGCCTATTTCTCTTACTCCAACTTTTTCACTCATATCTATCGTTAATCAAAACTTTGATCATCCTATAAAGTCCTCTAAACTTACGATCCAACTTTGACAACATACGTCCATTACTTTTAGCAAGTACAAAGCCACCTAAAATAGGTTTTATCTATGCCTCTTTACGAATATTTGGATCAAGATCAATCATAGATTTATGTAACAATTTGTTCAGCTCTAATGAACGAATGTTACAACCAAACAATAGCTTAACTGGACTATGCTTTGTATTGTTCAACGCTAACTAAATTTCGCTTTCTTACTAGGTTTTATTTCATTCGCCTTCAATAACCGTGAACATGAGTTTGCATTACGACTAAACCATTAGATTTACAGGAATAATGTGCAGTAAAGTGTAAATCAATGTTATTTTCAGAACAGGATAACAGAATAGAAAACTCTAAGATTGTGAAACATTTACCCTGATCGGAGGTTACTCGATTCGGGGCGCCAAATGGATGGGTAAAATTTCAAAAGGATTTTACAGCTTTTTTCCCTGTTAAAATACTAACTTTATACAAAACTACAACTTTGGAAAATTTATCGTTAGTTATAAAAAAAGTCAAAAAGTACGTAAACGTACTTTTTTATCACTTTTTCGCTTAAATTACAAGCAATCTCTTCATGAACCGTATCCCATATAGGGCAACTTCTTCGACACCAGTGTTCTGAATGTAAGACTTGCAAACTAAACTATTTGGACAAATTATCGACAAACTTTTGAACATTTCTGCTCATTTCGGAAAATTCAATAAACATCTTACAATTTATCCAGCAT
This sequence comes from Aphodius granarius, assembly GCA_963971325.1. Classification (NCBI taxonomy): domain Eukaryota; kingdom Metazoa; phylum Arthropoda; class Insecta; order Coleoptera; family Scarabaeidae; genus Aphodius; species Aphodius granarius. The sequence continues at coordinate 18,670,362 of OZ020221.1, forward strand.
CTTTTCCAAGCCAAGATGTTTTATTTTATAGTAAATGTGATTAATAATATAATCGACCAAAAAAAAATTATTATTGTTCAAATCTGGGTGACGTTCATTTGTTTTTAATTGAAAGATTATCCACCAAATATCCTCGTCTTGCTGTTGTTTAACACTCAACCAATTTTCTTGTAAATCTGCTATTTTTATTATTTATTGTAAACTCTACGATTACTTGCCTCACTCGTATTGAATACCAAAATCAAACGCTTGTAGAAATTATAACTCGCGATAGCCCACTGGGCGTCAAATCAATTTTGACACTTTTAAAGAATTGCAATCAAATTTCGGCCCAGTACGACGTCAATGAATGTCATACCACTCTCATTTGGTATGACATGTAATAAAATTGCGACATTTATTGTATCTGGACAATTACCAAAATTCGAGACGTACAAAGAACAGTGTTCCCCTATTCCTTAAAAGTAAACAATTCGCTAACCTGGTGTGCCGTCGAGAAAGGGTGCAACACTTTCTCTAACCAACGAGCAATCTAATCCACTGGCAAAAAAGGAAAGATCTTACCAGTTTTAAGCTTCAGCATACACCGATAAATTAACGCTCGTCACACAAATTAACCCTTTTGGTCCGCATGTTGTCATCGGTGCCTTCCCGTTGAGAGGGGTGCATCTTCGGTCCGCTTTGGGCTCCCATGGAGATGCGTTGAGTGATCGGCATCGGAACAAACGCCCACAATTATGACATTAAATTGTAACTGGACAGTCGGAACGGGTTAAAGCTCGACGCTTCACTTGATATGATGATCTGTTCGAAATAGCGCCAAGCGTTCACCCAAATTTCCAAGCGCAGCACAAAAACTCTTAACATCTTTCGGGATTAATTCACATTAACACGATTAGCTATTACAGCTTCAGCAGCACTGCCATCGGACTTGGTGTACATGCACCAACAGAAAAATAGTGCGAGTGTTTTATTTTGATTATCTTCTTTGTCTTGTATGAAAGTCTTATACCTGCCCTTTGGGTATCTGATCCTAGGCGTCACTTTATATAAACATCACACTCCACTTGAGGAAGGAATGTGTGACGTCTGGTCTGGATGAGCCAACGCTATGGTACACTACGAATATACCACAAACGGGTAATCCCACTTCTGATGTCGGATCTTAATTCACAAATTAATCGAGGGCGAACGTCAATAAAACACACTGTACAATAACCCCGATATAAGTGGTGCATCCGATACAAATTAATGGTGAATCTCAATGAATTGTTGAACAATACTAGCACTAATTAAAGAAAGGATAGAGCTAACAGTCCGAGGCGTGCTATCGATGCATCAGTTATCTCAAGACTCCCTGCCCTTTTCCTTAAGTTGCCCCGTTCTGCTCGCCGGGGGTGGACTAACCCCGTACGTGCCCTGCTAAATATCATTGGCGCCGACATACATGATTGCACACCCAAGCAGATAACAAAATGAAGATCTAAAGAACATACTGCAGGCGAGTGATACAAAATACCCTCACAGGTGGTGCCGCTCGCCAAGCAGGTAAAGCCCAATGGTAGACGGAATTGCCCGTTCTTTTTTCAAGGCTCACCAGGCGTAAGGTTTAGTCGCGTATGCCCCACCAGAGTGTGGAGAGTCCGACACACGCGCCTGCGGGAAGCCGGTGTATGGTGCGTAAAGCATTCCATCATCTTCTAAAAAAGTTTGGGTTGGGTTGGGTTGGGTTCAGTGGAAGAAGATAGAGGCCTACATCTCGGTCGCCTATAGTCGCGTATGCCCCACTAGAGTGGGGAGCGTCCGACACACGCGCCTGCAGGAAGCCGGTGTATGGTGCGCAAAGCATTCCTTCATCTCTTAAAAAAGGTTGGGTTAGGTTGGGTTGGGTTGGGTTGGGTTGGGTTGGGTTGGGTTGGGTTGGGTTTGGGTTGGGTTGGGTTGGGTTGGGTTGGGTTGGGTTGGGTTGGGTTGGGTTGGGTTGGGTTGGGTTGGGTTGGGCAGGGTTGGGTTGGGTTTGAGCGATGACCTGCGGACTTCCACAGGGTGCCGCGCTGGGTGGCATACTATGAATCGCCTATTATGTGAGCATGCTGGCCCTGGTGCACGAGGATGGCGTATACGGCGTAGGTTACGCGGACGACCTGACGCTGGTGGTTGAGGCCAAAACCGAGACAGATCTTACGTGCAAGGCGGACCACGCTTTAGAGAATGTATCCCATCACCTTCATAGCAAGGTAAAGCCAATGGTGAACGGAATTGCCCGTTTTTTTTTCAAGGCTCCCCAGACGTAAGGTTTAGTCGCGTATGCCCCACCAGAGTGTGGAGAGTCCGACACACGCGCCTGCGGGAAGCCGGTGTATGGTGCGTAAAGCATTCCTTTATCTTCTAAAAAAGGTTGGGCTGGGTTGGGTTGGGTTCAGTGGGAGAAGATAGAGGCCTACATTTCGGAAACCCTACGCACCAGAATAATAGGGGAGTAATAGAAGTATATATATGATCGCACACCCAAGAAGACAACAAAATGAAGATCTAGAGAACATACTGCAGGCGAGTGATATAAAATTGGGTGGGGTGGGGTGGGGTGGGGTGGGTTGGGTTGGGTTGGGTTGGGTTGGGTTGGGTTGGGTTGGGTTGGGCTGGGTTGGGTTGGGTTGGGTTGGGTTGGGTTGGGTTGGGTTGGGTTGGGTTGGGTTGGGTTGGGTTGGGTTGGGTTGGGCTGGGTTGGGTTGGGTTGGGTTGGGTTGGGTTGGGTTGCGTTGGGTTGGGTTGGGTTGGGTTGGGTTGGGTTGGGTTGGGTTGGGTTGGGTTGGGTTGGGTTGGGTTGGGTGCTGAGCGACCACTTGCTCATCAACTTCACCATCGGGGCACCAGAGCATCGAGAAGCCATCCGAGACTCTCCTACCGGCTGGAGATTCGGATCGGAAGGAGAAAAGCGCCTGCGCCAGGAGTTTGCCGCGCTGGACAATAGCGATGCGACACCCGAGGGCCTCATGGAGAGGATCCAAAAAGCCTGCGATGCAGCCCTCCAGAAGAAGAAAGTGCTCGGTAAAAGCAGAAAACCGAAGTACTGGTGGACCATCGAAATCGCTGAAGCGCGGTCGAGTTGCGTGAGCGACAGAAGAGCATGGCAGAGAGCAAGAAGAGCCACCTCGTCAACGCAAGAAAACACACAAGCGGCCGAGACGAAGTACCGAGAGTCCAAGAAATTGCTGACCACCTTGATCCGACGAACCAGAGAGGCGAAATGGAAGGAGCTGTGCGCAGAACTGGAAGAGAACATCTGGGGGACGGCGTACCAGCTGCTGACCAAACGTCTGGGTACCAGAAACGCCGGACAGCTGGACAGAACTACTCTGCACGCACAATACAAAAAACTATTCCCCAGCGACCCGCACCAGAGCGACCTGACCGAGCCGCCACTTGCCCAAGACGACCGGGACAACCCCTTCTCGATGGACGAACTTACAGCGGCCCTCAGGAAGATGAAGAGGAAAAAACGCCCGGGAAGGGACCAGGTAACCAGCGAAATCCTCATCGCCTGCGTGGAGTCCGACGCGCGATATTTCCTGGAGGTATTCAACTCCTGCTTGGAGACCGGAACGTTCCCCAGGATATGGAGAGAGGCCAGACTGGCGCTGATCGACAAACCGAAGAGACCCGGGCAAGCCCAGGCATACCGACCGCTCTGTATCCTGAGTTCGGTAGGCAAGCTACTGGAAAGAATGATAAACACGAGGCTTATAAACCAACTCGAACAGCAGGGAGCCTTGGGGAACAACCAGTACGCTTACAGGAAGGGCAGAGGGACCACTGACGCCATCATGTCTATCGTGGAGCGAGTCAAGGAAATCAGGAGAACGTCCCTGACGCACAGGCGCCTGGCGATCATGGTCCTACTGGACATCAGGAACGCTTTTAACTCCGCCCCCTGGAACAAGGTCAAGGAAGCACTGAAGAAAGCAGAAGTGTCTCCGGCTTTGCAGCGGATGGTGGGCACCTACCTGTCTGATAGGACAGTCTACCTCCCGGACGGCGAGGCAAGGGCGATGACCTGCGGTCTTCCACAGGGTGCCGTGCTGGGTGGCATAATGTGGATCGCATATTATGCGAGCGTGCTAGCTCTGATGCACGAAGATGGCGTGTACGGCGTAGGCTACGCGGACGACCTGGCGCTTGTAATTGAGGCCAAAACTGAGGCAGACCTGACGTCCAAGGCGGAGCATGCGTTAGAGAAAGTTACGCGCCACCTTAAGAGCATTGGTCTAGGCATAGAAGAGACTAAGACGGAGGTGGTAATCCTGGAGGGTCGGAGAAAATTAAAATCTCTCCGGATCCAAGTGGGCAGGCAAAGCGTCACAAACTCGAAAGCCGTGAAGTATCTTGGAGTGTTCCTCGACAAGGACCTGAGGATGACCGAACACGTCAAGAGGATCACGGAAAAAGCGGCCAGGATTCAGAACGATCTCTCCCGCCTGATGCCGCGGATTGGGGGGCCGTCCAACCATAGGAGGCGGATGCTTGCGACCGTGGTAACCTCCGTCGTCCTGTACGCGGCTCCAGCCTGGGAGAGTGCCCTAAAGTACAAGAAGTACGCCCAGATGTTGAGGAGCATAGAGCGAAAGTACGCCATAGCCGTGACATCAGCATACAGGACGGTGGCGACAGAGGCGGTCGGAGTGCTGGCAGGGTGCCCTCCCCTCGACCTGCTAGTGTGGGAACGCGCCCGAAATTGGGAGACCCGGGGACAGCGCAAAGCCGAGCTGCGCGAACAGCTGATGACCACATGGCAGGAGAGGTGGAACAACTACGAAGGATGGGCGAGGACTTTCATACGGGACGTCCACCAGTGGATGAAGATGGGCCCTCCAACGGACTACTTCGTGACCCAGGCAATTACCGGCCATGGGTGCTTTGGCAGCTACCTCCACGAAATTAAGAAGAGACCATCCAATCGATGCTGGTACGGCTGTGACGCGGTCGACACACCGCGCCACACCTTTTTCGAGTGTGTCCGCTTCGACGAAGCAAGAAGGAGGCTGGAGTTGAGCGTGGGAGTACTAGTGGATGAGGAGAATGTGGCCGGCTTCCTCTTCGGTGAACGCGCGTGGGAGGTAACCAGATTCCTCCGCGAGACAATGACCACCAAACAGTGGACAGAGATGGAGCAACAAGCTACTCCAGACCAACCACCAGATTAAGAAAAGGGACTAAAGATAACATCTGGCATGGACGGCCGCGAAGTAATGCCTCCGCGGTTCCCGGCCGTCAAGATCAAAAAACATGTCAAAATGAGGGGGGGCTTTTAGTGAGGTAACCCTGGCGTAACACCTAGACAGGATGAGTCCCACACTCCCGATCAGGTCAGTAGCGCCATATCTGATCGGGGCTCAGTGCATAAAGCATTTTCCCCTCCGCATGCGCTGAAAAAAAAAAGGGTTGGGTTGGGTTGGGTTTGAGCGATGACTTGCGGCTTCCACAGCGTGCCGTGCTGGGTGGCATACAATGAATCGCCTATTATGTGAGCGTGCTGGCCCTGGTGCACGTGGTTGAGGCCAAAACCGAGCACAGTCTATGGTGCGTAAAGCATTCCTTCATCTTCTAAAAAGGGTTGGGTTGGGTTCAGTGGAAGAAGATAGACGCCCACATCACGGAAATCCTGCGCACCAGAATAAGAGAGGAGTAGTAGAGGGATATACATGATCGCACCCCCGAGAAGACAACAAAATGAAGATCTAAAGAAAATACTGCAGGCGAGTGAAATAAAATACCCTCACAGGTGGTGCCGCTCGCCAAGCAGGTAAAGCCAATGGTAGACGGAATTACCCGCACTTTTTTCAAGGCTCACCAGGCGTAAGGTTTAGCCTCGTATGCCCCACTAGAGTGGGGAGCGTCCGACACACGCGCCCGCAGGAAGCCGGTGAATGGTGCGTAAAGCATTCCTTCATCTTCTAAAAAGGTTGGGTTGGGTTGGGATGGGTTGGGTTCAGTGGGAGAAGATAGAGGCCTATATCTCGGAAATCCTGCGCACCAGAATAAGAGGGGAGTAGTAGAAGTATATACATGATCGCACACCCAAGAAGACAACAATATGAAGATCTAACGAACATACTACGGGCGAGTGATATAAAATTCCCTCACAGGTGGTGCCGCTCGCCAAGCAGGTGAAGCCAATGGTAGACGGAATTGCCCGTTTTTTTTTCAAGGCTCCCCAGACGTAAGGTTTAGTCGCGTATGCCCCACCAGAGTGTGGAGAGTCCGACACACGCGCCTGCGGGAAGCCGGTGTATGGTGCGTAAAGCATTCCATCATCTTCTAAAAAAGTTTGGGTTGGGTTGGGTTGGGTTCAGTGGAAGAAGATAGAGGCCTACATCTCGGTCGCCTATAGTCGCGTATGCCCCACTAGAGTGTGGAGAGTCCGACACACGCGCCTGCGGGAAGCCGGTGTATGGTGCGTAAAGCATTCCTTCATCTTCTAAAAAGGTTGGGTTGGGTTGGGTTGGGTTGGGTTGGGTTGGGTTGGGTTGGGTTGGGTTGGGTTGGGTTTGGGTTGGGTTGGGTTGGGTTGGACATGGTTGGGTTGGGTTTGAGCGATGACCTGCGGACTTCCACAGGGTGCCGCGCTGGGTGGCATACTATGAATCGCCTATTATGTGAGCATGCTGGCCCTGGTGCACGAGGATGGCGTATACGGCGTAGGTTACGCGGACGACCTGACGCTGGTGGTTGAGGCCAAAACCGAGACAGATCTTACGTGCAAGGCGGACCACGCTTTAGAGAATGTATCCCATCACCTTCATAGCAAGGTAAAGCCAATGGTGAACGGAATTGCCCGTTTTTTTTTCAAGGCTCCCCAGACGTAAGGTTTAGTCGCGTATGCCCCACCAGAGTGTGGAGAGTCCGACACACGCGCCTGCGGGAAGCCGGTGTATGGTGCGTAAAGCATTCCTTTATCTTCTAAAAAAGGTTGGGCTGGGTTGGGTTGGGTTCAGTGGGAGAAGATAGAGGCCTACATCTCGGAAACCCTACGCACCAGAATAATAGGGGAGTAGTAGAAGTATATATATGATCGCACACCCAAGAAGAAGAAGTTGGGTTGGGTTGGGTTGGGTTGGGTTGGGTTGGGTTGGGTTGGGTTGGGTTGGGTTGGGTTGGGTTGGGTTGGGTTGGGTTGGGTTGGGTTGGGTTGGGTTGGGTTGAGGTGCTGAGCGACCACTTGCTCATCAACTTCACCATCGGGGCACCAGAGCATCGAGAAGCCATCCGAGACTCTCCTACCGGCTGGAGATTCGGATCGGAAGGAGAAAAGCGCCTGCGCCAGGAGTTTGCCGCGCTGGACAATAGCGATGCGACACCCGAGGGCCTCATGGAGAGGATCCAAAAAGCCTGCGATGCAGCCCTCCAGAAGAAGAAAGTGCTCGGTAAAAGCAGAAAACCGAAGTACTGGTGGACCATCGAAATCGCTGAAGCGCGGTCGAGTTGCGTGAGCGACAGAAGAGCATGGCAGAGAGCAAGAAGAGCCACCTCGTCAACGCAAGAAAACACACAAGCGGCCGAGACGAAGTACCGAGAGTCCAAGAAATTGCTGACCACCTTGATCCGACGAACCAGAGAGTCGAAATGGAAGGAGCTGTGCGCAGAACTGGAAGAGAACATCTGGGGGACGGCGTACCAGCTGCTGACCAAACGTCTGGGTACCAGAAACGCCGGACAGCTGGACAGAACTACTCTGCACGCACAATACAAAAAACTATTCCCCAGCGACCCGCACCAGAGCGACCTGACCGAGCCGCCACTTGCCCAAGACGACCGGGACAACCCCTTCTCGATGGACGAACTTACAGCGGCCCTCAGGAAGATGAAGAGGAAAAAAGCACCGGGAAGGGACCAGGTAACCAGCGAAATCCTCATCGCCTGCGTGGAGTCCGACGCGCGATATTTCCTGGAGGTATTCAACTCCTGCTTGGAGACCGGAACGTTCCCCAGGATATGGAGAGAGGCCAGACTGGCGCTGATCGACAAACCGAAGAGACCCGGGCAAGCCCAGGCATACCGACCGCTCTGTATCCTGAGTTCGGTAGGCAAGCTACTGGAAAGAATGATAAACACGAGGCTTATAAACCAACTCGAACAGCAGGGAGCCTTGGGGAACAACCAGTACGCTTACAGGAAGGGCAGAGGGACCACTGACGCCATCATGTCTATCGTGGAGCGAGTCAAGGAAATCAGGAGAACGTCCCTGACGCACAGGCGCCTGGCGATCATGGTCCTACTGGACATCAGGAACGCTTTTAACTCCGCCCCCTGGAACAAGGTCAAGGAAGCACTGAAGAAAGCAGAAGTGTCTCCGGCTTTGCAGCGGATGGTGGGCACCTACCTGTCTGATAGGACAGTCTACCTCCCGGACGGCGAGGCAAGGGCGATGACCTGCGGTCTTCCACAGGGTGCCGTGCTGGGTGGCATAATGTGGATCGCATATTATGCGAGCGTGCTAGCTCTGATGCACGAAGATGGCGTGTACGGCGTAGGCTACGCGGACGACCTGGCGCTTGTAATTGAGGCCAAAACTGAGGCAGACCTGACGTCCAAGGCGGAGCATGCGTTAGAGAAAGTTACGCGCCACCTTAAGAGCATTGGTCTAGGCATAGAAGAGACTAAGACGGAGGTGGTAATCCTGGAGGGTCGGAGAAAATTAAAATCTCTCCGGATCCAAGTGGGCAGGCAAAGCGTCACAAACTCGAAAGCCGTGAAGTATCTTGGAGTGTTCCTCGACAAGGACCTGAGGATGACCGAACACGTCAAGAGGATCACGGAAAAAGCGGCCAGGATTCAGAACGATCTCTCCCGCCTGATGCCGCGGATTGGGGGGCCGTCCAACCATAGGAGGCGGATGCTTGCGACCGTGGTAACCTCCGTCGTCCTGTACGCGGCTCCAGCCTGGGAGAGTGCCCTAAAGTACAAGAAGTACGCCCAGATGCTGAGGAGCATAGAGCGAAAGTACGCCATAGCCGTGACATCAGCATACAGGACGGTGGCGACAGAGGCGGTCGGAGTGCTGGCAGGGTGCCCTCCCCTCGACCTGCTAGTGTGGGAACGCGCCCGAAATTGGGAGACCCGGGGACAGCGCAAAGCCGAGCTGCGCGAACAGCTGATGACCACATGGCAGGAGAGGTGGAACAACTACGAAGGATGGGCGAGGACTTTCATACGGGACGTCCACCAGTGGATGAAGATGGGCCCTCCAACGGACTACTTCGTGACCCAGGCAATTACCGGCCATGGGTGCTTTGGCAGCTACCTCCACGAAATTAAGAAGAGACCATCCAATCGATGCTGGTACGGCTGTGACGCGGTCGACACACCGCGCCACACCTTTTTCGAGTGTGTCCGCTTCGACGAAGCAAGAAGGAGGCTGGAGTTGAGCGTGGGAGTACTAGTGGATGAGGAGAATGTGGCCGGCTTCCTCCTCGGTGAACGCGCGTGGGAGGTAACCAGATTCCTCCGCGAGACAATGACCACCAAACAGTGGACAGAGATGGAGCAACAAGCTACTCCAGACCAACCACCAGATTAAGAAAAGGGACTAAAGATAACATCTGGCATGGACGGCCGCGAAGTAATGCCTCCGCGGTTCCCGGCCGTCAAGATCAAAAAACATGTCAAAATGAGGGGGGGCTTTTAGTGAGGTAACCCTGGCGTAACACCTAGACAGGATGAGTCCCACACTCCCGATCAGGTCAGTAGCGCCATATCTGATCGGGGCTCAGTGCATAAAGCATTTTCCCCTCCGCATGCGCTGAAAAAAAAAAGGGTTGGGTTGGGTTGGGTTTGAGCGATGACTTGCGGCTTCCACAGGGTGCCGTGCTGGGTGGCATACAATGAATCGCCTATTATGTGAGCGTGCTGGCCCTGGTGCACGTGGTTGAGGCCAAAACCGAGCACAGTCTATGGTGCGTAAAGCATTCCTTCATCTTCTAAAAAGGGTTGGGTTGGGTTCAGTGGAAGAAGATAGACGCCCACATCACGGAAATCCTGCGCACCAGAATAAGAGAGGAGTAGTAGAGGGATATACATGATCGCACCCCCGAGAAGACAACAAAATGAAGATCTAAAGAAAATACTGCAGGCGAGTGAAATAAAATACCCTCACAGGTGGTGCCGCTCGCCAAGCAGGTAAAGCCAATGGTAGACGGAATTACCCGCACTTTTTTCAAGGCTCACCAGGCGTAAGGTTTAGCCTCGTATGCCCCACTAGAGTGGGGAGCGTCCGACACACGCGCCCGCAGGAAGCCGGTGAATGGTGCGTAAAGCATTCCTTCATCTTCTAAAAAGGTTGGGTTGGGTTGGGATGGGTTGGGTTCAGTGGGAGAAGATAGAGGCCTATATCTCGGAAATCCTGCGCACCAGAATAAGAGGGGAGTAGTAGAAGTATATACATGATCGCACACCCAAGAAGACAACAATATGAAGATCTAACGAACATACTACGGGCGAGTGATATAAAATTCCCTCACAGGTGGTGCCGCTCGCCAAGCAGGTGAAGCCAATGGTAGACGGAATTGCCCGTTTTTTTTTTCAAGGCTCCCCAGACGTAAGGTTTAGTCGCGTATGCCCCACCAGAGTGTGGAGAGTCCGACACACGCGCCTGCGGGAAGCCGGTGTATGGTGCGTAAAGCATTCCATCATCTTCTAAAAAAGTTTGGGTTGGGTTGGGTTGGGTTCAGTGGAAGAAAATAGAGGCCTACATCTCGGTCGCCTATAGTCGCGTATGCCCCACTAGAGTGGGGAGCGTCCGACACACGCGCCTGCAGGAAGCCGGTGTATGGTGCGCAAAGCATTCCTTCATCTCTTAAAAAAGGTTGGGTTAGGTTGGGTTGGGTTGGGTTGGGTTGGGTTGGGTTGGGTTGGGTTGGGTTGGGTTGGGTTGGGTTGGGTTTGGGTTGGGTTGGGTTGGGTTGGGTTGGGTTGGGTTGGGTTGGGTTGGGTTGGGTTGGGTTGGGTTGGGTTGGGTTGGGTTGGGTAGGGTTGGGTTGGGTTTGAGCGATGACCTGCGGACTTCCACAGGGTGCCGCGCTGGGTGGCATACTATGAATCGCCTATTATGTGGGCATGCTGGCCCTGGTGCACGAGGATGGCGTATACGGCGTAGGTTACGCGGACGACCTGACGCTGGTGGTTGAGGCCAAAACCGAGACAGATCTTACGTGCAAGGCGGACCACGCTTTAGAGAATGTATCCCATCACCTTCAGAGCAAGGTAAAGCCAATGGTAAACGGAATTGCCCGTTTTTTTTTCAAGGCTCCCCAGACGTAAGGTTTAGTCGCGTATGCCCCACCAGAGTGTGGAGAGTCCGACACACGCGCCTGCGGGAAGCCGGTGTATGGTGCGTAAAGCATTCGTTTATCTTCTAAAAAAGGTTGGGCTGGGTTGGGTTGGGTTCAGTGGGAGAAGATAGAGGCCTACATCTCGGAAACCCTACGCACCAGAATAATAGGGGAGTAGTAGAAGTATATATATGATCGCACACCCAAGAAGACAACAAAATGAAGATCTAAAGAACATACTGCAGGCGAGTGATATAAAATTCCCTCACAAATGGTGCCGCTTGCCAAGCAGTCGGGTTGGGTTGTACATCACGGTCGCGTATAGTCGCGTATGTCCCACTGGAGTGGGGAGCGTCCGACATACGCGCCTGCGGGAAGCCGGTGTATGGTGCGTAAAGCATTCCTTTATCTTCTAAAAAAGGTTGGGCTGGGTTGGGTTGGGTTCAGTGGGAGAAGATAGAGGCCTACATCTCGGAAACCCTACGCACCAGAGTTGAGTTGAGTTGAGTTGAGTTGAGTTGAGTTGAGTTGAGTTGAGTTGAGTTGAGTTGAGTTGAGTTGAGTTGAGTTGAGTTGAGTTGAGTTGAGTTGAGTTGAGTTGAGTTGAGTTGAGTGAGTTGAGTTGAGTTGAGTTGAGTTGAGTTGAGTTGAGTTGAGTTGAGTTGAGTTGAGTTGAGTTGAGTTGAGTTGAGTTGAGTTGAGTTGAGTTGAGTTGAGTTGAGTTGAGTTGAGTTGAGTTGAGTTGAGTTGAGTTGGGTTGGGTTGGGTTGGGTTGGGTTCAGTGGGAGGGGATAGAGGCCTACATCATGGAAATCCTGCGCACCAGAATAAGAGGAGAGTAGTTGAAGGATATACATGTCGGATCTTAATTCACAAATTAATCGAGGGCGAACGTCAATAAAACACACTGTACAATAACCCCGATATAAGTGGTGCATCCGATACAAATTAATGGTGAATCTCAATGAATTGTTGAACAATACTAGCACTAATTAAAGAAAGGATAGAGCTAACAGTCCGAGGCGTGCTATCGATGCATCAGTTATCTCAAGACTCCCTGCCCTTTTCCTTAAGTTGCCCCGTTCTGCTCGCCGGGGGTGGACTAACCCCGTACGTGCCCTGCTAAATATCATTGGCGCCGACACGGCCATTCTGACATTGTGCACGTCCTCGTGCACTATCATGATGTTTTGCCTACAGACAAACACAAATGAATAAACTTATCAAATCGTTCGTCCATCCTGACAAACGCTTTTTTTCACTTTTTCATAACCAAATGAAAGCCTTGTTTTGTGCCTTAGAGACGAGTGTTACAACCTTTTTGATCATTACTTATCATATAAAAATCTGTCAAACGAGCCATCGCAACAACTGGTCCACAATAATAAACATTCACACGAACTACCGCAGCAGCTCTACATTCGCAACACGGTGTCTACAACACCAGCTACCGCAGCAGCTTTCAACAACGCAGTAGGTACCGCAGCACCTCTGCTCAACATCTCGGTGCATCCAACACCAGCTACCGCAGCAGCTTTCAACAACGCAGTAGATACCGCAGCATCTCTGCTCAACATCTCGGTGTTGACAACACCAGCTACCGCAGCAGCTTTCACAATGCAGTAGTTACCGCAGCAACTCTGCTCAACAATACGGTGTTCACAACACCAGCCACCGCAGCGGCTTTCAACAACGCAGTAGGTACCGCAGCACCTCTGCTCAACATCTCGGTGCATCCAACACCAGCTACCGCAGCAGCTTTCAACAATGCATCAGATACCGCAGCATCTGTGCTCAACATCTCGGTGCTTCCAATACCAGCTACCGCAGCAGCTTTCAGCAATGCAACAGTTACCGCAGTAACTCTGCTTAATAATACGGTGTATGACGACACCAGCAGCAGTTACTACAGTAACTTTGCACAATAATATGGTGTATGGCGACACCAGCTACCGCAGCACCTTGCACATCATTGCCACCGCAGCGGCAATGATCCTTCATCAGCACATATCTCTCAATCACATTCATTAATAACCAGATTCCGCAGCAATCGGCTTTTCTTTTATCAAATTGCTACCACCGCAGCGGCTCTCTTATCATGGCAACATTCATCTCAATTGTCTGAAAACAATTATTTTCATTCTATACTCGTCTCTAGTTACAAAACAAGCTTTTCCAAGGAAGGATAAATAAGTTCGTTATTTACCTTTGCTATTCATATTCGCCGACACTGGCTCAGACCTGACACTTAACTTCTCAGCATCAAAATCAATCATGTTCTGATCAACTTGTTCGTTCGGAAGTAATTTTAACTGATCATGGGCTAGCTTACAAAATCTGCCTATTTCTCTTACTCCAACTTTTTCACTCATATCTATCGTTAATCAAAACTTTGATCATCCTATAAAGTCCTCTAAACTTACGATCCAACTTTGACAACATACGTCCATTACTTTTAGCAAGTACAAAGCCACCTAAAATAGGTTTTATCTATGCCTCTTTACGAATATTTGGATCAAGATCAATCATAGATTTATGTAACAATTTGTTCAGCTCTAATGAACGAATGTTACAACCAAACAATAGCTTAACTGGACTATGCTTTGTATTGTTCAACGCTAACTAAATTTCGCTTTCTTACTAGGTTTTATTTCATTCGCCTTCAATAACCGTGAACATGAGTTTGCATTACGACTAAACCATTAGATTTACAGGAATAATGTGCAGTAAAGTGTAAATCAATGTTATTTTCAGAACAGGATAACAGAATAGAAAACTCTAAGATTGTGAAACATTTACCCTGATCGGAGGTTACTCGATTCGGGGCGCCAAATGGATGGGTAAAATTTCAAAAGGATTTTACAGCTTTTTTCCCTGTTAAAATACTAACTTTATACAAAACTACAACTTTGGAAAATTTATCGTTAGTTATAAAAAAAGTCAAAAAGTACGTAAACGTACTTTTTTATCACTTTTTCGCTTAAATTACAAGCAATCTCTTCATGAACCGTATCCCATATAGGGCAACTTCTTCGACACCAGTGTTCTGAATGTAAGACTTGCAAACTAAACTATTTGGACAAATTATCGACAAACTTTTGAACATTTCTGCTCATTTCGGAAAATTCAATAAACATCTTACAATTTATCCAGCATCTTTTCCAAGCCAAGATGTTTTATTTTATAGTAAATGTGATTAATAATATAATCGACCAAAAAAAAATTATTATTGTTCAAATCTGGGTGACGTTCATTTGTTTTTAATTGAAAGATTATCCACCAAATATCCTCGTCTTGCTGTTGTTTAACACTCAACCAATTTTCTTGTAAATCTGCTATTTTTATTATTTATTGTAAACTCTACGATTACTTGCCTCACTCGTATTGAATACCAAAATCAAACGCTTGTAGAAATTATAACTCGCGATAGCCCACTGGGCGTCAAATCAATTTTGACACTTTTAAAGAATTGCAATCAAATTTCGGCCCAGTACGACGTCAATGAATGTCATACCACTCTCATTTGGTATGACATGTAATAAAATTGCGACATTTATTGTATCTGGACAATTACCAAAATTCGAGACGTACAAAGAACAGTGTTCCCCTATTCCTTAAAAGTAAACAATTCGCTAACCTGGTGTGCCGTCGAGAAAGGGTGCAACACTTTCTCTAACCAACGAGCAATCTAATCCACTGGCAAAAAAGGAAAGATCTTACCAGTTTTAAGCTTCAGCATACACCGATAAATTAACGCTCGTCACACAAATTAACCCTTTTGGTCCGCATGTTGTCATCGGTGCCTTCCCGTTGAGAGGGGTGCATCTTCGGTCCGCTTTGGGCTCCCATGGAGATGCGTTGAGTGATCGGCATCGGAACAAACGCCCACAATTATGACATTAAATTGTAACTGGACAGTCGGAACGGGTTAAAGCTCGACGCTTCACTTGATATGATGATCTGTTCGAAATAGCGCCAAGCGTTCACCCAAATTTCCAAGCGCAGCACAAAAACTCTTAACATCTTTCGGGATTAATTCACATTAACACGATTAGCTATTACAGCTTCAGCAGCACTGCCATCGGACTTGGTGTACATGCACCAACAGAAAAATAGTGCGAGTGTTTTATTTTGATTATCTTCTTTGTCTTGTATGAAAGTCTTATACCTGCCCTTTGGGTATCTGATCCTAGGCGTCACTTTATATAAACATCACACTCCACTTGAGGAAGGAATGTGTGACGTCTGGTCTGGATGAGCCAACGCTATGGTACACTACGAATATACCACAAACGGGTAATCCCACTTCTGATGTCGGATCTTAATTCACAAATTAATCGAGGGCGAACGTCAATAAAACACACTGTACAATAACCCCGATATAAGTGGTGCATCCGATACAAATTAATGGTGAATCTCAATGAATTGTTGAACAATACTAGCACTAATTAAAGAAAGGATAGAGCTAACAGTCCGAGGCGTGCTATCGATGCATCAGTTATCTCAAGACTCCCTGCCCTTTTCCTTAAGTTGCCCCGTTCTGCTCGCCGGGGGTGGACTAACCCCGTACGTGCCCTGCTAAATATCATTGACGCCGACATACATGATTGCACACCCAAGCAGATAACAAAATGAAGATCTAAAGAACATACTGCAGGCGAGTGATACAAAATACCCTCACAGGTGGTGCCGCTCGCCAAGCAGGTAAAGCCCAATGGTAGACGGAATTGCCCGTTCTTTTTTCAAGGCTCACCAGGCGTAAGGTTTAGTCGCGTATGCCCCACCAGAGTGTGGAGAGTCCGACACACGCGCCTGCGGGAAGCCGGTGTATGGTGCGTAAAGCATTCCATCATCTTCTAAAAAAGTTTGGGTTGGGTTGGGTTGGGTTCAGTGGAAGAAGATAGAGGCCTACATCTCGGTCGCCTATAGTCGCGTATGCCCCACTAGAGTGGGGAGCGTCCGACACACGCGCCTGCAGGAAGCCGGTGTATGGTGCGCAAAGCATTCCTTCATCTCTTAAAAAAGGTTGGGTTAGGTTGGGTTGGGTTGGGTTGGGTTGGGTTGGGTTGGGTTGGGTTGGGTTTGGGTTGGGTTGGGTTGGGTTGGGTTGGGTTGGGTTGGGTTGGGTTGGGTTGGGTTGGGTTGGGTTGGGCAGGGTTGGGTTGGGTTTGAGCGATGACCTGCGGACTTCCACAGGGTGCCGCGCTGGGTGGCATACTATGAATCGCCTATTATGTGAGCATGCTGGCCCTGGTGCACGAGGATGGCGTATACGGCGTAGGTTACGCGGACGACCTGACGCTGGTGGTTGAGGCCAAAACCGAGACAGATCTTACGTGCAAGGCGGACCACGCTTTAGAGAATGTATCCCATCACCTTCAGAGCAAGGTAAAGCCAATGGTAAACGGAATTGCCCGTTTTTTTTTCAAGGCTCCCCAGACGTAAGGTTTAGTCGCGTATGCCCCACCAGAGTGTGGAGAGTCCGACACACGCGCCTGCGGGAAGCCGGTGTATGGTGCGTAAAGCATTCCTTTATCTTCTAAAAAAGGTTGGGCTGGGTTGGGTTGGGTTCAGTGGGAGAAGATAGAGGCCTACATCTCGGAAACCCTACGCACCAGAATAATAGGGGAGTAGTAGAAGTATATATATGATCGCACACCCAAGAAGACAACAAAATGAAGATCTAAAGAACATACTGCAGGCGAGTGATATAAAATTCCCTCACAAATGGTGCCGCTTGCCAAGCAGTCGGGTTGGGTTGTACATCACGGTCGCGTATAGTCGCGTATGTCCCACTGGAGTGGGGAGCGTCCGACATACGCGCCTGCGGGAAGCCGGTGTATGGTGCGTAAAGCATTCCTTTATCTTCTAAAAAAGGTTGGGCTGGGTTGGGTTGGGTTCAGTGGGAGAAGATAGAGGCCTACATCTCGGAAACCCTACGCACCAGAGTTGAGTTGAGTTGAGTTGAGTTGAGTTGAGTTGAGTTGAGTTGAGTTGAGTTGAGTTGAGTTGAGTTGAGTTGAGTTGAGTTGAGTTGAGTTGAGTGAGTTGAGTTGAGTTGAGTTGAGTTGAGTTGAGTTGAGTTGAGTTGAGTTGAGTTGAGTTGAGTTGAGTTGAGTTGAGTTGAGTTGAGTTGGGTTGGGTTGGGTTGGGTTGGGTTGGGTTCAGTGGGAGGGGATAGAGGCCTACATCATGGAAATCCTGCGCACCAGAATAAGAGGAGAGTAGTTGAAGGATATACATGATTGCACACCCAAGCAGATAACAAAATGAAGATCTAAAGAACATACTGCAGGCGAGTGATACAAAATACCCTCACAGGTGGTGCCGCTCGCCAAGCAGGTAAAGCCCAATGGTAGACGGAATTGCCCGTTCTTTTTTCAAGGCTCACCAGGCGTAAGGTTTAGACGCGTTTGCCCCACTAGAGTGGGGAGCGTCCGACACACGCGCCTGCAGGAAGCCGGTGTATGGTGCGTAAAGCATTCCATCATCTTCTAAAAAAGTTTGGGTTGGGTTGGGTTGGGTTCAGTGGAAGAAGATAGAGGCCTACATCTCGGTCGCCTATAGTCGCGTATGCCCCACTAGAGTGGGGAGCGTCCGACACACGCGCCTGCAGGAAGCCGGTGTATGGTGCGCAAAGCATTCCTTCATCTCTTAAAAAAGGTTGGGTTAGGTTGGGTTGGTTGGGTTGGGTTGGGTTGGGTTGGGTTGGGTTGGGTTTGGGTTGGGTTGGGTTGGACATGGTTGGGTTGGGTCTGAGCGATGACCTGCGGACTTCCACAGGGTGCCGCGCTGGGTGGCATACTATGAATCGCCTATTATGTGAGCATGCTGGCCCTGGTGCACGAGGATGGCGTATACGGCGTAGGTTACGCGGACGACCTGACGCTGGTGGTTGAGGCCAAAACCGAGACAGATCTTACGTGCAAGGCGGACCACGCTTTAGAGAATGTATCCCATCACCTTCATAGCAAGGTAAAGCCAATGGTGAACGGAGGTGGGGTGGGGTGGGTTGGGTTGGGTTGGGTTGGGTTGGGTTGGGTTGGGCTGGGTTGGGTTGGGTTGGGTTGGGTTGGGTTGGGTTGGGTTGGGTTGGGTTGGGTTGGGTTGGGTTGGGTTGGGTTGGGTTGGGTTGGGTTGGGTTGGGTTGGGTTGGGTTGGGTTGGGTTGGGTTGGGTTGGGTTGGGTTGGGTTGGGTTGGGTTGAGGTGCTGAGCGACCACTTGCTCATCAACTTCACCATCGGGGCACCAGAGCATCGAGAAGCCATCCGAGACTCTCCTACCGGCTGGAGATTCGGATCGGAAGGAGAAAAGCGCCTGCGCCAGGAGTTTGCCGCGCTGGACAATAGCGATGCGACACCCGAGGGCCTCATGGAGAGGATCCAAAAAGCCTGCGATGCAGCCCTCCAGAAGAAGAAAGTGCTCGGTAAAAGCAGAAAACCGAAGTACTGGTGGACCATCGAAATCGCTGAAGCGCGGTCGAGTTGCGTGAGCGACAGAAGAGCATGGCAGAGAGCAAGAAGAGCCACCTCGTCAACGCAAGAAAACACACAAGCGGCCGAGACGAAGTACCGAGAGTCCAAGAAATTGCTGACCACCTTGATCCGACGAACCAGAGAGGCGAAATGGAAGGAGCTGTGCGCAGAACTGGAAGAGAACATCTGGGGGACGGCGTACCAGCTGCTGACCAAACGTCTGGGTACCAGAAACGCCGGACAGCTGGACAGAACTACTCTGCACGCACAATACAAAAAACTATTCCCCAGCGACCCGCACCAGAGCGACCTGACCGAGCCGCCACTTGCCCAAGACGACCGGGACAACCCCTTCTCGATGGACGAACTTACAGCGGCCCTCAGGAAGATGAAGAGGAAAAAAGCACCGGGAAGGGACCAGGTAACCAGCGAAATCCTCATCGCCTGCGTGGAGTCCGACGCGCGATATTTCCTGGAGGTATTCAACTCCTGCTTGGAGACCGGAACGTTCCCCAGGATATGGAGAGAGGCCAGACTGGCGCTGATCGACAAACCGAAGAGACCCGGGCAAGCCCAGGCATACCGACCGCTCTGTATCCTGAGTTCGGTAGGCAAGCTACTGGAAAGAATGATAAACACGAGGATTATAAACCAACTCGAACAGCAGGGAGCCTTGGGGAACAACCAGTACGCTTACAGGAAGGGCAGAGGGACCACTGACGCCATCATGTCTATCGTGGAGCGAGTCAAGGAAATCAGGAGAACGTCCCTGACGCACAGGCGCCTGGCGATCATGGTCCTACTGGACATCAGGAACGCTTTTAACTCCGCCCCCTGGAACAAGGTCAAGGAAGCACTGAAGAAAGCAGAAGTGTCTCCGGCTTTGCAGCGGATGGTGGGCACCTACCTGTCTGATAGGACAGTCTACCTCCCGGACGGCGAGGCAAGGGCGATGACCTGCGGTCTTCCACAGGGTGCCGTGCTGGGTGGCATAATGTGGATCGCATATTATGCGAGCGTGCTAGCTCTGATGCACGAAGATGGCGTGTACGGCGTAGGCTACGCGGACGACCTGGCGCTTGTAATTGAGGCCAAAACTGAGGCAGACCTGACGTCCAAGGCGGAGCATGCGTTAGAGAAAGTTACGCGCCACCTTAAGAGCATTGGTCTAGGCATAGAAGAGACTAAGACGGAGGTGGTAATCCTGGAGGGTCGGAGAAAATTAAAATCTCTCCGGATCCAAGTGGGCAGGCAAAGCGTCACAAACTCGAAAGCCGTGAAGTATCTTGGAGTGTTCCTCGACAAGGACCTGAGGATGACCGAACACGTCAAGAGGATCACGGAAAAAGCGGCCAGGATTCAGAACGATCTCTCCCGCCTGATGCCGCGGATTGGGGGGCCGTCCAACCATAGGAGGCGGATGCTTGCGACCGTGGTAACCTCCGTCGTCCTGTACGCGGCTCCAGCCTGGGAGAGTGCCCTAAAGTACAAGAAGTACGCCCAGATGCTGAGGAGCATAGAGCGAAAGTACGCCATAGCCGTGACATCAGCATACAGGACGGTGGCGACAGAGGCGGTCGGAGTGCTGGCAGGGTGCCCTCCCCTCGACCTGCTAGTGTGGGAACGCGCCCGAAATTGGGAGACCCGGGGACAGCGCAAAGCCGAGCTGCGCGAACAGCTGATGACCACATGGCAGGAGAGGTGGAACAACTACGAAGGATGGGCGAGGACTTTCATACGGGACGTCCACCAGTGGATGAAGATGGGCCCTCCAACGGACTACTTCGTGACCCAGGCAATTACCGGCCATGGGTGCTTTGGCAGCTACCTCCACGAAATTAAGAAGAGACCATCCAATCGATGCTGGTACGGCTGTGACGCGGTCGACACACCGCGCCACACCTTTTTCGAGTGTGTCCGCTTCGACGAAGCAAGAAGGAGGCTGGAGTTGAGCGTGGGAGTACTAGTGGATGAGGAGAATGTGGCCGGCTTCCTCCTCGGTGAACGCGCGTGGGAGGTAACCAGATTCCTCCGCGAGACAATGACCACCAAACAGTGGACAGAGATGGAGCAACAAGCTACTCCAGACCAACCACCAGATTAAGAAAAGGGACTAAAGATAACATCTGGCATGGACGGCCGCGAAGTAATGCCTCCGCGGTTCCCGGCCGTCAAGATCAAAAAACATGTCAAAATGAGGGGGGGCTTTTAGTGAGGTAACCCTGGCGTAACACCTAGACAGGATGAGTCCCACACTCCCGATCAGGTCAGTAGCGCCATATCTGATCGGGGCTCAGTGCATAAAGCATTTTCCCCTCCGCATGCGCTGAAAAAAAAAAAGGGTTGGGTTGGGTTGGGTTTGAGCGATGACTTGCGGCTTCCACAGCGTGCCGTGCTGGGTGGCATACAATGAATCGCCTATTATGTGAGCGTGCTGGCCCTGGTGCACGTGGTTGAGGCCAAAACCGAGCACAGTCTATGGTGCGTAAAGCATTCCTTCATCTTCTAAAAAGGGTTGGGTTGGGTTCAGTGGAAGAAGATAGACGCCCACATCACGGAAATCCTGCGCACCAGAATAAGAGAGGAGTAGTAGAGGGATATACATGATCGCACCCCCGAGAAGACAACAAAATGAAGATCTAAAGAAAATACTGCAGGCGAGTGAAATAAAATACCCTCACAGGTGGTGCCGCTCGCCAAGCAGGTAAAGCCAATGGTAGACGGAATTACCCGCACTTTTTTCAAGGCTCACCAGGCGTAAGGTTTAGCCTCGTATGCCCCACTAGAGTGGGGAGCGTCCGACACACGCGCCCGCAGGAAGCCGGTGAATGGTGCGTAAAGCATTCCTTCATCTTCTAAAAAGGTTGGGTTGGGTTGGGATGGGTTGGGTTCAGTGGGAGAAGATAGAGGCCTATATCTCGGAAATCCTGCGCACCAGAATAAGAGGGGAGTAGTAGAAGTATATACATGATCGCACACCCAAGAAGACAACAATATGAAGATCTAACGAACATACTACGGGCGAGTGATATAAAATTCCCTCACAGGTGGTGCCGCTCGCCAAGCAGGTGAAGCCAATGGTAGACGGAATTGCCCGTTTTTTTTTCAAGGCTCCCCAGACGTAAGGTTTAGTCGCGTATGCCCCACCAGAGTGTGGAGAGTCCGACACACGCGCCTGCGGGAAGCCGGTGTATGGTGCGTAAAGCATTCCATCATCTTCTAAAAAAGTTTGGGTTGGGTTGGGTTGGGTTCAGTGGAAGAAGATAGAGGCCTACATCTCGGTCGCCTATAGTCGCGTATGCCCCACTAGAGTGGGGAGCGTCCGACACACGCGCCTGCAGGAAGCCGGTGTATGGTGCGCAAAGCATTCCTTCATCTCTTAAAAAAGGTTGGGTTAGGTTGGGTTGGGTTGGGTTGGGTTGGGTTGGGTTGGTTGGGTTGGGTTGGGTTGGGTTGGGTTTGGGTTGGGTTGGGTTGGGCAGGGTTGGGTTGGGTTTGAGCGATGACCTGCGGACTTCCACAGGGTGCCGCGCTGGGTGGCATACTATGAATCGCCTATTATGTGAGCATGCTGGCCCTGGTGCACGAGGATGGCGTATACGGCGTAGGTTACGCGGACGACCTGACGCTGGTGGTTGAGGCCAAAACCGAGACAGATCTTACGTGCAAGGCGGACCACGCTTTAGAGAATGTATCCCATCACCTTCAGAGCAAGGTAAAGCCAATGGTAAACGGAATTGCCCGTTTTTTTTTCAAGGCTCCCCAGACGTAAGGTTTAGTCGCGTATGCCCCACCAGAGTGTGGAGAGTCCGACACACGCGCCTGCGGGAAGCCGGTGTATGGTGCGTAAAGCATTCCTTCATCTTCTAAAAAGGTTGGGTTGGGTTGGGTTGGGTTGGGTTGGGTTGGGTTGGGTTGGGTTGGGTTGGGTTTGGGTTGGGTTGGGTTGGGTTGGACATGGTTGGGTTGGGTTTGAGCGATGACCTGCGGACTTCCACAGGGTGCCGCGCTGGGTGGCATACTATGAATCGCCTATTATGTGAGCATGCTGGCCCTGGTGCACGAGGATGGCGTATACGGCGTAGGTTACGCGGACGACCTGACGCTGGTGGTTGAGGCCAAAACCGAGACAGATCTTACGTGCAAGGCGGACCACGCTTTAGAGAATGTATCCCATCACCTTCATAGCAAGGTAAAGCCAATGGTGAACGGAATTGCCCGTTTTTTTTTCAAGGCTCCCCAGACGTAAGGTTTAGTCGCGTATGCCCCACCAGAGTGTGGAGAGTCCGACACACGCGCCTGCGGGAAGCCGGTGTATGGTGCGTAAAGCATTCCTTTATCTTCTAAAAAAGGTTGGGCTGGGTTGGGTTGGGTTCAGTGGGAGAAGATAGAGGCCTACATCTCGGAAACCCTACGCACCAGAATAATAGGGGAGTAGTAGAAGTATATATATGATCGCACACCCAAGAAGAAGAAATTGGGTTGGGTTGGGTTGGGTTGGGTTGGGTTGGGTTGGGTTGGGTTGGGTTGGGTTGGGTTGCGTTGGGTTGGGTTGGGTTGGGTTGGGTTGGGTTGGGTTGGGTTGGGTTGGGTTGGGTTTGGTTGGGTTGGGTTGGGTTGAGGTGCTGAGCGACCACTTGCTCATCAACTTCACCATCGGGGCACCAGAGCATCGAGAAGCCATCCGAGACTCTCCTACCGGCTGGAGATTCGGATCGGAAGGAGAAAAGCGCCTGCGCCAGGAGTTTGCCGCGCTGGACAATAGCGATGCGACACCCGAGGGCCTCATGGAGAGGATCCAAAAAGCCTGCGATGCAGCCCTCCAGAAGAAGAAAGTGCTCGGTAAAAGCAGAAAACCGAAGTACTGGTGGACCATCGAAATCGCTGAAGCGCGGTCGAGTTGCGTGAGCGACAGAAGAGCATGGCAGAGAGCAAGAAGAGCCACCTCGTCAACGCAAGAAAACACACAAGCGGCCGAGACGAAGTACCGAGAGTCCAAGAAATTGCTGACCACCTTGATCCGACGAACCAGAGAGGCGAAATGGAAGGAGCTGTGCGCAGAACTGGAAGAGAACATCTGGGGGACGGCGTACCAGCTGCTGACCAAACGTCTGGGTACCAGAAACGCCGGACAGCTGGACAGAACTACTCTGCACGCACAATACAAAAAACTATTCCCCAGCGACCCGCACCAGAGCGACCTGACCGAGCCGCCACTTGCCCAAGACGACCGGGACAACCCCTTCTCGATGGACGAACTTACAGCGGCCCTCAGGAAGATGAAGAGGAAAAAACGCCCGGGAAGGGACCAGGTAACCAGCGAAATCCTCATCGCCTGCGTGGAGTCCGACGCGCGATATTTCCTGGAGGTATTCAACTCCTGCTTGGAGACCGGAACGTTCCCCAGGATATGGAGAGAGGCCAGACTGGCGCTGATCGACAAACCGAAGAGACCCGGGCAAGCCCAGGCATACCGACCGCTCTGTATCCTGAGTTCGGTAGGCAAGCTACTGGAAAGAATGATAAACACGAGGCTTATAAACCAACTCGAACAGCAGGGAGCCTTGGGGAACAACCAGTACGCTTACAGGAAGGGCAGAGGGACCACTGACGCCATCATGTCTATCGTGGAGCGAGTCAAGGAAATCAGGAGAACGTCCCTGACGCACAGGCGCCTGGCGATCATGGTCCTACTGGACATCAGGAACGCTTTTAACTCCGCCCCCTGGAACAAGGTCAAGGAAGCACTGAAGAAAGCAGAAGTGTCTCCGGCTTTGCAGCGGATGGTGGGCACCTACCTGTCTGATAGGACAGTCTACCTCCCGGACGGCGAGGCAAGGGCGATGACCTGCGGTCTTCCACAGGGTGCCGTGCTGGGTGGCATAATGTGGATCGCATATTATGCGAGCGTGCTAGCTCTGATGCACGAAGATGGCGTGTACGGCGTAGGCTACGCGGACGACCTGGCGCTTGTAATTGAGGCCAAAACTGAGGCAGACCTGACGTCCAAGGCGGAGCATGCGTTAGAGAAAGTTACGCGCCACCTTAAGAGCATTGGTCTAGGCATAGAAGAGACTAAGACGGAGGTGGTAATCCTGGAGGGTCGGAGAAAATTAAAATCTCTCCGGATCCAAGTGGGCAGGCAAAGCGTCACAAACTCGAAAGCCGTGAAGTATCTTGGAGTGTTCCTCGACAAGGACCTGAGGATGACCGAACACGTCAAGAGGATCACGGAAAAAGCGGCCAGGATTCAGAACGATCTCTCCCGCCTGATGCCGCGGATTGGGGGGCCGTCCAACCATAGGAGGCGGATGCTTGCGACCGTGGTAACCTCCGTCGTCCTGTACGCGGCTCCAGCCTGGGAGAGTGCCCTAAAGTACAAGAAGTACGCCCAGATGCTGAGGAGCATAGAGCGAAAGTACGCCATAGCCGTGACATCAGCATACAGGACGGTGGCGACAGAGGCGGTCGGAGTGCTGGCAGGGTGCCCTCCCCTCGACCTGCTAGTGTGGGAACGCGCCCGAAATTGGGAGACCCGGGGACAGCGCAAAGCCGAGCTGCGCGAACAGCTGATGACCACATGGCAGGAGAGGTGGAACAACTACGAAGGATGGGCGAGGACTTTCATACGGGACGTCCACCAGTGGATGAAGATGGGCCCTCCAACGGACTACTTCGTGACCCAGGCAATTACCGGCCATGGGTGCTTTGGCAGCTACCTCCACGAAATTAAGAAGAGACCATCCAATCGATGCTGGTACGGCTGTGACGCGGTCGACACACCGCGCCACACCTTTTTCGAGTGTGTCCGCTTCGACGAAGCAAGAAGGAGGCTGGAGTTGAGCGTGGGAGTACTAGTGGATGAGGAGAATGTGGCCGGCTTCCTCCTCGGTGAACGCGCGTGGGAGGTAACCAGATTCCTCCGCGAGACAATGACCACCAAACAGTGGACAGAGATGGAGCAACAAGCTACTCCAGACCAACCACCAGATTAAGAAAAGGGACTAAAGATAACATCTGGCATGGACGGCCGCGAAGTAATGCCTCCGCGGTTCCCGGCCGTCAAGATCAAAAAACATGTCAAAATGAGGGGGGGCTTTTAGTGAGGTAACCCTGGCGTAACACCTAGACAGGATGAGTCCCACACTCCCGATCAGGTCAGTAGCGCCATATCTGATCGGGGCTCAGTGCATAAAGCATTTTCCCCTCCGCATGCGCTGAAAAAAAAAGGGTTGGGTTGGGTTGGGTTTGAGCGATGACTTGCGGCTTCCACAGGGTGCCGTGCTGGGTGGCATACAATGAATCGCCTATTATGTGAGCGTGCTGGCCCTGGTGCACGTGGTTGAGGCCAAAACCGAGCACAGTCTATGGTGCGTAAAGCATTCCTTCATCTTCTAAAAAGGGTTGGGTTGGGTTCAGTGGAAGAAGATAGACGCCCACATCACGGAAATCCTGCGCACCAGAATAAGAGAGGAGTAGTAGAGGGATATACATGATCGCACCCCCGAGAAGACAACAAAATGAAGATCTAAAGAAAATACTGCAGGCGAGTGAAATAAAATACCCTCACAGGTGGTGCCGCTCGCCAAGCAGGTAAAGCCAATGGTAGACGGAATTACCCGCACTTTTTTCAAGGCTCACCAGGCGTAAGGTTTAGCCTCGTATGCCCCACTAGAGTGGGGAGCGTCCGACACACGCGCCCGCAGGAAGCCGGTGAATGGTGCGTAAAGCATTCCTTCATCTTCTAAAAAGGTTGGGTTGGGTTGGGATGGGTTGGGTTCAGTGGGAGAAGATAGAGGCCTATATCTCGGAAATCCTGCGCACCAGAATAAGAGGGGAGTAGTAGAAGTATATACATGATCGCACACCCAAGAAGACAACAATATGAAGATCTAACGAACATACTACGGGCGAGTGATATAAAATTCCCTCACAGGTGGTGCCGCTCGCCAAGCAGGTGAAGCCAATGGTAGACGGAATTGCCCGTTTTTTTTTCAAGGCTCCCCAGACGTAAGGTTTAGTCGCGTATGCCCCACCAGAGTGTGGAGAGTCCGACACACGCGCCTGCGGGAAGCCGGTGTATGGTGCGTAAAGCATTCCATCATCTTCTAAAAAAGTTTGGGTTGGGTTGGGTTGGGTTCAGTGGAAGAAGATAGAGGCCTACATCTCGGTCGCCTATAGTCGCGTATGCCCCACTAGAGTGGGGAGCGTCCGACACACGCGCCTGCAGGAAGCCGGTGTATGGTGCGCAAAGCATTCCTTCATCTCTTAAAAAAGGTTGGGTTAGGTTGGGTTGGGTTGGGTTGGGTTGGGTTGGGTTGGGTTGGGTTGGGTTTGGGTTGGGTTGGGTTGGGTTGCGTTGGGTTGGGCAGGGTTGGGTTGGGTTTGAGCGATGACCTGCGGACTTCCACAGGGTGCCGCGCTGGGTGGCATACTATGAATCGCCTATTATGTGAGCATGCTGGCCCTGGTGCACGAGGATGGCGTATACGGCGTAGGTTACGCGGACGACCTGACGCTGGTGGTTGAGGCCAAAACCGAGACAGATCTTACGTGCAAGGCGGACCACGCTTTAGAGAATGTATCCCATCACCTTCAGAGCAAGGTAAAGCCAATGGTAAACGGAATTGCCCGTTTTTTTTTCAAGGCTCCCCAGACGTAAGGTTTAGTCGCGTATGCCCCACCAGAGTGTGGAGAGTCCGACACACGCGCCTGCGGGAAGCCGGTGTATGGTGCGTAAAGCATTCCTTTATCTTCTAAAAAAGGTTGGGCTGGGTTGGGTTGGGTTCAGTGGGAGAAGATAGAGGCCTACATCTCGGAAACCCTACGCACCAGAATAATAGGGGAGTAGTAGAAGTATATATATGATCGCACACCCAAGAAGACAACAAAATGAAGATCTAAAGAACATACTGCAGGCGAGTGATATAAAATTCCCTCACAAATGGTGCCGGTTGCCAAGCAGTCGGGTTGGGTTGTACATCACGGTCGCGTATAGTCGCGTATGTCCCACTGGAGTGGGGAGCGTCCGACATACGCGCCTGCGGGAAGCCGGTGTATGGTGCGTAAAGCATTCCTTTATCTTCTAAAAAAGGTTGGGCTGGGTTGGGTTGGGTTCAGTGGGAGAAGATAGAGGCCTACATCTCGGAAACCCTACGCACCAGAGTTGAGTTGAGTTGAGTTGAGTTGAGTTGAGTTGAGTTGAGTTGAGTTGAGTTGAGTTGAGTTGAGTTGAGTTGAGTTGAGTTGAGTTGAGTTGAGTTGAGTTGAGTTGAGTTGGGTTGGGTTGGGTTGGGTTGGGTTCAGTGGGAGGGGATAGAGGCCTACATCATGGAAATCCTGCGCACCAGAATAAGAGGAGAGTAGTTGAAGGATATACATGATTGCACACCCAAGCAGATAACAAAATGAAGATCTAAAGAACTCACAGGTGGTGCCGCTCGCCAAGCAGGTAAAGCCCAATGGTAGACGGAATTGCCCGTTCTTTTTTCAAGGCTCACCAGGCGTAAGGTTTAGACGCGTTTGCCCCACTAGAGTGGGGAGCGTCCGACACACGCGCCTGCAGGAAGCCGGTGTATGGTGCGTAAAGCATTCCATCATCTTCTAAAAAAGTTTGGGTTGGGTTGGGTTGGGTTCAGTGGAAGAAGATAGAGGCCTACATCTCGGTCGCCTATAGTCGCGTATGCCCCACTAGAGTGGGGAGCGTCCGACACACGCGCCTGCAGGAAGCCGGTGTATGGTGCGCAAAGCATTCCTTCATCTCTTAAAAAAGGTTGGGTTAGGTTGGGTTGGTTGGGTTGGGTTGGGTTGGGTTGGGTTGGGTTGGGTTGGGTTGGGTTGGGTTGGGTGGGGTTGGGTTGGGTTGGGTTGGGTTGAGGTGCTGAGCGACCACTTGCTCATCAACTTCACCATCGGGGCACCAGAGCATCGAGAAGCCATCCGAGACTCTCCTACCGGCTGGAGATTCGGATCGGAAGGAGAAAAGCGCCTGCGCCAGGAGTTTGCCGCGCTGGACAATAGCGATGCGACACCCGAGGGCCTCATGGAGAGGATCCAAAAAGCCTGCGATGCAGCCCTCCAGAAGAAGAAAGTGCTCGGTAAAAGCAGAAAACCGAAGTACTGGTGGACCATCGAAATCGCTGAAGCGCGGTCGAGTTGCGTGAGCGACAGAAGAGCATGGCAGAGAGCAAGAAGAGCCACCTCGTCAACGCAAGAAAACACACAAGCGGCCGAGACGAAGTACCGAGAGTCCAAGAAATTGCTGACCACCTTGATCCGACGAACCAGAGAGGCGAAATGGAAGGAGCTGTGCGCAGAACTGGAAGAGAACATCTGGGGGACGGCGTACCAGCTGCTGACCAAACGTCTGGGTACCAGAAACGCCGGACAGCTGGACAGAACTACTCTGCACGCACAATACAAAAAACTATTCCCCAGCGACCCGCACCAGAGCGACCTGACCGAGCCGCCACTTGCCCAAGACGACCGGGACAACCCCTTCTCGATGGACGAACTTACAGCGGCCCTCAGGAAGATGAAGAGGAAAAAAGCACCGGGAAGGGACCAGGTAACCAGCGAAATCCTCATCGCCTGCGTGGAGTCCGACGCGCGATATTTCCTGGAGGTATTCAACTCCTGCTTGGAGACCGGAACGTTCCCCAGGATATGGAGAGAGGCCAGACTGGCGCTGATCGACAAACCGAAGAGACCCGGGCAAGCCCAGGCATACCGACCGCTCTGTATCCTGAGTTCGGTAGGCAAGCTACTGGAAAGAATGATAAACACGAGGATTATAAACCAACTCGAACAGCAGGGAGCCTTGGGGAACAACCAGTACGCTTACAGGAAGGGCAGAGGGACCACTGACGCCATCATGTCTATCGTGGAGCGAGTCAAGGAAATCAGGAGAACGTCCCTGACGCACAGGCGCCTGGCGATCATGGTCCTACTGGACATCAGGAACGCTTTTAACTCCGCCCCCTGGAACAAGGTCAAGGAAGCACTGAAGAAAGCAGAAGTGTCTCCGGCTTTGCAGCGGATGGTGGGCACCTACCTGTCTGATAGGACAGTCTACCTCCCGGACGGCGAGGCAAGGGCGATGACCTGCGGTCTTCCACAGGGTGCCGTGCTGGGTGGCATAATGTGGATCGCATATTATGCGAGCGTGCTAGCTCTGATGCACGAAGATGGCGTGTACGGCGTAGGCTACGCGGACGACCTGGCGCTTGTAATTGAGGCCAAAACTGAGGCAGACCTGACGTCCAAGGCGGAGCATGCGTTAGAGAAAGTTACGCGCCACCTTAAGAGCATTGGTCTAGGCATAGAAGAGACTAAGACGGAGGTGGTAATCCTGGAGGGTCGGAGAAAATTAAAATCTCTCCGGATCCAAGTGGGCAGGCAAAGCGTCACAAACTCGAAAGCCGTGAAGTATCTTGGAGTGTTCCTCGACAAGGACCTGAGGATGACCGAACACGTCAAGAGGATCACGGAAAAAGCGGCCAGGATTCAGAACGATCTCTCCCGCCTGATGCCGCGGATTGGGGGGCCGTCCAACCATAGGAGGCGGATGCTTGCGACCGTGGTAACCTCCGTCGTCCTGTACGCGGCTCCAGCCTGGGAGAGTGCCCTAAAGTACAAGAAGTACGCCCAGATGCTGAGGAGCATAGAGCGAAAGTACGCCATAGCCGTGACATCAGCATACAGGACGGTGGCGACAGAGGCGGTCGGAGTGCTGGCAGGGTGCCCTCCCCTCGACCTGCTAGTGTGGGAACGCGCCCGAAATTGGGAGACCCGGGGACAGCGCAAAGCCGAGCTGCGCGAACAGCTGATGACCACATGGCAGGAGAGGTGGAACAACTACGAAGGATGGGCGAGGACTTTCATACGGGACGTCCACCAGTGGATGAAGATGGGCCCTCCAACGGACTACTTCGTGACCCAGGCAATTACCGGCCATGGGTGCTTTGGCAGCTACCTCCACGAAATTAAGAAGAGACCATCCAATCGATGCTGGTACGGCTGTGACGCGGTCGACACACCGCGCCACACCTTTTTCGAGTGTGTCCGCTTCGACGAAGCAAGAAGGAGGCTGGAGTTGAGCGTGGGAGTACTAGTGGATGAGGAGAATGTGGCCGGCTTCCTCCTCGGTGAACGCGCGTGGGAGGTAACCAGATTCCTCCGCGAGACAATGACCACCAAACAGTGGACAGAGATGGAGCAACAAGCTACTCCAGACCAACCACCAGATTAAGAAAAGGGACTAAAGATAACATCTGGCATGGACGGCCGCGAAGTAATGCCTCCGCGGTTCCCGGCCGTCAAGATCAAAAAACATGTCAAAATGAGGGGGGGCTTTTAGTGAGGTAACCCTGGCGTAACACCTAGACAGGATGAGTCCCACACTCCCGATCAGGTCAGTAGCGCCATATCTGATCGGGGCTCAGTGCATAAAGCATTTTCCCCTCCGCATGCGCTGAAAAAAAAAAGGGTTGGGTTGGGTTGGGTTTGAGCGATGACTTGCGGCTTCCACAGCGTGCCGTGCTGGGTGGCATACAATGAATCGCCTATTATGTGAGCGTGCTGGCCCTGGTGCACGTGGTTGAGGCCAAAACCGAGCACAGTCTATGGTGCGTAAAGCATTCCTTCATCTTCTAAAAAGGGTTGGGTTGGGTTCAGTGGAAGAAGATAGACGCCCACATCACGGAAATCCTGCGCACCAGAATAAGAGAGGAGTAGTAGAGGGATATACATGATCGCACCCCCGAGAAGACAACAAAATGAAGATCTAAAGAAAATACTGCAGGAGAGTGAAATAAAATACCCTCACAGGTGGTGCCGCTCGCCAAGCAGGTAAAGCCAATGGTAGACGGAATTACCCGCACTTTTTTCAAGGCTCACCAGGCGTAAGGTTTAGCCTCGTATGCCCCACTAGAGTGGGGAGCGTCCGACACACGCGCCCGCAGGAAGCCGGTGAATGGTGCGTAAAGCATTCCTTCATCTTCTAAAAAGGTTGGGTTGGGTTGGGATGGGTTGGGTTCAGTGGGAGAAGATAGAGGCCTATATCTCGGAAATCCTGCGCACCAGAATAAGAGGGGAGTAGTAGAAGTATATACATGATCGCACACCCAAGAAGACAACAATATGAAGATCTAACGAACATACTACGGGCGAGTGATATAAAATTCCCTCACAGGTGGTGCCGCTCGCCAAGCAGGTGAAGCCAATGGTAGACGGAATTGCCCGTTTTTTTTTCAAGGCTCCCCAGACGTAAGGTTTAGTCGCGTATGCCCCACCAGAGTGTGGAGAGTCCGACACACGCGCCTGCGGGAAGCCGGTGTATGGTGCGTAAAGCATTCCATCATCTTCTAAAAAAGTTTGGGTTGGGTTGGGTTGGGTTCAGTGGAAGAAGATAGAGGCCTACATCTCGGTCGCCTATAGTCGCGTATGCCCCACTAGAGTGGGGAGCGTCCGACACACGCGCCTGCAGGAAGCCGGTGTATGGTGCGCAAAGCATTCCTTCATCTCTTAAAAAAGGTTGGGTTAGGTTGGGTTGGGTTGGGTTGGGTTGGGTTGGGTTGGGTTGGGTTGGGTTGGGTTGGGTTGGGTTTGGGTTGGGTTGGGTTGGGTTGGGTTGCGTTGGGTTGGGCAGGGTTGGGTTGGGTTTGAGCGATGACCTGCGGACTTCCACAGGGTGCCGCGCTGGGTGGCATACTATGAATCGCCTATTATGTGAGCATGCTGGCCCTGGTGCACGAGGATGGCGTATACGGCGTAGGTTACGCGGACGACCTGACGCTGGTGGTTGAGGCCAAAACCGAGACAGATCTTACGTGCAAGGCGGACCACGCTTTAGAGAATGTATCCCATCACCTTCAGAGCAAGGTAAAGCCAATGGTAAACGGAATTGCCCGTTTTTTTTTCAAGGCTCCCCAGACGTAAGGTTTAGTCGCGTATGCCCCACCAGAGTGTGGAGAGTCCGACACACGCGCCTGCGGGAAGCCGGTGTATGGTGCGTAAAGCATTCCTTTATCTTCTAAAAAAGGTTGGGCTGGGTTGGGTTGGGTTCAGTAGGAGAAGATAGAGGCCTACATCTCGGAAACCCTACGCACCAGAATAATAGGGGAGTAGTAGAAGTATATATATGATCGCACACCCAAGAAGACAACAAAATGAAGATCTAAAGAACATACTGCAGGCGAGTGATATAAAATTCCCTCACAAATGGTGCCGGTTGCCAAGCAGTCGGGTTGGGTTGTACATCACGGTCGCGTATAGTCGCGTATGTCCCACTGGAGTGGGGAGCGTCCGACATACGCGCCTGCGGGAAGCCGGTGTATGGTGCGTAAAGCATTCCTTTATCTTCTAAAAAAGGTTGGGCTGGGTTGGGTTGGGTTCAGTGGGAGAAGATAGAGGCCTACATCTCGGAAACCCTACGCACCAGAGTTGAGTTGAGTTGAGTTGAGTTGAGTTGAGTTGAGTTGAGTTGAGTTGAGTTGAGTTGAGTTGAGTTGAGTTGAGTTGAGTTGAGTTGAGTTGAGTTGAGTTGAGTTGAGTTGAGTTGGGTTGGGTTGGGTTGGGTTGGGTTCAGTGGGAGGGGATAGAGGCCTACATCATGGAAATCCTGCGCACCAGAATAAGAGGAGAGTAGTTGAAGGATATACATGATTGCACACCCAAGCAGATAACAAAATGAAGATCTAAAGAACTCACAGGTGGTGCCGCTCGCCAAGCAGGTAAAGCCCAATGGTAGACGGAATTGCCCGTTCTTTTTTCAAGGCTCACCAGGCGTAAGGTTTAGACGCGTTTGCCCCACTAGAGTGGGGAGCGTCCGACACACGCGCCTGCAGGAAGCCGGTGTATGGTGCGTAAAGCATTCCATCATCTTCTAAAAAAGTTTGGGTTGGGTTGGGTTGGGTTCAGTGGAAGAAGATAGAGGCCTACATCTCGGTCGCCTATAGTCGCGTATGCCCCACTAGAGTGGGGAGCGTCCGACACACGCGCCTGCAGGAAGCCGGTGTATGGTGCGCAAAGCATTCCTTCATCTCTTAAAAAAGGTTGGGTTAGGTTGGGTTGGTTGGGTTGGGTTGGGTTGGGTTGGGTTGGGTTGGGTTGGGTTGGGTTGGGTTGGGTTGGGTTGGGTTGGGTTGGGTTGGGTTGGGTTGGGTTGAGGTGCTGAGCGACCACTTGCTCATCAACTTCACCATCGGGGCACCAGAGCATCGAGAAGCCATCCGAGACTCTCCTACCGGCTGGAGATTCGGATCGGAAGGAGAAAAGCGCCTGCGCCAGGAGTTTGCCGCGCTGGACAATAGCGATGCGACACCCGAGGGCCTCATGGAGAGGATCCAAAAAGCCTGCGATGTAGCCCTCCAGAAGAAGAAAGTGCTCGGTAAAAGCAGAAAACCGAAGTACTGGTGGACCATCGAAATCGCTGAAGCGCGGTCGAGTTGCGTGAGCGACAGAAGAGCATGGCAGAGAGCAAGAAGAGCCACCTCGTCAACGCAAGAAAACACACAAGCGGCCGAGACGAAGTACCGAGAGTCCAAGAAATTGCTGACCACCTTGATCCGACGAACCAGAGAGGCGAAATGGAAGGAGCTGTGCGCAGAACTGGAAGAGAACATCTGGGGGACGGCGTACCAGCTGCTGACCAAACGTCTGGGTACCAGAAACGCCGGACAGCTGGACAGAACTACTCTGCACGCACAATACAAAAAACTATTCCCCAGCGACCCGCACCAGAGCGACCTGACCGAGCCGCCACTTGCCCAAGACGACCGGGACAACCCCTTCTCGATGGACGAACTTACAGCGGCCCTCAGGAAGATGAAGAGGAAAAAAGCACCGGGAAGGGACCAGGTAACCAGCGAAATCCTCATCGCCTGCGTGGAGTCCGACGCGCGATATTTCCTGGAGGTATTCAACTCCTGCTTGGAGACCGGAACGTTCCCCAGGATATGGAGAGAGGCCAGACTGGCGCTGATCGACAAACCGAAGAGACCCGGGCAAGCCCAGGCATACCGACCGCTCTGTATCCTGAGTTCGGTAGGCAAGCTACTGGAAAGAATGATAAACACGAGGATTATAAACCAACTCGAACAGCAGGGAGCCTTGGGGAACAACCAGTACGCTTACAGGAAGGGCAGAGGGACCACTGACGCCATCATGTCTATCGTGGAGCGAGTCAAGGAAATCAGGAGAACGTCCCTGA
>OZ020221.1:18710371-18770371 GCA_963971325.1 Aphodius granarius
TGGCCCTGGTGCACGAGGATGGCGTATACGGCGTAGGTTACGCGGACGACCTGACGCTGGTGGTTGAGGCCAAAACCGAGACAGATCTTACGTGCAAGGCGGACCACGCTTTAGAGAATGTATCCCATCACCTTCATAGCAAGGTAAAGCCAATGGTGAACGGAATTGCCCGTTTTTTTTTCAAGGCTCCCCAGACGTAAGGTTTAGTCGCGTATGCCCCACCAGAGTGTGGAGAGTCCGACACACGCGCCTGCGGGAAGCCGGTGTATGGTGCGTAAAGCATTCCTTTATCTTCTAAAAAAAGGTTGGGTTGGGTTGGGTTGGGTTGGGTTGGGTTGGGTTGGGTTGGGTTGGGTTGGGTTGGGTTGGGTTGAGTTGGGTTGGGTTGGGTTGGGTTGGGTTGGGTTGGGTTGGGTTGGGTTGGGTTGGGTTGGGTTGGGTTGGGTTGGGTTGGGTTGGGTTGGGTTGGGTTGGGTTGGATTGGGTTGGGTTGGGTTGGGTTGGGTTGGGTTGGGTTGGGTTGGGTTGGGTTGGGTTGGGTTGGGTTGGGTTGGGTTGGGTTGGGTTGGGTTGGGTTGGGTTGGGTTGGGTTGGGTTGGGTTGGGTTGGGTTGGGTTGGGTTGGGTTGGGTTGGGTTGGGTTGGGTTGGGGTGCTGAGCGACCACTTGCTCATCAACTTCACCATCGGGGCACCAGAGCATCGAGAAGCCATCCGAGACTCTCCTACCGGCTGGAGATTCGGATCGGAAGGAGAAAAGCGCCTGCGCCAGGAGTTTGCCGCGCTGGACAATAGCGATGCGACACCCGAGGGCCTCATGGAGAGGATCCAAAAAGCCTGCGATGCAGCCCTCCAGAAGAAGAAAGTGCTCGGTAAAAGCAGAAAACCGAAGTACTGGTGGACCATCGAAATCGCTGAAGCGCGGTCGAGTTGCGTGAGCGACAGAAGAGCATGGCAGAGAGCAAGAAGAGCCACCTCGTCAACGCAAGAAAACACACAAGCGGCCGAGACGAAGTACCGAGAGTCCAAGAAATTGCTGACCACCTTGATCCGACGAACCAGAGAGGCGAAATGGAAGGAGCTGTGCGCAGAACTGGAAGAGAACATCTGGGGGACGGCGTACCAGCTGCTGACCAAACGTCTGGGTACCAGAAACGCCGGACAGCTGGACAGAACTACTCTGCACGCACAATACAAAAAACTATTCCCCAGCGACCCGCACCAGAGCGACCTGACCGAGCCGCCACTTGCCCAAGACGACCGGGACAACCCCTTCTCGATGGACGAACTTACAGCGGCCCTCAGGAAGATGAAGAGGAAAAAAGCACCGGGAAGGGACCAGGTAACCAGCGAAATCCTCATCGCCTGCGTGGAGTCCGACGCGCGATATTTCCTGGAGGTATTCAACTCCTGCTTGGAGACCGGAACGTTCCCCAGGATATGGAGAGAGGCCAGACTGGCGCTGATCGACAAACCGAAGAGACCCGGGCAAGCCCAGGCATACCGACCGCTCTGTATCCTGAGTTCGGTAGGCAAGCTACTGGAAAGAATGATAAACACGAGGATTATAAACCAACTCGAACAGCAGGGAGCCTTGGGAAACAACCAGTACGCTTACAGGAAGGGCAGAGGGACCACTGACGCCATCATGTCTATCGTGGAGCGAGTCAAGGAAATCAGGAGAACGTCCCTGACGCACAGGCGCCTGGCGATCATGGTCCTACTGGACATCAGGAACGCTTTTAACTCCGCCCCCTGGAACAAGGTCAAGGAAGCACTGAAGAAAGCAGAAGTGTCTCCGGCTTTGCAGCGGATGGTGGGCACCTACCTGTCTGATAGGACAGTCTACCTCCCGGACGGCGAGGCAAGGGCGATGACCTGCGGTCTTCCACAGGGTGCCGTGCTGGGTGGCATAATGTGGATCGCATATTATGCGAGCGTGCTAGCTCTGATGCACGAAGATGGCGTGTACGGCGTAGGCTACGCGGACGACCTGGCGCTTGTAATTGAGGCCAAAACTGAGGCAGACCTGACGTCCAAGGCGGAGCATGCGTTAGAGAAAGTTACGCGCCACCTTAAGAGCATTGGTCTAGGCATAGAAGAGACTAAGACGGAGGTGGTAATCCTGGAGGGTCGGAGAAAATTAAAATCTCTCCGGATCCAAGTGGGCAGGCAAAGCGTCACAAACTCGAAAGCCGTGAAGTATCTTGGAGTGTTCCTCGACAAGGACCTGAGGATGACCGAACACGTCAAGAGGATCACGGAAAAAGCGGCCAGGATTCAGAACGATCTCTCCCGCCTGATGCCGCGGATTGGGGGGCCGTCCAACCATAGGAGGCGGATGCTTGCGACCGTGGTAACCTCCGTCGTCCTGTACGCGGCTCCAGCCTGGGAGAGTGCCCTAAAGTACAAGAAGTACGCCCAGATGTTGAGGAGCATAGAGCGAAAGTACGCCATAGCCGTGACATCAGCATACAGGACGGTGGCGACAGAGGCGGTCGGAGTGCTGGCAGGGTGCCCTCCCCTCGACCTGCTAGTGTGGGAACGCGCCCGAAATTGGGAGACCCGGGGACAGCGCAAAGCCGAGCTGCGCGAACAGCTGATGACCACATGGCAGGAGAGGTGGAACAACTACGAAGGATGGGCGAGGACTTTCATACGGGACGTCCACCAGTGGATGAAGATGGGCCCTCCAACGGACTACTTCGTGACCCAGGCAATTACCGGCCATGGGTGCTTTGGCAGCTACCTCCACGAAATTAAGAAGAGACCATCCAATCGATGCTGGTACGGCTGTGACGCGGTCGACACACCGCGCCACACCTTTTTCGAGTGTGTCCGCTTCGACGAAGCAAGAAGGAGGCTGGAGTTGAGCGTGGGAGTACTAGTGGATGAGGAGAATGTGGCCGGCTTCCTCCTCGGTGAACGCGCGTGGGAGGTAACCAGATTCCTCCGCGAGACAATGACCACCAAACAGTGGACAGAGATGGAGCAACAAGCTACTCCAGACCAACCACCAGATTAAGAAAAGGGACTAAAGATAACATCTGGCATGGACGGCCGCGAAGTAATGCCTCCGCGGTTCCCGGCCGTCAAGATCAAAAAACATGTCAAAATGAGGGGGGGCTTTTAGTGAGGTAACCCTGGCGTAACACCTAGACAGGATGAGTCCCACACTCCCGATCAGGTCAGTAGCGCCA
Source organism: Aphodius granarius (assembly GCA_963971325.1). Lineage (NCBI taxonomy): Eukaryota > Metazoa > Arthropoda > Insecta > Coleoptera > Scarabaeidae > Aphodius > Aphodius granarius. The sequence continues at coordinate 18,713,570 of OZ020221.1, forward strand.
TATCTGATCGGGGCTCAGTGCATAAAGCATTTTCCCCTCCGCATGCGCTGAAAAAAAAAAGGGTTGGGTTGGGTTGGGTTTGAGCGATGACTTGCGGCTTCCACAGCGTGCCGTGCTGGGTGGCATACAATGAATCGCCTATTATGTGAGCGTGCTGGCCCTGGTGCACGTGGTTGAGGCCAAAACCGAGCACAGTCTATGGTGCGTAAAGCATTCCTTCATCTTCTAAAAAGGGTTGGGTTGGGTTCAGTGGAAGAAGATAGACGCCCACATCACGGAAATCCTGCGCACCAGAATAAGAGAGGAGTAGTAGAGGGATATACATGATCGCACCCCCGAGAAGACAACAAAATGAAGATCTAAAGAAAATACTGCAGGAGAGTGAAATAAAATACCCTCACAGGTGGTGCCGCTCGCCAAGCAGGTAAAGCCAATGGTAGACGGAATTACCCGCACTTTTTTCAAGGCTCACCAGGCGTAAGGTTTAGCCTCGTATGCCCCACTAGAGTGGGGAGCGTCCGACACACGCGCCCGCAGGAAGCCGGTGAATGGTGCGTAAAGCATTCCTTCATCTTCTAAAAAGGTTGGGTTGGGTTGGGATGGGTTGGGTTCAGTGGGAGAAGATAGAGGCCTATATCTCGGAAATCCTGCGCACCAGAATAAGAGGGGAGTAGTAGAAGTATATACATGATCGCACACCCAAGAAGACAACAATATGAAGATCTAACGAACATACTACGGGCGAGTGATATAAAATTCCCTCACAGGTGGTGCCGCTCGCCAAGCAGGTGAAGCCAATGGTAGACGGAATTGCCCGTTTTTTTTTCAAGGCTCCCCAGACGTAAGGTTTAGTCGCGTATGCCCCACCAGAGTGTGGAGAGTCCGACACACGCGCCTGCGGGAAGCCGGTGTATGGTGCGTAAAGCATTCCATCATCTTCTAAAAAAGTTTGGGTTGGGTTGGGTTGGGTTCAGTGGAAGAAGATAGAGGCCTACATCTCGGTCGCCTATAGTCGCGTATGCCCCACTAGAGTGGGGAGCGTCCGACACACGCGCCTGCAGGAAGCCGGTGTATGGTGCGCAAAGCATTCCTTCATCTCTTAAAAAAGGTTGGGTTAGGTTGGGTTGGGTTGGGTTGGGTTGGGTTGGGTTGGGTTGGGTTGGGTTGGGTTGGGTTTGGGTTGGGTTGGGTTGGGTTGGGTTGGGTTTGGGTTGGGTTGGGTTGGGTTGGACATGGTTGGGTTGGGTTTGAGCGATGACCTGCGGACTTCCACAGGGTGCCGCGCTGGGTGGCATACTATGAATCGCCTATTATGTGAGCATGCTGGCCCTGGTGCACGAGGATGGCGTATACGGCGTAGGTTACGCGGACGACCTGACGCTGGTGGTTGAGGCCAAAACCGAGACAGATCTTACGTGCAAGGCGGACCACGCTTTAGAGAATGTATCCCATCACCTTCAGAGCAAGGTAAAGCCAATGGTAAACGGAATTGCCCGTTTTTTTTTCAAGGCTCCCCAGACGTAAGGTTTAGTCGCGTATGCCCCACCAGAGTGTGGAGAGTCCGACACACGCGCCTGCGGGAAGCCGGTGTATGGTGCGTAAAGCATTCCTTCATCTTCTAAAAAGGTTGGGTTGGGTTGGGATGGGTTGGGTTCAGTGGGAGAAGATAGAGGCCTATATCTCGGAAATCCTGCGCACCAGAATAAGAGGGGAGTAGTAGAAGTATATACATTATCGCACACCCAAGAAGACAACAATATGAAGATCTAACGAACATACTACGGGCGAGTGATATAAAATTCCCTCACAGGTGGTGCCGCTCGCCAAGCAGGTGAAGCCAATGGTAGACGGAATTGCCCGTTCTTTCTTCAAGGCTCACCAGGCGTAAGGTTTAGTTGCGTATGCCCCACTAGAGTGGGAAGCGTCCGACACACGCGCCTGCAGGAACACGGTATATGTTGCGTAAAGCATTGCTTCATCTTCTAAAAAAGGTTGGGTTGGGCTGAGTTGGGTTGGGTTTGGTTGGGTTGGGTTGGGTTGGGTTGGGTGGAGTTGAGTTGAGTTGAGTTGAGTTGAGTTGAGTTGAGTTGAGTTGAGTTGAGTTGAGTTGAGTTGAGTTGAGTTGAGTTGAGTTGAGTTGAGTTGAGTTGAGTTGAGTTGAGTTGAGTTGAGTTGAGTTGAGTTGAGTTGATTTGAGTTGAGTTGAGTTGAGTTGAGTTGAGTTGAGTTGAGTTGAGTTGAGTTGAGTTGAGTTGAGTTGAGTTGAGTTGAGTTGAGTTGCGTTGCGTTGCGTTGCGTTGCGTTGCGTTGCGTTGCGTTGCGTTGCGTTGCGTTGCGTTGCGTTGCGTTGCGTTGCGCTGCGCTGCGCTGCGCTGCGCTGCGCTGGGCTGGGCTGGGCTGGGCTGGGCTGGGCTGGGCTGGGCTGGGCTGGGCTGGGCTGGGCTGGGCTGGGTTGGGTTGGGTTGGGTTGGGTTGGGTTGGGTTGGGTTGGGTTGGGTTGGGTTGGGTTGGGTTGGGTTGGGTTGGGTTGGGTTGGGTTGGGTTGGGTTGGGTTGGGTTGGGTTGGGTTGGGTTGGGTTGGGTTGGGTTGGGTTGGGTTGGGTTGGGTTGGGTTGGGTTGGGTTGGGTTGGGTTGGGTTGGGTTGGGTTGGGTTGGGTTGGGTTGGGTTGGGTTGGGTTGGGTTGGGTTGGGTTGGGTTGGGTTGGGTTGGGTTGGGTTGGGTTGGGTTGGGTTGGGTTGGGTTGAGTTGAGTTGAGTTGAGTTGAGTTGGGTTGAGTTGAGTTGAGTTGAGTTGAGTTGAGTTGAGTTGAGTTGAGTTGAGTTGAGTTGAGTTGAGTTGAGTTGAGTTGAGTTGAGTTGAGTTGAGTTGAGTTGAGTTGAGTTGAGTTGAGTTGAGTTGAGTTGAGTTGAGTTCAGTTGAGTTGAGTTGAGTTGAGTTGAGTTGAGTTGAGTTGAGTTGAGTTGAGTTGAGTTGAGTTGAGTTGAGTTGAGTTGAGTTGAGTTGGGTTCAGTGGGAGGGGATAGAGGCCTACATCATGGAAATCCTGCGCACCAGAATAAGAGGAGAGTAGTTGAAGGATATACATGATTGCACACCCAAGCAGACAACAAAATGAAGATCTAAAGAACATACTGCAGGCGAGTGATACAAAATACCCTCACAGGTGGTGCCGCTCGCCAAGCAGGTAAAGCCCAATGGTAGACGGAATTGCCCGTTCTTTTTTCAAGGCTCACCAGGCGTAAGGTTTAGACGCGTTTGCCCCACTAGAGTGGGGAGCGTCCGACACACGCGCCTGCAGGAAGCCGGTGTATGGTGCGTAAAGCATTCCATCATCTTCTAAAAAAGTTTGGGTTGGGTTGGGTTGGGTTCAGTGGAAGAAGATAGAGGCCTACATCTCGGTCGCCTATAGTCGCGTATGCGCCACTAGAGTGGGGAGCGTCCGACACACGCGCCTGCAGGAAGCCGGTGTATGGTGCGCAAAGCATTCCTTCATCTCTTAAAAAAGGTTGGGTTAGGTTGGGTTGGGTTGGGTTGGGTTGGGTTGGGTTGGGTTGGGTTGGGTTGGGTTGGGTTGGGTTGGGTTGAGTTGGGTTGGGTTTGGGTTTGGGTTTGGGTTGGGTTGGGTTGGGTTGGGTTGGGTTGGGTTTGAGCGATGACCTTCGGACTTCCACAGGGTGCCGCGCTGGGTGGCATACTATGAATCGCCTATTATGTGAGCATGCTGGCCCTGGTGCACGAGGATGGCGTATACGGCGTAGGTTACGCGGACGACCTGACGCTGGTGGTTGAGGCCAAAACCGAGACAGATCTTACGTGCAAGGCGGACCACGCTTTAGAGAATGTATCCCATCACCTTCAGAGCAAGGTAAAGCCAATGGTAAACGGAATTGCCCGTTTTTTTTTTCAAGGCTCCCCAGACGTAAGGTTTAGTCGCGTATGCCCCACCAGAGTGTGGAGAGTCCGACACACGCGCCTGCGGTAAGCCGGTGTATAATAATAATAATAATAATAATAAATAGCCTTTATTAACCTCAAAAATAAATAATACAATTTAGATAAAAAAAAACAAAAAAGCAAAGATAATGAGGTTAATAGGCGTGGGTTCAGGATATTATCCTGCTCTTCCACCCAAACCCAGCAAAACTTGACAAAAAACAAAATTAATCCACAACTAAATATAAACATAAACAATTCACGCAAACCGATCAACGATCAACTAACGGTAGTGTGCCATGATAGCCCACAAGCACCTCACCCCGAGATCTACTGCTCACCCACCTGCTCGGACATAAGAACAGCACCGCAACGAGAAGCAAACCGGAATATCCCGTCAGACCAGAGGTCTGCCGGCATGCCGTTCCACGTTTGTGCATAAACGTATCGGAAAGACCTGGTTCGAGCAGCCGTCCTACAGAGTGGGGCCTCCATTGTTGCCGGATACCTCAGACTCAAATGGTGAACATCAGTTCTGAATCTGATCTTAGAGTGAAGGTATTGGGGTGCCCTTTTAGCCACTATGTTGTAAAGGAGCTTGCATCGATGGAAACGTCGTCTGTTGGACATGGTCAGCCACCCACACTACAAAATCCTAGCAGACACATGAGAACGTCTCGGCAGGCCATACACGAACCTTATGCAAGCATTCTGCACTCTCTGTATGCGCGCCGCATCCCTGGACAACAAACACTGGCCGTAAACCGTGTCGCAGAAATTGAAGTGCGACAGCACCAATGCATCACACAGCGTACGCCTTATCCTCGGTGTAAGGAAATCACGAACTGCGTATAGTGCCCTGAGACTCAAGAATGCCGCACGGATCTTCAGGTTGATGTGTCGAGTAAACCGCAATTCACGATCCAGGTGTAATCCTAAATCTCGAGCCTCACCAACAAGCGGAATAATCTGTCCCCCAATGTTCAAATCCACCAAACCCCCAACCCTCGCACACGCCTCCGCCCTACCAAAGAGCATGGCACAGGACTTTCCCGGATTCAGTGCCAGTGCGTGGCCAAGCGAAGCACCCGAGACACGGTCCAGATCAGCTCTGATCCGCTCACAAGCCCGAACAATCTCATCAGGGGGGAACGCGTAGTAGAGCTGGCAATCATCAGCGTAGAAATGGTGACTGCAGTTGGTGATGTAATTTGAGAGAAACATGGTGTACAAAACATAAAGTAGGGGGCCGCAAATGCTTCCCTGAGCCACACCGGAACAAAGATGACGTGGGTCAGAGGTCACTCCCGCTATTCGAACTGACTGCACTCGATCTCTTAAGTATTCCGCGAAGAAACCAACAGCACCAGCACCAAGTCCGATATATCCTAGAATTGCCAAGAGAAGCTCATGATTAACGGTGTCAAATGCTCTTGAAAAATCAAGAAGCACTAAGATTGTCAACTCGCCCCGATCAGTTGCAGTGAGAATGTCATCAACCATATCCAACATAACAGTGTCACAGCTATGTCCAGCTCTAAAACCCGACTGTCGACTAGGAAGCACATCATTAGTATGCAGATACTCCTTCAGCTGCCAATCCACCACCCTCTCCAAAACCTTAGACAGAGCAGGCAATACGCTAACAGGACGCAGATCCCCCGGACTAGTCGGATTGGCGACCTTGGGCAAAGGAGTCACAATAGCTTCCTTCCATCTCTCAGGAAAAAACGCCGTCCACAAGACAAGTGTTGACAATATGCACCACTATTGGGAGAATGGTTGGACAACAGAGCTTGATGAAATGAATACCAAGCCCATCAACGCCGACCGCCGTCGAACGGATACACCTGATGGCCCTGTCCACCTCATCGTCTGTGGCTGGTCTGAAACTGAAGAGTTCAACACCCCGATTGAGTCTCCCAGCGGATAAAATTCCAGTAGATTATTATCTATTGTACAACTGGGAATGGAGTCAACAAAATGGTTATTGACTGTGTTTGGATCGGATAAGAACGGAGGAAGAACGGGAGCACGGCTCCGGCCACGCACACGATTAAAGGTCTGCCACATCTTACGCGATTCGCAATTCGCAAATTGTGAAGTATAGAATGCCTTCTTTTCCCGTTGTATTGCTGCATTGACCACATTCCGAAGCTGCACATAATATGCCCTGTCGGTCGGCTTCATCGTTCTCTTGAATTCTGTAAAGGCCTTATTGCGCTCCCGCATGAGCCCACGCAAGGCGGGAGTCAGCCAAGGAGAACGAGGCCGCGTAATCCTCACCTCCCTCTCAGGCACATGGAGGTCGAATAATTGAAGCAACATGGAGGTGAAGACATCAACCTTTTCATCGACACCATGTGTGTAAACGACGTCAAGCCACGGGAATCTTTCAAGGTCCCTTCTGAAAGCAACAGAATCAAAACTGGAGTAGTCTCTAAAAGTTTTAATAAAAGGGTAAGGAGACCCGTGCGATTGAGGAACATCGCAGCGCACCAGACTATGATCAAACGGACCCGCAACATCAACCACCGCACCCACACAAGATTCAGGTCCCAGCGAGGTGATAATGACGTCAAGAAGGGTGGCAGAAGCGTCAGTAACTCGAGTTGGTGAGGCAATAATCTGACGCAGTCCATACGCATCCAGGACCGATGACAGTGCGCGGCATCCCGCTGTAGCGGGTTTCAATTGGTCAATGTTAAAATCACCCAATAGAAACATGTCATCACAAGAGGGCAAAATCTCCGCAATGGTATCATCCAGTATATTTAAAAACGCGTTATAATCTTGCAGTGGTGGACGATAAACAGAGCCGAAAGCAATTTTTTTCGAACCTAAATGCAGTAATATCCACACCTGCTCGATATCATTCGCCGTGACTAGTGTTTCAAATTTGTAACAATCTCGGAGATAAATACCAACGCCACCCCCGCGCCCAACCCTATCACGTCGCACCAATCTGTAACCATCTATACTCACAAGCTCCGCAGGAACATCCGACGACAACCAGGTCTCCGTAATTCCCATAACCGCATATTCAGAGTGTCCGAGCAGATCCACAAAACAATCAAAATTACGTAATAGCGAGCGTACATTAAGGTGGGCCACCACAAGCACATTTTCATTACTATCAGTCATCATTAGTATAATTCAAAATGGCAAGAATTAAAACATGTTATAGCATGACACATTCAATATACGGTACTCACACACAGAGTAAATAGAAAATAGCAATCAGAAAATAAAAAATAAAAACAACAATAAAGCAAAGTAATTTATAAAATTATAGGATAATAGTTTGCTATATACTCTGTATATGCACCACATATACCAAATAAAATATATCAACAAATAAACAAGAATCAATCGTAAAAAACTGAACAGAATATGCACCGAAAAAAGTATAAACAATTAAAACCTATTTCTAGATGATTGTTATGTTTGCGACAAATTATTCTTTTTTTTTGTAATAAAACAAAATAAAGAACCAACCGAGTACTATAACGTAAGAAAACAAAAGAAATATGAAATAAACAATATATGCCAAAACAAAAAGAGTTTTTAGCTTCAAATAGAACAAACACTTATCTGTAAGACAGTAAGCAGCAGCTCCTAACCACCCTTCTGCTTGCGCGCCTGCGATCTAGTGCGAATTCCATCAGGATCCACCCTCGAGACTTTTGATTTTACATCTTGCAACTGAGAATGACTCCGGATTCTGCACAGTTCACCATTCACTTTGAAACAAATACGACCATCTGCCGTCCAAACACTATTAGCGCCAAACAGATCCTTCGCATCTCGATACAATTGAAGGCGCCCCTTTGTGAGCGATTCAGAAACTGCAACCTTCGTGCCCTTTAAGTTTTTCTTGTTATACCAGACATCGCTGCGGTATTTGTAAGAAGTGAACTTCACTATTAAAAGACGAGGATGATTATGATTCTGCCCATCTTTACCACCCAATCGGTGACAGCGGTCTATAATAGAACCATCAGGTTTCCAATTAGGAACCTTTAGCCTAGTTAACACGTCCAGCACTTTATTCTGCAGCTCACCCCCGCTTTCATTCGCAGACTCAGAAACGCCATGAAACACCAAGCAATTCCTTCTTGAGTAACACTCTAAATCATCGATTTTCTGATTTTGACTCTCAATTTGGGACTTCAAATGCTGAACTACATCAAGCATTCTAGATTGGAACTTTCGAAACTCTTCTACCAGCAAGCCCAGAGTAAGACCTTCGACAGGCATTTGTTGGGAATTTGGGGAGATAATTGCCTCACTCAATCTCGCATTAAAATCCGACATAGCAGTATTAAATTCCTCACGCATAGCGTTAAATAAATCTTTGTTGATATCCATCACACCGGTTCCACAGATGGCACGATACTGATAACCTTGAATCGACTATTGAACTATTTAAAATGGCAAAATAGTAACACTCAGATGCAAACACCTATCAACACTGAATGGGATACCGAAGGAACACAGCACCAATACTCTTGGTAATCTTCAAATCTACAATACTCAGGCAAATCACTTTCTGTTAGAACTTTTATATGGAGCTGCCCACGTGTGATGCGTTCAGCTTGACATACTCACACACTATGGTGCGTAAAGCATTCCTTTATCTTCTAAAAAAGGTTGGGCTGGGTTGGGTTGGGTTCAGTGGGAGAAGATAGAGGCCTACATCTCGGAAACCCTACGCACCAGAATAATAGGGGAGTAGTAGAAGTATATATATGATCGCACACCCAAGAAGACAACAAAATGAAGATCTAAAGAACATACTGCAGGCGAGTGATATAAAATTCCCTCACAAATGGTGCCGCTTGCCAAGCAGTCGGGTTGGGTTGTACATCACGGTCGCGTATAGTCGCGTATGTCCCACTGGAGTGGGGAGCGTCCGACATACGCGCCTGCAGGAAGCCGGTGTATGGTGTCTAAAGCATTCCTTCATCTTTTAAAAAGGGTTGGGTTGGGTTGGGTTGGGTTGGGTTGGGTTGGGACGGGACGGGACGGGACGGGACGGGACGGGACGGGTGGGGTGGGGTTGGGTGGGGTTGGGTTGGGTTGGGTTGGGTTGGGTTGGGTTGGGTTGGGTTGGGTTGGGTTGGGTTGGGTTGGGTTGGGTTGGGTTGGGTTGGGTTGGGTTGGGTTGGGTTGGGTTGGGTTGGGTTGGGTTGGGTTGGGCTGGGCTGGGTTGGGTTGGGTTGGGTTGGGTTGGGTTGGGTTGGCTTGGGTTGGGTTGGGTTGGGTTGAGGTGCTGAGCTGGGGTTGGGTTGAGACTCTCCTACCGGCTGGAGATTCGGATCGGAAGGAGAAAAGCGCCTGCGCCAGGAGTTTGCCGCGCTGGACAATAGCGATGCGACACCCGAGGGCCTCATGGAGAGGATCCAAAAAGCCTGCGATGCAGCCCTCCAGAAGAAGAAAGTGCTCGGTAAAAGCAGAAAACCGAAGTACTGGTGGACCATCGAAATCGCTGAAGCGCGGTCGAGTTGCGTGAGCGACAGAAGAGCATGGCAGAGAGCAAGAAGAGCCACCTCGTCAACGCAAGAAAACACACAAGCGGCCGAGACGAAGTACCGAGAGTCCAAGAAATTGCTGACCACCTTGATCCGACGAACCAGAGAGGCGAAATGGAAGGAGCTGTGCGCAGAACTGGAAGAGAACATCTGGGGGACGGCGTACCAGCTGCTGACCAAACGTCTGGGTACCAGAAACGCCGGACAGCTGGACAGAACTACTCTGCACGCACAATACAAAAAACTATTCCCCAGCGACCCGCACCAGAGCGACCTGACCGAGCCGCCACTTGCCCAAGACGACCGGGACAACCCCTTCTCGATGGACGAACTTACAGCGGCCCTCAGGAAGATGAAGAGGAAAAAACGCCCGGGAAGGGACCAGGTAACCAGCGAAATCCTCATCGCCTGCGTGGAGTCCGACGCGCGATATTTCCTGGAGGTATTCAACTCCTGCTTGGAGACCGGAACGTTCCCCAGGATATGGAGAGAGGCCAGACTGGCGCTGATCGACAAACCGAAGAGACCCGGGCAAGCCCAGGCATACCGCCCGCTCTGTATCCTGAGTTCGGTAGGCAAGCTACTGGAAAGAATGATAAACACGAGGCTTATAAACCAACTCGAACAGCAGGGAGCCTTGGGGAACAACCAGTACGCTTACAGGAAGGGCAGAGGGACCACTGACGCCATCATGTCTATCGTGGAGCGAGTCAAGGAAATCAGGAGAACGTCCCTGACGCACAGGCGCCTGGCGATCATGGTCCTACTGGACATCAGGAACGCTTTTAACTCCGCCCCCTGGAACAAGGTCAAGGAAGCACTGAAGAAAGCAGAAATGTCTCCGGCTTTGCAGCGGATGGTGGGCACCTACCTGTCTGATAGGACAGTCTACCTCCCGGACGGCGAGGCAAGGGCGATGACCTGCGGTCTTCCACAGGGTGCCGTGCTGGGTGGCATAATGTGGATCGCATATTATGCGAGCGTGCTAGCTCTGATGCACGAAGATGGCGTGTACGGCGTAGGCTACGCGGACGACCTGGCGCTTGTAATTGAGGCCAAAACTGAGGCAGACCTGACGTCCAAGGCGGAGCATGCGTTAGAGAAAGTTACGCGCCACCTTAAGAGCATTGGTCTAGGCATAGAAGAGACTAAGACGGAGGTGGTAATCCTGGAGGGTCGGAGAAAATTAAAATCTCTCCGGATCCAAGTGGGCAGGCAAAGCGTCACAAACTCGAAAGCCGTGAAGTATCTTGGAGTGTTCCTCGACAAGAACCTGAGGATGACCGAACACGTCAAGAGGATCACGGAAAAAGCGGCCAGGATTCAGAACGATCTCTCCCGCCTGATGCCGCGGATTGGGGGGCCGTCCAACCATAGGAGGCGGATGCTTGCGACCGTGGTAACCTCCGTCGTCCTGTACGCGGCTCCAGCCTGGGAGAGTGCCCTAAAGTACAAGAAGTACGCCCAGATGCTGAGGAGCATAGAGCGAAAGTACGCCATAGCCGTGACATCAGCATACAGGACGGTGGCGACAGAGGCGGTCGGAGTGCTGGCACGGTACCCTCCCCTCGACCTGCTAGTGTGGGAACGCGCCCGAAATTGGGAGACCCGGGGACAGCGCAAAGCCGAGCTGCGCGAACAGCTGATGACCACATGGCAGGAGTGGTGGAACAACTACGAAGGATGGGCGAGGACTTTCATACGGGACGTCCACCAGTGGATGAAGATGGGCCCTCCAACGGACTACTTCGTGACCCAGGCAATTACCGGCCATGGGTGCTTTGGCAGTTACCTCCACGAAATTAAGAAGAGACCATCCAATCGATGCTGGTACGGCTGTGACGCGGTCGACACACCGCGCCACACCTTTTTCGAGTGTGTCCGCTTCGACGAAGCAAGAAGGAGGCTGGAGTTGAGCGTGGGAGTACTAGTGGATAAGGAGAATGTGGCCGGCTTCCTCCTCGGTGAACGCGCGTGGGAGGTAACCAGATTCCTCCGCGAGACAATGACCACCAAACAGTGGACAGAGATGGAGCAACAAGCTACTCCAGACCAACCACCAGATTAAGAAAAGGGACTAAAGATAACATCTGGCATGGACGGCCCCGCAGTAATGCCTCCGCGGTTCCCGGCCGTCAAGATCAAAAAACATGTCAAAATGAGGGGGGTTTTTAGTGAGGTAACCCTGGCGTAACACCTAGACAGGATGAGTCCCACACTCCCGATCAGGTCAGTAGCGCCATATCTGATCGGGGCTCAGTGCATAAAGCATTTTCCCCTCCTCATGCGCTGAAAAAAAAAAGGGTTGGGTTGGGTTGGGTTTGAGCGATGACTTGCGGCTTCCACAGGGTGCCGTGCTGGGTGGCATACAATGAATCGCCTATTATGTGAGCGTGCTGGCCCTGGTGCACGTGGTTGAGGCCAAAACCGAGCACAGTCTATGGTGCGTAAAGCATTCCTTCATCTTCTAAAAAGGGTTGGGTTGGGTTCAGTGGAAGAAGATAGACGCCCACATCACGGAAATCCTGCGCACCAGAATAAGAGAGGAGTAGTAGAGGGATATACATGATCGCACCCCCGAGAAGACAACAAAATGAAGATCTAAAGAAAATACTGCAGGCGAGTGAAATAAAATACCCTCACAGGTGGTGCCGCTCGCCAAGCAGGTAAAGCCAATGGTAGACGGAATTACCCGCACTTTTTTCAAGGCTCACCAGGCGTAAGGTTTAGCCTCGTATGCCCCACTAGAGTGGGGAGCGTCCGACACACGCGCCCGCAGGAAGCCGGTGAATGGTGCGTAAAGCATTCCTTCATCTTCTAAAAAGGTTGGGTTGGGTTGGGATGGGTTGGGTTCAGTGGGAGAAGATAGAGGCCTATATCTCGGAAATCCTGCGCACCAGAATAAGAGGGGAGTAGTAGAAGTATATACATGATCGCACACCCAAGAAGACAACAATATGAAGATCTAACGAACATACTACGGGCGAGTGATATAAAATTCCCTCACAGGTGGTGCCGCTCGCCAAGCAGGTGAAGCCAATGGTAGACGGAATTGCCCGTTTTTTTTTCAAGGCTCCCCAGACGTAAGGTTTAGTCGCGTATGCCCCACCAGAGTGTGGAGAGTCCGACACACGCGCCTGCGGGAAGCCGGTGTATGGTGCGTAAAGCATTCCATCATCTTCTAAAAAAGTTTGGGTTGGGTTGGGTTGGGTTCAGTGGAAGAAGATAGAGGCCTACATCTCGGTCGCCTATAGTCGCGTATGCCCCACTAGAGTGGGGAGCGTCCGACACACGCGCCTGCAGGAAGCCGGTGTATGGTGCGCAAAGCATTCCTTCATCTCTTAAAAAAGGTTGGGTTAGGTTGGGTTGGGTTGGGTTGGGTTGGGTTGGGTTGGGTTGGGTTGGGTTGGGTTGGGTTGGGTTGGGTTGGGTTGGGTTGGGTTTGGGTTGGGTTGGGTTGGGCAGGGTTGGGTTGGGTTTGAGCGATGACCTGCGGACTTCCACAGGGTGCCGCGCTGGGTGGCATACTATGAATCGCCTATTATGTGAGCATGCTGGCCCTGGTGCACGAGGATGGCGTATACGGCGTAGGTTACGCGGACGACCTGACGCTGGTGGTTGAGGCCAAAACCGAGACAGATCTTACGTGCAAGGCGGACCACGCTTTAGAGAATGTATCCCATCACCTTCAGAGCAAGGTAAAGCCAATGGTAAACGGAATTGCCCGTTTTTTTTTTCAAGGCTCCCCAGACGTAAGGTTTAGTCGCGTATGCCCCACCAGAGTGTGGAGAGTCCGACACACGCGCCTGCGGGAAGCCGGTGTATGGTGCGTAAAGCATTCCTTTATCTTCTAAAAAAGGTTGGGCTGGGTTGGGTTGGGTTCAGTGGGAGAAGATAGAGGCCTACATCTCGGAAACCCTACGCACCAGAATAATAGGGGAGTAGTAGAAGTATATATATGATCGCACACCCAAGAAGACAACAAAATGAAGATCTAAAGAACATACTGCAGGCGAGTGATATAAAATTCCCTCACAAATGGTGCCGCTTGCCAAGCAGTCGGGTTGGGTTGTACATCACGGTCGCGTATAGTCGCGTATGTCCCACTGGAGTGGGGAGCGTCCGACATACGCGCCTGCAGGAAGCCGGTGTATGTTGTCTAAAGCATTCCTTCATCTTTTAAAAAGGGTTGGGTTGGGATGGGACGGGACGGGACGGGACGGGTCGGGACGGGTGGGGTGGGGTGGGGTGGGGTGGGGTGGGGTTGGGTTGGGTTGGGTTGGGTTGGGTTGGGTTGGGTTGGGTTGGGTTGGGTTGGGTTGGGTTGGGTTGGGTTGGGTTGGGTTGGGTTGGGTTGGGTTGGGTTGGGTTGGGTTGGGGTGCTGAGCGACCACTTGCTCATCAACTTCACCATCGGGGCACCAGAGCATCGAGAAGCCATCCGAGACTCTCCTACCGGCTGGAGATTCGGATCGGAAGGAGAAAAGCGCCTGCGCCAGGAGTTTGCCGCGCTGGACAATAGCGATGCGACACCCGAGGGCCTCATGGAGAGGATCCAAAAAGCCTGCGATGCAGCCCTCCAGAAGAAGAAAGTGCTCGGTAAAAGCAGAAAACCGAAGTACTGGTGGACCATCGAAATCGCTGAAGCGCGGTCGAGTTGCGTGAGCGACAGAAGAGCATGGCAGAGAGCAAGAAGAGCCACCTCGTCAACGCAAGAAAACACACAAGCGGCCGAGACGAAGTACCGAGAGTCCAAGAAATTGCTGACCACCTTGATCCGACGAACCAGAGAGGCGAAATGGAAGGAGCTGTGCGCAGAACTGGAAGAGAACATCTGGGGGACGGCGTACCAGCTGCTGACCAAACGTCTGGGTACCAGAAACGCCGGACAGCTGGACAGAACTACTCTGCACGCACAATACAAAAAACTATTCCCCAGCGACCCGCACCAGAGCGACCTGACCGAGCCGCCACTTGCCCAAGACGACCGGGACAACCCCTTCTCGATGGACGAACTTACAGCGGCCCTCAGGAAGATGAAGAGGAAAAAAGCACCGGGAAGGGACCAGGTAACCAGCGAAATCCTCATCGCCTGCGTGGAGTCCGACGCGCGATATTTCCTGGAGGTATTCAACTCCTGCTTGGAGACCGGAACGTTCCCCAGGATATGGAGAGAGGCCAGACTGGCGCTGATCGACAAACCGAAGAGACCCGGGCAAGCCCAGGCATACCGACCGCTCTGTATCCTGAGTTCGGTAGGCAAGCTACTGGAAAGAATGATAAACACGAGGCTTATAAACCAACTCGAACAGCAGGGAGCCTTGGGGAACAACCAGTACGCTTACAGGAAGGGCAGAGGGACCACTGACGCCATCATGTCTATCGTGGAGCGAGTCAAGGAAATCAGGAGAACGTCCCTGACGCACAGGCGCCTGGCGATCATGGTCCTACTGGACATCAGGAACGCTTTTAACTCCGCCCCCTGGAACAAGGTCAAGGAAGCACTGAAGAAAGCAGAAGTGTCTCCGGCTTTGCAGCGGATGGTGGGCACCTACCTGTCTGATAGGACAGTCTACCTCCCGGACGGCGAGGCAAGGGCGATGACCTGCGGTCTTCCACAGGGTGCCGTGCTGGGTGGCATAATGTGGATCGCATATTATGCGAGCGTGCTAGCTCTGATGCACGAAGATGGCGTGTACGGCGTAGGCTACGCGGACGACCTGGCGCTTGTAATTGAGGCCAAAACTGAGGCAGACCTGACGTCCAAGGCGGAGCATGCGTTAGAGAAAGTTACGCGCCACCTTAAGAGCATTGGTCTAGGCATAGAAGAGACTAAGACGGAGGTGGTAATCCTGGAGGGTCGGAGAAAATTAAAATCTCTCCGGATCCAAGTGGGCAGGCAAAGCGTCACAAACTCGAAAGCCGTGAAGTATCTTGGAGTGTTCCTCGACAAGGACCTGAGGATGACCGAACACGTCAAGAGGATCACGGAAAAAGCGGCCAGGATTCAGAACGATCTCTCCCGCCTGATGCCGCGGATTGGGGGGCCGTCCAACCATAGGAGGCGGATGCTTGCGACCGTGGTAACCTCCGTCGTCCTGTACGCGGCTCCAGCCTGGGAGAGTGCCCTAAAGTACAAGAAGTACGCCCAGATGCTGAGGAGCATAGAGCGAAAGTACGCCATAGCCGTGACATCAGCATACAGGACGGTGGCGACAGAGGCGGTCGGAGTGCTGGCAGGGTGCCCTCCCCTCGACCTGCTAGTGTGGGAACGCCCCCGAAATTGGGAGACCCGGGGACAGCGCAAAGCCGAGCTGCGCGAACAGCTGATGACCACATGGCAGGAGAGGTGGAACAACTACGAAGGATGGGCGAGGACTTTCATACGGGACGTCCACCAGTGGATGAAGATGGGCCCTCCAACGGACTACTTCGTGACCCAGGCAATTACCGGCCATGGGTGCTTTGGCAGCTACCTCCACGAAATTAAGAAGAGACCATCCAATCGATGCTGGTACGGCTGTGACGCGGTCGACACACCGCGCCACACCTTTTTCGAGTGTGTCCGCTTCGACGAAGCAAGAAGGAGGCTGGAGTTGAGCGTGGGAGTACTAGTGGATGAGGAGAATGTGGCCGGCTTCCTCCTCGGTGAACGCGCGTGGGAGGTAACCAGATTCCTCCGCGAGACAATGACCACCAAACAGTGGACAGAGATGGAGCAACAAGCTACTCCAGACCAACCACCAGATTAAGAAAAGGGACTAAAGATAACATCTGGCATGGACGGCCGCGAAGTAATGCCTCCGCGGTTCCCGGCCGTCAAGATCAAAAAACATGTCAAAATGAGGGGGGGCTTTTAGTGAGGTAACCCTGGCGTAACACCTAGACAGGATGAGTCCCACACTCCCGATCAGGTCAGTAGCGCCATATCTGATCGGGGCTCAGTGCATAAAGCATTTTCCCCTCCGCATGCGCTGAAAAAAAAAAGGGTTGGGTTGGGTTGGGTTTGAGCGATGACTTGCGGCTTCCACAGCGTGCCGTGCTGGGTGGCATACAATGAATCGCCTATTATGTGAGCGTGCTGGCCCTGGTGCACGTGGTTGAGGCCAAAACCGAGCACAGTCTATGGTGCGTAAAGCATTCCTTCATCTTCTAAAAAGGGTTGGGTTGGGTTCAGTGGAAGAAGATAGACGCCCACATCACGGAAATCCTGCGCACCAGAATAAGAGAGGAGTAGTAGAGGGATATACATGATCGCACCCCCGAGAAGACAACAAAATGAAGATCTAAAGAAAATACTGCAGGAGAGTGAAATAAAATACCCTCACAGGTGGTGCCGCTCGCCAAGCAGGTAAAGCCAATGGTAGACGGAATTACCCGCACTTTTTTCAAGGCTCACCAGGCGTAAGGTTTAGCCTCGTATGCCCCACTAGAGTGGGGAGCGTCCGACACACGCGCCCGCAGGAAGCCGGTGAATGGTGCGTAAAGCATTCCTTCATCTTCTAAAAAGGTTGGGTTGGGTTGGGATGGGTTGGGTTCAGTGGGAGAAGATAGAGGCCTATATCTCGGAAATCCTGCGCACCAGAATAAGAGGGGAGTAGTAGAAGTATATACATGATCGCACACCCAAGAAGACAACAATATGAAGATCTAACGAACATACTACGGGCGAGTGATATAAAATTCCCTCACAGGTGGTGCCGCTCGCCAAGCAGGTGAAGCCAATGGTAGACGGAATTGCCCGTTTTTTTTTCAAGGCTCCCCAGACGTAAGGTTTAGTCGCGTATGCCCCACCAGAGTGTGGAGAGTCCGACACACGCGCCTGCGGGAAGCCGGTGTATGGTGCGTAAAGCATTCCATCATCTTCTAAAAAAGTTTGGGTTGGGTTGGGTTGGGTTCAGTGGAAGAAGATAGAGGCCTACATCTCGGTCGCCTATAGTCGCGTATGCCCCACTAGAGTGGGGAGCGTCCGACACACGCGCCTGCAGGAAGCCGGTGTATGGTGCGCAAAGCATTCCTTCATCTCTTAAAAAAGGTTGGGTTAGGTTGGGTTGGGTTGGGTTGGGTTGGGTTGGGTTGGGTTGGGTTGGGTTGGGTTGGGTTGGGTTGGGTTTGGGTTGGGTTGGGTTGGGTTGGGTTTGGGTTGGGTTGGGTTGGGTTGGACATGGTTGGGTTGGGTTTGAGCGATGACCTGCGGACTTCCACAGGGTGCCGCGCTGGGTGGCATACTATGAATCGCCTATTATGTGAGCATGCTGGCCCTGGTGCACGAGGATGGCGTATACGGCGTAGGTTACGCGGACGACCTGACGCTGGTGGTTGAGGCCAAAACCGAGACAGATCTTACGTGCAAGGCGGACCACGCTTTAGAGAATGTATCCCATCACCTTCAGAGCAAGGTAAAGCCAATGGTAAACGGAATTGCCCGTTTTTTTTTCAAGGCTCCCCAGACGTAAGGTTTAGTCGCGTATGCCCCACCAGAGTGTGGAGAGTCCGACACACGCGCCTGCGGGAAGCCGGTGTATGGTGCGTAAAGCATTCCTTCATCTTCTAAAAAGGTTGGGTTGGGTTGGGATGGGTTGGGTTCAGTGGGAGAAGATAGAGGCCTATATCTCGGAAATCCTGCGCACCAGAATAAGAGGGGAGTAGTAGAAGTATATACATTATCGCACACCCAAGAAGACAACAATATGAAGATCTAACGAACATACTACGGGCGAGTGATATAAAATTCCCTCACAGGTGGTGCCGCTCGCCAAGCAGGTGAAGCCAATGGTAGACGGAATTGCCCGTTCTTTCTTCAAGGCTCACCAGGCGTAAGGTTTAGTTGCGTATGCCCCACTAGAGTGGGAAGCGTCCGACACACGCGCCTGCAGGAACACGGTATATGTTGCGTAAAGCATTGCTTCATCTTCTAAAAAAGGTTGGGTTGGGCTGAGTTGGGTTGGGTTTGATTGGGTTGGGTTGGGTTGGGTTGGGTGGAGTTGAGTTGAGTTGAGTTGAGTTGAGTTGAGTTGAGTTGAGTTGAGTTGAGTTGAGTTGAGTTGAGTTGAGTTGAGTTGAGTTGAGTTGAGTTGAGTTGAGTTGAGTTGAGTTGAGTTGATTTGAGTTGAGTTGAGTTGAGTTGAGTTGAGTTGAGTTGAGTTGAGTTGAGTTGAGTTGAGTTGAGTTGAGTTGAGTTGAGTTGAGTTGAGTTGCGTTGCGTTGCGTTGCGTTGCGTTGCGTTGCGTTGCGTTGCGTTGCGTTGCGTTGCGCTGCGCTGCGCTGCGCTGCGCTGCGCTGCGCTGCGCTGCGCTGGGCTGGGCTGGGCTGGGCTGGGCTGGGCTGGGCTGGGCTGGGCTGGGTTGGGTTGGGTTGGGTTGGGTTGGGTTGGGTTGGGTTGGGTTGGGTTGGGTTGGGTTGGGTTGGGTTGGGTTGGGTTGGGTTGGGTTGGGTTGGGTTGGGGTGGGTTGGGTTGGGTTGGGTTGGGTTGGGTTGGGTTGGGTTGGGTTGGGTTGGGTTGGGTTGGGTTGGGTTGGGTTGGGTTGGGTTGGGTTGGGTTGGGTTGGGTTGGGTTGGGTTGGGTTGGGTTGGGTTGGGTTGGGTTGGGTTGGGTTGGGTTGGGTTGGGTTGGGTTGAGTTGAGTTGAGTTGGGTTGAGTTGAGTTGAGTTGAGTTGAGTTGAGTTGAGTTGAGTTGAGTTGAGTTGAGTTGAGTTGAGTTGAGTTGAGTTGAGTTGAGTTGAGTTGAGTTGAGTTGAGTTGAGTTGAGTTGAGTTGAGTTGAGTTGAGTTGAGTTGAGTTGAGTTGAGTTGAGTTGAGTTGAGTTGGGTTCAGTGGGAGGGGATAGAGGCCTACATCATGGAAATCCTGCGCACCAGAATAAGAGGAGAGTAGTTGAAGGATATACATGATTGCACACCCAAGCAGACAACAAAATGAAGATCTAAAGAACATACTGCAGGCGAGTGATACAAAATACCCTCACAGGTGGTGCCGCTCGCCAAGCAGGTAAAGCCCAATGGTAGACGGAATTGCCCGTTCTTTTTTCAAGGCTCACCAGGCGTAAGGTTTAGACGCGTTTGCCCCACTAGAGTGGGGAGCGTCCGACACACGCGCCTGCAGGAAGCCGGTGTATGGTGCGTAAAGCATTCCATCATCTTCTAAAAAAGTTTGGGTTGGGTTGGGTTGGGTTCAGTGGAAGAAGATAGAGGCCTACATCTCGGTCGCCTATAGTCGCGTATGCGCCACTAGAGTGGGGAGCGTCCGACACACGCGCCTGCAGGAAGCCGGTGTATGGTGCGCAAAGCATTCCTTCATCTCTTAAAAAAGGTTGGGTTAGGTTGGGTTGGGTTGGGTTGGGTTGGGTTGGGTTGGGTTGGGTTGGGTTGGGTTGGGTTGGGTTGGGTTGAGTTGGGTTGGGTTTGGGTTTGGGTTTGGGTTGGGTTGGGTTGGGTTGGGTTTGAGCGATGACCTTCGGACTTCCACAGGGTGCCGCGCTGGGTGGCATACTATGAATCGCCTATTATGTGAGCATGCTGGCCCTGGTGCACGAGGATGGCGTATACGGCGTAGGTTACGCGGACGACCTGACGCTGGTGGTTGAGGCCAAAACCGAGACAGATCTTACGTGCAAGGCGGACCACGCTTTAGAGAATGTATCCCATCACCTTCAGAGCAAGGTAAAGCCAATGGTAAACGGAATTGCCCGTTTTTTTTTTCAAGGCTCCCCAGACGTAAGGTTTAGTCGCGTATGCCCCACCAGAGTGTGGAGAGTCCGACACACGCGCCTGCGGGAAGCCGGTGTATAATAATAATAATAATAATAATAAATAGCCTTTATTAACCTCAAAAATAAATAATACAATTTAGATAAAAAAAAACAAAAAAGCAAAGATAATGAGGTTAATAGGCGTGGGTTCAGGATATTATCCTGCTCTTCCACCCAAACCCAGCAAAACTTGACAAAAAACAAAATTAATCCACAACTAAATATAAACATAAACAATTCACGCAAACCGATCAACGATCAACTAACGGTAGTGTGCCATGATAGCCCACAAGCACCTCACCCCGAGATCTACTGCTCACCCACCTGCTCGGACATAAGAACAGCACCGCAACGAGAAGCAAACCGGAATATCCCGTCAGACCAGAGGTCTGCCGGCATGCCGTTCCACGTTTGTGCATAAACGTATCGGAAAGACCTGGTTCGAGCAGCCGTCCTACAGAGTGGGGCCTCCATTGTTGCCGGATACCTCAGACTCAAATGGTGAACATCAGTTCTGAATCTGATCTTAGAGTGAAGGTATTGGGGTGCCCTTTTAGCCACTATGTTGTAAAGGAGCTTGCATCGATGGAAACGTCGTCTGTTGGACATGGTCAGCCACCCACACTCCAAAATCCTAGCAGACACATGAGAACGTCTCGGCAGGCCATACACGAACCTTATGCAAGCATTCTGCACTCTCTGTATGCGCGCCGCATCCCTGGACAACAAACACTGGCCGTAAACCGTGTCGCAGAAATTGAAGTGCGACAGCACCAATGCATCACACAGCGTACGCCTTATCCTCGGTGTAAGGAAATCACGAACTGCGTATAGTGCCCTGAGACTCAAGAATGCCGCACGGATCTTCAGGTTGATGTGTCGAGTAAACCGCAATTCACGATCCAGGTGTAATCCTAAATCTCGAGCCTCACCAACAAGCGGAATAATCTGTCCCCCAATGTTCAAATCCACCAAACCCCCAACCCTCGCACACGCCTCCGCCCTACCAAAGAGCATGGCACAGGACTTTCCCGGATTCAGTGCCAGTGCGTGGCCAAGCGAAGCACCCGAGACACGGTCCAGATCAGCTCTGATCCGCTCACAAGCCCGAACAATCTCATCAGGGGGGAACGCGTAGTAGAGCTGGCAATCATCAGCGTAGAAATGGTGACTGCAGTTGGTGATGTAATTTGAGAGAAACATGGTGTACAAAACATAAAGTAGGGGGCCGCAAATGCTTCCCTGAGCCACACCGGAACAAAGATGACGTGGGTCAGAGGTCACTCCCGCTATTCGAACTGACTGCACTCGATCTCTTAAGTATTCCGCGAAGAAACCAACAGCACCAGCACCAAGTCCGATATATCCTAGAATTGCCAAGAGAAGCTCATGATTAACGGTGTCAAATGCTCTTGAAAAATCAAGAAGCACTAAGATTGTCAACTCGCCCCGATCAGTTGCAGTGAGAATGTCATCAACCATATCCAACATAACAGTGTCACAGCTATGTCCAGCTCTAAAACCCGACTGTCGACTAGGAAGCACATCATTAGTATGCAGATACTCCTTCAGCTGCCAATCCACCACCCTCTCCAAAACCTTAGACAGAGCAGGCAATACGCTAACGGGACGCAGATCCCCCGGACTAGTCGGATTGGCGACCTTGGGCAAAGGAGTCACAATAGCTTCCTTCCATCTCTCAGGAAAAAACGCCGTCCACAAGACAAGTGTTGACAATATGCACCACTATTGGGAGAATGGTTGGACAACAGAGCTTGATGAAATGAATACCAAGCCCATCAACGCCGACCGCCGTCGAACGGATACACCTGATGGCCCTGTCCACCTCATCGTCTGTGGCTGGTCTGAAACTGAAGAGTTCAACACCCCGATTGAGTCTCCCAGCGGAATAAAATTCCAGTAGATTATTATCTATTGTACAACTGGGAATGGAGTCAACAAAATGGTTATTGACTGTGTTTGGATCGGATAAGAACGGAGGAAGAACGGGAGCACGGCTCCGGCCACGCACACGATTAAAGGTCTGCCACATCTTACGCGATTCGCAATTCGCAAATTGTGAAGTATAGAATGCCTTCTTTTCCCGTTGTATTGCTGCATTGACCACATTCCGAAGCTGCACATAATATGCCCTGTCGGTCGGCTTCATCGTTCTCTTGAATTCTGTAAAGGCCTTATTGCGCTCCCGCATGAGCCCACGCAAGGCGGGAGTCAGCCAAGGAGAACGAGGCCGCGTAATCCTCACCTCCCTCTCAGGCACATGGAGGTCGAATAATTGAAGCAACATGGAGGTGAAGACATCAACCTTTTCATCGACACCATGTGTGTAAACGACGTCAAGCCACGGGAATCTTTCAAGGTCCCTTCTGAAAGCAACAGAATCAAAACTGGAGTAGTCTCTAAAAGTTTTAATAAAAGGGTAAGGAGACCCGTGCGATTGAGGAACATCGCAGCGCACCAGACTATGATCAAACGGACCCGCAACATCAACCACCGCACCCACACAAGATTCAGGTCCCAGCGAGGTGATAATGACGTCAAGAAGGGTGGCAGAAGCGTCAGTAACTCGAGTTGGTGAGGCAATAATCTGACGCAGTCCATACGCATCCAGGACCGATGACAGTGCGCGGCATCCCGCTGTAGCGGGTTTCAATTGGTCAATGTTAAAATCACCCAATAGAAACATGTCATCACAAGAGGGCAAAATCTCCGCAATGGTATCATCCAGTATATTTAAAAACGCGTTATAATCTTGCAGTGGTGGACGATAAACAGAGCCGAAAGCAATTTTTTTCGAACCTAAATGCAGTAATATCCACACCTGCTCGATATCATTCGCCGTGACTAGTGTTTCAAATTTGTAACAATCTCGGAGATAAATACCAACGCCACCCCCGCGCCCAACCCTATCACGTCGCACCAATCTGTAACCATCTATACTCACAAGCTCCGCAGGAACATCCGACGACAACCAGGTCTCCGTAATTCCCATAACCGCATATTCAGAGTGTCCGAGCAGATCCACAAAACAATCAAAATTACGTAATAGCGAGCGTACATTAAGGTGGGCCACCACAAGCACATTTTCATTACTATCAGTCATCATTAGTATAATTCAAAATGGCAAGAATTAAAACATGTTATAGCATGACACATTCAATATACGGTACTCACACACAGAGTAAATAGAAAATAGCAATCAGAAAATAAAAAATAAAAACAACAATAAAGCAAAGTAATTTATAAAATTATAGGATAATAGTTTGCTATATACTCTGTATATGCACCACATATACCAAATAAAATATATCAACAAATAAACAAGAATCAATCGTAAAAAACTGAACAGAATATGCACCGAAAAAAGTATAAACAATTAAAACCTATTTCTAGATGATTGTTATGTTTGCGACAAATTATTCTTTTTTTTTGTAATAAAACAAAATAAAGAACCAACCGAGTACTATAACGTAAGAAAACAAAAGAAATATGAAATAAACAATATATGCCAAAACAAAAAGAGTTTTTAGCTTCAAATAGAACAAACACTTATCTGTAAGACAGTAAGCAGCAGCTCCTAACCACCCTTCTGCTTGCGCGCCTGCGATCTAGTGCGAATTCCATCAGGATCCACCCTCGAGACTTTTGATTTTACATCTTGCAACTGAGAATGACTCCGGATTCTGCACAGTTCACCATTCACTTTGAAACAAATACGACCATCTGCCGTCCAAACACTATTAGCGCCAAACAGATCCTTCGCATCTCGATACAATTGAAGGCGCCCCTTTGTGAGCGATTCAGAAACTGCAACCTTCGTGCCCTTTAAGTTTTTCTTGTTATACCAGACATCGCTGCGGTATTTGTAAGAAGTGAACTTCACTATTAAAAGACGAGGATGATTATGATTCTGCCCATCTTTACCACCCAATCGGTGACAGCGGTCTATAATAGAACCATCAGGTTTCCAATTAGGAACCTTTAGCCTAGTTAACACGTCCAGCACTTTATTCTGCAGCTCACCCCCGCTTTCATTCGCAGACTCAGAAACGCCATGAAACACCAAGCAATTCCTTCTTGAGTAACACTCTAAATCATCGATTTTCTGATTTTGACTCTCAATTTGGGACTTCAAATGCTGAACTACATCAAGCATTCTAGATTGGAACTTTCGAAACTCTTCTACCAGCAAGCCCAGAGTAAGACCTTCGACAGGCATTTGTTGGGAATTTGGGGAGATAATTGCCTCACTCAATCTCGCATTAAAATCCGACATAGCAGTATTAAATTCCTCACGCATAGCGTTAAATAAATCTTTGTTGATATCCATCACACCGGTTCCACAGATGGCACGATACTGATAACCTTGAATCGACTATTGAACTATTTAAAATGGCAAAATAGTAACACTCAGATGCAAACACCTATCAACACTGAATGGGATACCGAAGGAACACAGCACCAATACTCTTGGTAATCTTCAAATCTACAATACTCAGGCAAATCACTTTCTGTTAGAACTTTTATATGGAGCTGCCCACGTGTGATGCGTTCAGCTTGACATACTCACACACTATGGTGCGTAAAGCATTCCTTTATCTTCTAAAAAAGGTTGGGCTGGGTTGGGTTGGGTTCAGTGGGAGAAGATAGAGGCCTACATCTCGGAAACCCTACGCACCAGAATAATAGGGGAGTAGTAGAAGTATATATATGATCGCACACCCAAGAAGACAACAAAATGAAGATCTAAAGAACATACTGCAGGCGAGTGATATAAAATTCCCTCACAAATGGTGCCGCTTGCCAAGCAGTCGGGTTGGGTTGTACATCACGGTCGCGTATAGTCGCGTATGTCCCACTGGAGTGGGGAGCGTCCGACATACGCGCCTGCAGGAAGCCGGTGTATGGTGTCTAAAGCATTCCTTCATCTTTTAAAAAGGGTTGGGTTGGGTTGGGTTGGGTTGGGTTGGGTTGGGTTGGGTTGGGTTGGGTTGGGTTGGGTTGGGACGGGACGGGACGGGACGGGACGGGACGGGACGGGACGGGTGGGGTGGGGTGGGGTTGGGTGGGGTTGGGTTGGGTTGGGTTGGGTTGGGTTGGGTTGGGTTGGGTTGGGTTGGGTTGGGTTGGGTTGGGTTGGGTTGGGTTGGGTTGGGTTGGGTTGGGTTGGATTGGGTTGGGCTGGGCTGGGTTGGGTTGGGTTGGGTTGGGTTGGGTTGGGTTGGGTTGGGTTGGGTTGGGTTGGGTTGAGGTGCTGAGCTGGGGTTGGGTTGAGACTCTCCTACCGGCTGGAGATTCGGATCGGAAGGAGAAAAGCGCCTGCGCCAGGAGTTTGCCGCGCTGGACAATAGCGATGCGACACCCGAGGGCCTCATGGAGAGGATCCAAAAAGCCTGCGATGCAGCCCTCCAGAAGAAGAAAGTGCTCGGTAAAAGCAGAAAACCGAAGTACTGGTGGACCATCGAAATCGCTGAAGCGCGGTCGAGTTGCGTGAGCGACAGAAGAGCATGGCAGAGAGCAAGAAGAGCCACCTCGTCAACGCAAGAAAACACACAAGCGGCCGAGACGAAGTACCGAGAGTCCAAGAAATTGCTGACCACCTTGATCCGACGAACCAGAGAGGCGAAATGGAAGGAGCTGTGCGCAGAACTGGAAGAGAACATCTGGGGGACGGCGTACCAGCTGCTGACCAAACGTCTGGGTACCAGAAACGCCGGACAGCTGGACAGAACTACTCTGCACGCACAATACAAAAAACTATTCCCCAGCGACCCGCACCAGAGCGACCTGACCGAGCCGCCACTTGCCCAAGACGACCGGGACAACCCCTTCTCGATGGACGAACTTACAGCGGCCCTCAGGAAGATGAAGAGGAAAAAACGCCCGGGAAGGGACCAGGTAACCAGCGAAATCCTCATCGCCTGCGTGGAGTCCGACGCGCGATATTTCCTGGAGGTATTCAACTCCTGCTTGGAGACCGGAACGTTCCCCAGGATATGGAGAGAGGCCAGACTGGCGCTGATCGACAAACCGAAGAGACCCGGGCAAGCCCAGGCATACCGCCCGCTCTGTATCCTGAGTTCGGTAGGCAAGCTACTGGAAAGAATGATAAACACGAGGCTTATAAACCAACTCGAACAGCAGGGAGCCTTGGGGAACAACCAGTACGCTTACAGGAAGGGCAGAGGGACCACTGACGCCATCATGTCTATCGTGGAGCGAGTCAAGGAAATCAGGAGAACGTCCCTGACGCACAGGCGCCTGGCGATCATGGTCCTACTGGACATCAGGAACGCTTTTAACTCCGCCCCCTGGAACAAGGTCAAGGAAGCACTGAAGAAAGCAGAAATGTCTCCGGCTTTGCAGCGGATGGTGGGCACCTACCTGTCTGATAGGACAGTCTACCTCCCGGACGGCGAGGCAAGGGCGATGACCTGCGGTCTTCCACAGGGTGCCGTGCTGGGTGGCATAATGTGGATCGCATATTATGCGAGCGTGCTAGCTCTGATGCACGAAGATGGCGTGTACGGCGTAGGCTACGCGGACGACCTGGCGCTTGTAATTGAGGCCAAAACTGAGGCAGACCTGACGTCCAAGGCGGAGCATGCGTTAGAGAAAGTTACGCGCCACCTTAAGAGCATTGGTCTAGGCATAGAAGAGACTAAGACGGAGGTGGTAATCCTGGAGGGTCGGAGAAAATTAAAATCTCTCCGGATCCAAGTGGGCAGGCAAAGCGTCACAAACTCGAAAGCCGTGAAGTATCTTGGAGTGTTCCTCGACAAGAACCTGAGGATGACCGAACACGTCAAGAGGATCACGGAAAAAGCGGCCAGGATTCAGAACGATCTCTCCCGCCTGATGCCGCGGATTGGGGGGCCGTCCAACCATAGGAGGCGGATGCTTGCGACCGTGGTAACCTCCGTCGTCCTGTACGCGGCTCCAGCCTGGGAGAGTGCCCTAAAGTACAAGAAGTACGCCCAGATGCTGAGGAGCATAGAGCGAAAGTACGCCATAGCCGTGACATCAGCATACAGGACGGTGGCGACAGAGGCGGTCGGAGTGCTGGCAGGGTACCCTCCCCTCGACCTGCTAGTGTGGGAACGCGCCCGAAATTGGGAGACCCGGGGACAGCGCAAAGCCGAGCTGCGCGAACAGCTGATGACCACATGGCAGGAGTGGTGGAACAACTACGAAGGATGGGCGAGGACTTTCATACGGGACGTCCACCAGTGGATGAAGATGGGCCCTCCAACGGACTACTTCGTGACCCAGGCAATTACCGGCCATGGGTGCTTTGGCAGTTACCTCCACGAAATTAAGAAGAGACCATCCAATCGATGCTGGTACGGCTGTGACGCGGTCGACACACCGCGCCACACCTTTTTCGAGTGTGTCCGCTTCGACGAAGCAAGAAGGAGGCTGGAGTTGAGCGTGGGAGTACTAGTGGATGAGGAGAATGTGGCCGGCTTCCTCCTCGGTGAACGCGCGTGGGAGGTAACCAGATTCCTCCGCGAGACAATGACCACCAAACAGTGGACAGAGATGGAGCAACAAGCTACTCCAGACCAACCACCAGATTAAGAAAAGGGACTAAAGATAACATCTGGCATGGACGGCCCCGCAGTAATGCCTCCGCGGTTCCCGGCCGTCAAGATCAAAAAACATGTCAAAATGAGGGGGGTTTTTAGTGAGGTAACCCTGGCGTAACACCTAGACAGGATGAGTCCCACACTCCCGATCAGGTCAGTAGCGCCATATCTGATCGGGGCTCAGTGCATAAAGCATTTTCCCCTCCTCATGCGCTGAAAAAAAAAGGGTTGGGTTGGGTTGGGTTTGAGCGATGACTTGCGGCTTCCACAGGGTGCCGTGCTGGGTGGCATACAATGAATCGCCTATTATGTGAGCGTGCTGGCCCTGGTGCACGTGGTTGAGGCCAAAACCGAGCACAGTCTATGGTGCGTAAAGCATTCCTTCATCTTCTAAAAAGGGTTGGGTTGGGTTCAGTGGAAGAAGATAGACGCCCACATCACGGAAATCCTGCGCACCAGAATAAGAGAGGAGTAGTAGAGGGATATACATGATCGCACCCCCGAGAAGACAACAAAATGAAGATCTAAAGAAAATACTGCAGGCGAGTGAAATAAAATACCCTCACAGGTGGTGCCGCTCGCCAAGCAGGTAAAGCCAATGGTAGACGGAATTACCCGCACTTTTTTCAAGGCTCACCAGGCGTAAGGTTTAGCCTCGTATGCCCCACTAGAGTGGGGAGCGTCCGACACACGCGCCCGCAGGAAGCCGGTGAATGGTGCGTAAAGCATTCCTTCATCTTCTAAAAAGGTTGGGTTGGGTTGGGATGGGTTGGGTTCAGTGGGAGAAGATAGAGGCCTATATCTCGGAAATCCTGCGCACCAGAATAAGAGGGGAGTAGTAGAAGTATATACATGATCGCACACCCAAGAAGACAACAATATGAAGATCTAACGAACATACTACGGGCGAGTGATATAAAATTCCCTCACAGGTGGTGCCGCTCGCCAAGCAGGTGAAGCCAATGGTAGACGGAATTGCCCGTTTTTTTTTCAAGGCTCCCCAGACGTAAGGTTTAGTCGCGTATGCCCCACCAGAGTGTGGAGAGTCCGACACACGCGCCTGCGGGAAGCCGGTGTATGGTGCGTAAAGCATTCCATCATCTTCTAAAAAAGTTTGGGTTGGGTTGGGTTGGGTTCAGTGGAAGAAGATAGAGGCCTACATCTCGGTCGCCTATAGTCGCGTATGCCCCACTAGAGTGGGGAGCGTCCGACACACGCGCCTGCAGGAAGCCGGTGTATGGTGCGCAAAGCATTCCTTCATCTCTTAAAAAAGGTTGGGTTAGGTTGGGTTGGGTTGGGTTGGGTTGGGTTGGGTTGGGTTGGGTTGGGTTGGGTTGGGTTGGGTTGGGTTGGGTTGGGTTGGGTTGGGTTTGGGTTGGGTTGGGTTGGGCAGGGTTGGGTTGGGTTTGAGCGATGACCTGCGGACTTCCACAGGGTGCCGCGCTGGGTGGCATACTATGAATCGCCTATTATGTGAGCATGCTGGCCCTGGTGCACGAGGATGGCGTATACGGCGTAGGTTACGCGGACGACCTGACGCTGGTGGTTGAGGCCAAAACCGAGACAGATCTTACGTGCAAGGCGGACCACGCTTTAGAGAATGTATCCCATCACCTTCAGAGCAAGGTAAAGCCAATGGTAAACGGAATTGCCCGTTTTTTTTTTCAAGGCTCCCCAGACGTAAGGTTTAGTCGCGTATGCCCCACCAGAGTGTGGAGAGTCCGACACACGCGCCTGCGGGAAGCCGGTGTATGGTGCGTAAAGCATTCCTTTATCTTCTAAAAAAGGTTGGGCTGGGTTGGGTTGGGTTCAGTGGGAGAAGATAGAGGCCTACATCTCGGAAACCCTACGCACCAGAATAATAGGGGAGTAGTAGAAGTATATATATGATCGCACACCCAAGAAGACAACAAAATGAAGATCTAAAGAACATACTGCAGGCGAGTGATATAAAATTCCCTCACAAATGGTGCCGCTTGCCAAGCAGTCGGGTTGGGTTGTACATCACGGTCGCGTATAGTCGCGTATGTCCCACTGGAGTGGGGAGCGTCCGACATACGCGCCTGCAGGAAGCCGGTGTATGTTGTCTAAAGCATTCCTTCATCTTTTAAAAAGGGTTGGGTTGGGATGGGACGGGACGGGACGGGACGGGTCGGGACGGGTGGGGTGGGGTGGGGTGGGGTGGGGTTGGGTTGGGTTGGGTTGGGTTGGGTTGGGTTGGGTTGGGTTGGGTTGGGTTGGGTTGGGTTGGGTTGGGTTGGGTTGGGTTGGGTTGGGTTGGGTTGGGTTGGGTTGGGTTGGGTTGGGGTGCTGAGCGACCACTTGCTCATCAACTTCACCATCGGGGCACCAGAGCATCGAGAAGCCATCCGAGACTCTCCTACCGGCTGGAGATTCGGATCGGAAGGAGAAAAGCGCCTGCGCCAGGAGTTTGCCGCGCTGGACAATAGCGATGCGACACCCGAGGGCCTCATGGAGAGGATCCAAAAAGCCTGCGATGCAGCCCTCCAGAAGAAGAAAGTGCTCGGTAAAAGCAGAAAACCGAAGTACTGGTGGACCATCGAAATCGCTGAAGCGCGGTCGAGTTGCGTGAGCGACAGAAGAGCATGGCAGAGAGCAAGAAGAGCCACCTCGTCAACGCAAGAAAACACACAAGCGGCCGAGACGAAGTACCGAGAGTCCAAGAAATTGCTGACCACCTTGATCCGACGAACCAGAGAGGCGAAATGGAAGGAGCTGTGCGCAGAACTGGAAGAGAACATCTGGGGGACGGCGTACCAGCTGCTGACCAAACGTCTGGGTACCAGAAACGCCGGACAGCTGGACAGAACTACTCTGCACGCACAATACAAAAAACTATTCCCCAGCGACCCGCACCAGAGCGACCTGACCGAGCCGCCACTTGCCCAAGACGACCGGGACAACCCCTTCTCGATGGACGAACTTACAGCGGCCCTCAGGAAGATGAAGAGGAAAAAAGCACCGGGAAGGGACCAGGTAACCAGCGAAATCCTCATCGCCTGCGTGGAGTCCGACGCGCGATATTTCCTGGAGGTATTCAACTCCTGCTTGGAGACCGGAACGTTCCCCAGGATATGGAGAGAGGCCAGACTGGCGCTGATCGACAAACCGAAGAGACCCGGGCAAGCCCAGGCATACCGACCGCTCTGTATCCTGAGTTCGGTAGGCAAGCTACTGGAAAGAATGATAAACACGAGGCTTATAAACCAACTCGAACAGCAGGGAGCCTTGGGGAACAACCAGTACGCTTACAGGAAGGGCAGAGGGACCACTGACGCCATCATGTCTATCGTGGAGCGAGTCAAGGAAATCAGGAGAACGTCCCTGACGCACAGGCGCCTGGCGATCATGGTCCTACTGGACATCAGGAACGCTTTTAACTCCGCCCCCTGGAACAAGGTCAAGGAAGCACTGAAGAAAGCAGAAGTGTCTCCGGCTTTGCAGCGGATGGTGGGCACCTACCTGTCTGATAGGACAGTCTACCTCCCGGACGGCGAGGCAAGGGCGATGACCTGCGGTCTTCCACAGGGTGCCGTGCTGGGTGGCATAATGTGGATCGCATATTATGCGAGCGTGCTAGCTCTGATGCACGAAGATGGCGTGTACGGCGTAGGCTACGCGGACGACCTGGCGCTTGTAATTGAGGCCAAAACTGAGGCAGACCTGACGTCCAAGGCGGAGCATGCGTTAGAGAAAGTTACGCGCCACCTTAAGAGCATTGGTCTAGGCATAGAAGAGACTAAGACGGAGGTGGTAATCCTGGAGGGTCGGAGAAAATTAAAATCTCTCCGGATCCAAGTGGGCAGGCAAAGCGTCACAAACTCGAAAGCCGTGAAGTATCTTGGAGTGTTCCTCGACAAGGACCTGAGGATGACCGAACACGTCAAGAGGATCACGGAAAAAGCGGCCAGGATTCAGAACGATCTCTCCCGCCTGATGCCGCGGATTGGGGGGCCGTCCAACCATAGGAGGCGGATGCTTGCGACCGTGGTAACCTCCGTCGTCCTGTACGCGGCTCCAGCCTGGGAGAGTGCCCTAAAGTACAAGAAGTACGCCCAGATGCTGAGGAGCATAGAGCGAAAGTACGCCATAGCCGTGACATCAGCATACAGGACGGTGGCGACAGAGGCGGTCGGAGTGCTGGCAGGGTGCCCTCCCCTCGACCTGCTAGTGTGGGAACGCCCCCGAAATTGGGAGACCCGGGGACAGCGCAAAGCCGAGCTGCGCGAACAGCTGATGACCACATGGCAGGAGAGGTGGAACAACTACGAAGGATGGGCGAGGACTTTCATACGGGACGTCCACCAGTGGATGAAGATGGGCCCTCCAACGGACTACTTCGTGACCCAGGCAATTACCGGCCATGGGTGCTTTGGCAGCTACCTCCACGAAATTAAGAAGAGACCATCCAATCGATGCTGGTACGGCT
Organism: Aphodius granarius; assembly: GCA_963971325.1. Classification (NCBI taxonomy): domain Eukaryota; kingdom Metazoa; phylum Arthropoda; class Insecta; order Coleoptera; family Scarabaeidae; genus Aphodius; species Aphodius granarius. The sequence continues at coordinate 18,745,847 of OZ020221.1, forward strand.
GTGACGCGGTCGACACACCGCGCCACACCTTTTTCGAGTGTGTCCGCTTCGACGAAGCAAGAAGGAGGCTGGAGTTGAGCGTGGGAGTACTAGTGGATGAGGAGAATGTGGCCGGCTTCCTCCTCGGTGAACGCGCGTGGGAGGTAACCAGATTCCTCCGCGAGACAATGACCACCAAACAGTGGACAGAGATGGAGCAACAAGCTACTCCAGACCAACCACCAGATTAAGAAAAGGGACTAAAGATAACATCTGGCATGGACGGCCGCGAAGTAATGCCTCCGCGGTTCCCGGCCGTCAAGATCAAAAAACATGTCAAAATGAGGGGGGGCTTTTAGTGAGGTAACCCTGGCGTAACACCTAGACAGGATGAGTCCCACACTCCCGATCAGGTCAGTAGCGCCATATCTGATCGGGGCTCAGTGCATAAAGCATTTTCCCCTCCGCATGCGCTGAAAAAAAAAAGGGTTGGGTTGGGTTGGGTTTGAGCGATGACTTGCGGCTTCCACAGCGTGCCGTGCTGGGTGGCATACAATGAATCGCCTATTATGTGAGCGTGCTGGCCCTGGTGCACGTGGTTGAGGCCAAAACCGAGCACAGTCTATGGTGCGTAAAGCATTCCTTCATCTTCTAAAAAGGGTTGGGTTGGGTTCAGTGGAAGAAGATAGACGCCCACATCACGGAAATCCTGCGCACCAGAATAAGAGAGGAGTAGTAGAGGGATATACATGATCGCACCCCCGAGAAGACAACAAAATGAAGATCTAAAGAAAATACTGCAGGAGAGTGAAATAAAATACCCTCACAGGTGGTGCCGCTCGCCAAGCAGGTAAAGCCAATGGTAGACGGAATTACCCGCACTTTTTTCAAGGCTCACCAGGCGTAAGGTTTAGCCTCGTATGCCCCACTAGAGTGGGGAGCGTCCGACACACGCGCCCGCAGGAAGCCGGTGAATGGTGCGTAAAGCATTCCTTCATCTTCTAAAAAGGTTGGGTTGGGTTGGGATGGGTTGGGTTCAGTGGGAGAAGATAGAGGCCTATATCTCGGAAATCCTGCGCACCAGAATAAGAGGGGAGTAGTAGAAGTATATACATGATCGCACACCCAAGAAGACAACAATATGAAGATCTAACGAACATACTACGGGCGAGTGATATAAAATTCCCTCACAGGTGGTGCCGCTCGCCAAGCAGGTGAAGCCAATGGTAGACGGAATTGCCCGTTTTTTTTTCAAGGCTCCCCAGACGTAAGGTTTAGTCGCGTATGCCCCACCAGAGTGTGGAGAGTCCGACACACGCGCCTGCGGGAAGCCGGTGTATGGTGCGTAAAGCATTCCATCATCTTCTAAAAAAGTTTGGGTTGGGTTGGGTTGGGTTCAGTGGAAGAAGATAGAGGCCTACATCTCGGTCGCCTATAGTCGCGTATGCCCCACTAGAGTGGGGAGCGTCCGACACACGCGCCTGCAGGAAGCCGGTGTATGGTGCGCAAAGCATTCCTTCATCTCTTAAAAAAGGTTGGGTTAGGTTGGGTTGGGTTGGGTTGGGTTGGGTTGGGTTGGGTTGGGTTGGGTTGGGTTGGGTTGGGTTGGGTTGGGTTTGGGTTGGGTTGGGTTGGGTTGGGTTTGGGTTGGGTTGGGTTGGGTTGGACATGGTTGGGTTGGGTTTGAGCGATGACCTGCGGACTTCCACAGGGTGCCGCGCTGGGTGGCATACTATGAATCGCCTATTATGTGAGCATGCTGGCCCTGGTGCACGAGGATGGCGTATACGGCGTAGGTTACGCGGACGACCTGACGCTGGTGGTTGAGGCCAAAACCGAGACAGATCTTACGTGCAAGGCGGACCACGCTTTAGAGAATGTATCCCATCACCTTCAGAGCAAGGTAAAGCCAATGGTAAACGGAATTGCCCGTTTTTTTTTCAAGGCTCCCCAGACGTAAGGTTTAGTCGCGTATGCCCCACCAGAGTGTGGAGAGTCCGACACACGCGCCTGCGGGAAGCCGGTGTATGGTGCGTAAAGCATTCCTTCATCTTCTAAAAAGGTTGGGTTGGGTTGGGATGGGTTGGGTTCAGTGGGAGAAGATAGAGGCCTATATCTCGGAAATCCTGCGCACCAGAATAAGAGGGGAGTAGTAGAAGTATATACATTATCGCACACCCAAGAAGACAACAATATGAAGATCTAACGAACATACTACGGGCGAGTGATATAAAATTCCCTCACAGGTGGTGCCGCTCGCCAAGCAGGTGAAGCCAATGGTAGACGGAATTGCCCGTTCTTTCTTCAAGGCTCACCAGGCGTAAGGTTTAGTTGCGTATGCCCCACTAGAGTGGGAAGCGTCCGACACACGCGCCTGCAGGAACACGGTATATGTTGCGTAAAGCATTGCTTCATCTTCTAAAAAAGGTTGGGTTGGGCTGAGTTGGGTTGGGTTTGGTTGGGTTGGGTTGGGTTGGGTTGAGTTGAGTTGAGTTGAGTTGAGTTGAGTTGAGTTGAGTTGAGTTGAGTTGAGTTGAGTTGAGTTGAGTTGAGTTGAGTTGAGTTGAGTTGAGTTGAGTTGAGTTGAGTTGAGTTGAGTTGAGTTGAGTTGAGTTGAGTTGAGTTGAGTTGAGTTGCGTTGCGTTGCGTTGCGTTGCGTTGCGTTGCGTTGCGTTGCGTTGCGTTGCGTTGCGTTGCGTTGCGTTGCGTTGCGTTGCGTTGCGTTGCGTTGCGTTGCGTTGCGTTGCGTTGCGTTGCGTTGCGTTGCGTTGCGTTGCGTTGCGTTGCGTTGCGTTGCGTTGCGTTGCGTTGCGTTGCGCTGCGCTGCGCTGCGCTGCGCTGCGCTGCGCTGCGCTGCGCTGCGCTGGGCTGGGCTGGGCTGGGCTGGGCTGGGCTGGGCTGGGCTGGGCTGGGCTGGGCTGGGTTGGGTTGGGTTGGGTTGGGTTGGGTTGGGTTGGGTTGGGTTGGGTTGGGTTGGGTTGGGTTGGGTTGGGTTGGGTTGGGTTGGGTTGGGTTGGGTTGGGTTGGGTTGGGTTGGGTTGGGTTGGGTTGGGTTGGGTTGGGTTGGGTTGGGTTGGGTTGGGTTGGGTTGGGTTGGGTTGGGTTGGGTTGGGTTGGGTTGGGTTGGGTTGGGTTGGGTTGAGTTGAGTTGAGTTGAGTTGAGTTGAGTTGAGTTGAGTTGAGTTGAGTTGAGTTGAGTTGAGTTGAGTTGAGTTGAGTTGAGTTGAGTTGAGTTGAGTTGAGTTGAGTTGAGTTGAGTTGAGTTGAGTTGAGTTGAGTTGAGTTGAGTTGAGTTGAGTTGAGTTGAGTTGAGTTGGGTTCAGTGGGAGGGGATAGAGGCCTACATCATGGAAATCCTGCGCACCAGAATAAGAGGAGAGTAGTTGAAGGATATACATGATTGCACACCCAAGCAGACAACAAAATGAAGATCTAAAGAACATACTGCAGGCGAGTGATACAAAATACCCTCACAGGTGGTGCCGCTCGCCAAGCAGGTAAAGCCCAATGGTAGACGGAATTGCCCGTTCTTTTTTCAAGGCTCACCAGGCGTAAGGTTTAGACGCGTTTGCCCCACTAGAGTGGGGAGCGTCCGACACACGCGCCTGCAGGAAGCCGGTGTATGGTGCGTAAAGCATTCCATCATCTTCTAAAAAAGTTTGGGTTGGGTTGGGTTGGGTTCAGTGGAAGAAGATAGAGGCCTACATCTCGGTCGCCTATAGTCGCGTATGCGCCACTAAAGTGGGGAGCGTCCGACACACGCGCCTGCAGGAAGCCGGTGTATGGTGCGCAAAGCATTCCTTCATCTCTTAAAAAAGGTTGGGTTAGGTTGGGTTGGGTTGGGTTGGGTTGGGTTGGGTTGGGTTGGGTTGGGTTGGGTTGGGTTGGGTTGGGTTGGGTTGAGTTGGGTTGGGTTTGGGTTTGGGTTTGGGTTGGGTTGGGTTGGGTTGGGTTGGGTTGGGTTGGGTTGGGTTTGAGCGATGACCTTCGGACTTCCACAGGGTGCCGCGCTGGGTGGCATACTATGAATCGCCTATTATGTGAGCATGCTGGCCCTGGTGCACGAGGATGGCGTATACGGCGTAGGTTACGCGGACGACCTGACGCTGGTGGTTGAGGCCAAAACCGAGACAGATCTTACGTGCAAGGCGGACCACGCTTTAGAGAATGTATCCCATCACCTTCAGAGCAAGGTAAAGCCAATGGTAAACGGAATTGCCCGTTTTTTTTTTCAAGGCTCCCCAGACGTAAGGTTTAGTCGCGTATGCCCCACCAGAGTGTGGAGAGTCCGACACACGCGCCTGCGGGAAGCCGGTGTATAATAATAATAATAATAATAATAAATAGCCTTTATTAACCTCAAAAATAAATAATACAATTTAGATAAAAAAAAACAAAAAAGCAAAGATAATGAGGTTAATAGGCGTGGGTTCAGGATATTATCCTGCTCTTCCACCCAAACCCAGCAAAACTTGACAAAAAACAAAATTAATCCACAACTAAATATAAACATAAACAATTCACGCAAACCGATCAACGATCAACTAACGGTAGTGTGCCATGATAGCCCACAAGCACCTCACCCCGAGATCTACTGCTCACCCACCTGCTCGGACATAAGAACAGCACCGCAACGAGAAGCAAACCGGAATATCCCGTCAGACCAGAGGTCTGCCGGCATGCCGTTCCACGTTTGTGCATAAACGTATCGGAAAGACCTGGTTCGAGCAGCCGTCCTACAGAGTGGGGCCTCCATTGTTGCCGGATACCTCAGACTCAAATGGTGAACATCAGTTCTGAATCTGATCTTAGAGTGAAGGTATTGGGGTGCCCTTTTAGCCACTATGTTGTAAAGGAGCTTGCATCGATGGAAACGTCGTCTGTTGGACATGGTCAGCCACCCACACTCCAAAATCCTAGCAGACACATGAGAACGTCTCGGCAGGCCATACACGAACCTTATGCAAGCATTCTGCACTCTCTGTATGCGCGCCGCATCCCTGGACAACAAACACTGGCCGTAAACCGTGTCGCAGAAATTGAAGTGCGACAGCACCAATGCATCACACAGCGTACGCCTTATCCTCGGTGTAAGGAAATCACGAACTGCGTATAGTGCCCTGAGACTCAAGAATGCCGCACGGATCTTCAGGTTGATGTGTCGAGTAAACCGCAATTCACGATCCAGGTGTAATCCTAAATCTCGAGCCTCACCAACAAGCGGAATAATCTGTCCCCCAATGTTCAAATCCACCAAACCCCCAACCCTCGCACACGCCTCCGCCCTACCAAAGAGCATGGCACAGGACTTTCCCGGATTCAGTGCCAGTGCGTGGCCAAGCGAAGCACCCGAGACACGGTCCAGATCAGCTCTGATCCGCTCACAAGCCCGAACAATCTCATCAGGGGGGAACGCGTAGTAGAGCTGGCAATCATCAGCGTAGAAATGGTGACTGCAGTTGGTGATGTAATTTGAGAGAAACATGGTGTACAAAACATAAAGTAGGGGGCCGCAAATGCTTCCCTGAGCCACACCGGAACAAAGATGACGTGGGTCAGAGGTCACTCCCGCTATTCGAACTGACTGCACTCGATCTCTTAAGTATTCCGCGAAGAAACCAACAGCACCAGCACCAAGTCCGATATATCCTAGAATTGCCAAGAGAAGCTCATGATTAACGGTGTCAAATGCTCTTGAAAAATCAAGAAGCACTAAGATTGTCAACTCGCCCCGATCAGTTGCAGTGAGAATGTCATCAACCATATCCAACATAACAGTGTCACAGCTATGTCCAGCTCTAAAACCCGACTGTCGACTAGGAAGCACATCATTAGTATGCAGATACTCCTTCAGCTGCCAATCCACCACCCTCTCCAAAACCTTAGACAGAGCAGGCAATACGCTAACAGGACGCAGATCCCCCGGACTAGTCGGATTGGCGACCTTGGGCAAAGGAGTCACAATAGCTTCCTTCCATCTCTCAGGAAAAAACGCCGTCCACAAGACAAGTGTTGACAATATGCACCACTATTGGGAGAATGGTTGGACAACAGAGCTTGATGAAATGAATACCAAGCCCATCAACGCCGACCGCCGTCGAACGGATACACCTGATGGCCCTGTCCACCTCATCGTCTGTGGCTGGTCTGAAACTGAAGAGTTCAACACCCCGATTGAGTCTCCCAGCGGAATAAAATTCCAGTAGATTATTATCTATTGTACAACTGGGAATGGAGTCAACAAAATGGTTATTGACTGTGTTTGGATCGGATAAGAACGGAGGAAGAACGGGAGCACGGCTCCGGCCACGCACACGATTAAAGGTCTGCCACATCTTACGCGATTCGCAATTCGCAAATTGTGAAGTATAGAATGCCTTCTTTTCCCGTTGTATTGCTGCATTGACCACATTCCGAAGCTGCACATAATATGCCCTGTCGGTCGGCTTCATCGTTCTCTTGAATTCTGTAAAGGCCTTATTGCGCTCCCGCATGAGCCCACGCAAGGCGGGAGTCAGCCAAGGAGAACGAGGCCGCGTAATCCTCACCTCCCTCTCAGGCACATGGAGGTCGAATAATTGAAGCAACATGGAGGTGAAGACATCAACCTTTTCATCGACACCATGTGTGTAAACGACGTCAAGCCACGGGAATCTTTCAAGGTCCCTTCTGAAAGCAACAGAATCAAAACTGGAGTAGTCTCTAAAAGTTTTAATAAAAGGGTAAGGAGACCCGTGCGATTGAGGAACATCGCAGCGCACCAGACTATGATCAAACGGACCCGCAACATCAACCACCGCACCCACACAAGATTCAGGTCCCAGCGAGGTGATAATGACGTCAAGAAGGGTGGCAGAAGCGTCAGTAACTCGAGTTGGTGAGGCAATAATCTGACGCAGTCCATACGCATCCAGGACCGATGACAGTGCGCGGCATCCCGCTGTAGCGGGTTTCAATTGGTCAATGTTAAAATCACCCAATAGAAACATGTCATCACAAGAGGGCAAAATCTCCGCAATGGTATCATCCAGTATATTTAAAAACGCGTTATAATCTTGCAGTGGTGGACGATAAACAGAGCCGAAAGCAATTTTTTTCGAACCTAAATGCAGTAATATCCACACCTGCTCGATATCATTCGCCGTGACTAGTGTTTCAAATTTGTAACAATCTCGGAGATAAATACCAACGCCACCCCCGCGCCCAACCCTATCACGTCGCACCAATCTGTAACCATCTATACTCACAAGCTCCGCAGGAACATCCGACGACAACCAGGTCTCCGTAATTCCCATAACCGCATATTCAGAGTGTCCGAGCAGATCCACAAAACAATCAAAATTACGTAATAGCGAGCGTACATTAAGGTGGGCCACCACAAGCACATTTTCATTACTATCAGTCATCATTAGTATAATTCAAAATGGCAAGAATTAAAACATGTTATAGCATGACACATTCAATATACGGTACTCACACACAGAGTAAATAGAAAATAGCAATCAGAAAATAAAAAATAAAAACAACAATAAAGCAAAGTAATTTATAAAATTATAGGATAATAGTTTGCTATATACTCTGTATATGCACCACATATACCAAATAAAATATATCAACAAATAAACAAGAATCAATCGTAAAAAACTGAACAGAATATGCACCGAAAAAAGTATAAACAATTAAAACCTATTTCTAGATGATTGTTATGTTTGCGACAAATTATTCTTTTTTTTTGTAATAAAACAAAATAAAGAACCAACCGAGTACTATAACGTAAGAAAACAAAAGAAATATGAAATAAACAATATATGCCAAAACAAAAAGAGTTTTTAGCTTCAAATAGAACAAACACTTATCTGTAAGACAGTAAGCAGCAGCTCCTAACCACCCTTCTGCTTGCGCGCCTGCGATCTAGTGCGAATTCCATCAGGATCCACCCTCGAGACTTTTGATTTTACATCTTGCAACTGAGAATGACTCCGGATTCTGCACAGTTCACCATTCACTTTGAAACAAATACGACCATCTGCCGTCCAAACACTATTAGCGCCAAACAGATCCTTCGCATCTCGATACAATTGAAGGCGCCCCTTTGTGAGCGATTCAGAAACTGCAACCTTCGTGCCCTTTAAGTTTTTCTTGTTATACCAGACATCGCTGCGGTATTTGTAAGAAGTGAACTTCACTATTAAAAGACGAGGATGATTATGATTCTGCCCATCTTTACCACCCAATCGGTGACAGCGGTCTATAATAGAACCATCAGGTTTCCAATTAGGAACCTTTAGCCTAGTTAACACGTCCAGCACTTTATTCTGCAGCTCACCCCCGCTTTCATTCGCAGACTCAGAAACGCCATGAAACACCAAGCAATTCCTTCTTGAGTAACACTCTAAATCATCGATTTTCTGATTTTGACTCTCAATTTGGGACTTCAAATGCTGAACTACATCAAGCATTCTAGATTGGAACTTTCGAAACTCTTCTACCAGCAAGCCCAGAGTAAGACCTTCGACAGGCATTTGTTGGGAATTTGGGGAGATAATTGCCTCACTCAATCTCGCATTAAAATCCGACATAGCAGTATTAAATTCCTCACGCATAGCGTTAAATAAATCTTTGTTGATATCCATCACACCGGTTCCACAGATGGCACGATACTGATAACCTTGAATCGACTATTGAACTATTTAAAATGGCAAAATAGTAACACTCAGATGCAAACACCTATCAACACTGAATGGGATACCGAAGGAACACAGCACCAATACTCTTGGTAATCTTCAAATCTACAATACTCAGGCAAATCACTTTCTGTTAGAACTTTTATATGGAGCTGCCCACGTGTGATGCGTTCAGCTTGACATACTCACACACTATGGTGCGTAAAGCATTCCTTTATCTTCTAAAAAAGGTTGGGCTGGGTTGGGTTGGGTTCAGTGGGAGAAGATAGAGGCCTACATCTCGGAAACCCTACGCACCAGAATAATAGGGGAGTAGTAGAAGTATATATATGATCGCACACCCAAGAAGACAACAAAATGAAGATCTAAAGAACATACTGCAGGCGAGTGATATAAAATTCCCTCACAAATGGTGCCGCTTGCCAAGCAGTCGGGTTGGGTTGTACATCACGGTCGCGTATAGTCGCGTATGTCCCACTGGAGTGGGGAGCGTCCGACATACGCACCTGCAGGAAGCCGGTGTATGGTGTCTAAAGCATTCCTTCATCTTTTAAAAAGGGTTGGGTTGGGTTGGGTTGGGTTGGGTTGGGTTGGGTTGGGACGGGACGGGACGGGACGGGACGGGACGGGACGGGTGGGGTGGGGTTGGGTGGGGTTGGGTTGGGTTGGGTTGGGTTGGGTTGGGTTGGGTTGGGTTGGGTTGGGTTGGGTTGGGTTGGGTTGGGTTGGGTTGGGTTGAGGTGCTGAGCTGGGGTTGGGTTGAGACTCTCCTACCGGCTGGAGATTCGGATCGGAAGGAGAAAAGCGCCTGCGCCAGGAGTTTGCCGCGCTGGACAATAGCGATGCGACACCCGAGGGCCTCATGGAGAGGATCCAAAAAGCCTGCGATGCAGCCCTCCAGAAGAAGAAAGTGCTCGGTAAAAGCAGAAAACCGAAGTACTGGTGGACCATCGAAATCGCTGAAGCGCGGTCGAGTTGCGTGAGCGACAGAAGAGCATGGCAGAGAGCAAGAAGAGCCACCTCGTCAACGCAAGAAAACACACAAGCGGCCGAGACGAAGTACCGAGAGTCCAAGAAATTGCTGACCACCTTGATCCGACGAACCAGAGAGGCGAAATGGAAGGAGCTGTGCGCAGAACTGGAAGAGAACATCTGGGGGACGGCGTACCAGCTGCTGACCAAACGTCTGGGTACCAGAAACGCCGGACAGCTGGACAGAACTACTCTGCACGCACAATACAAAAAACTATTCCCCAGCGACCCGCACCAGAGCGACCTGACCGAGCCGCCACTTGCCCAAGACGACCGGGACAACCCCTTCTCGATGGACGAACTTACAGCGGCCCTCAGGAAGATGAAGAGGAAAAAAGCACCGGGAAGGGACCAGGTAACCAGCGAAATCCTCATCGCCTGCGTGGAGTCCGACGCGCGATATTTCCTGGAGGTATTCAACTCCTGCTTGGAGACCGGAACGTTCCCCAGGATATGGAGAGAGGCCAGACTGGCGCTGATCGACAAACCGAAGAGACCCGGGCAAGCCCAGGCATACCGCCCGCTCTGTATCCTGAGTTCGGTAGGCAAGCTACTGGAAAGAATGATAAACACGAGGCTTATAAACCAACTCGAACAGCAGGGAGCCTTGGGGAACAACCAGTACGCTTACAGGAAGGGCAGAGGGACCACTGACGCCATCATGTCTATCGTGGAGCGAGTCAAGGAAATCAGGAGAACGTCCCTGACGCACAGGCGCCTGGCGATCATGGTCCTACTGGACATCAGGAACGCTTTTAACTCCGCCCCCTGGAACAAGGTCAAGGAAGCACTGAAGAAAGCAGAAATGTCTCCGGCTTTGCAGCGGATGGTGGGCACCTACCTGTCTGATAGGACAGTCTACCTCCCGGACGGCGAGGCAAGGGCGATGACCTGCGGTCTTCCACAGGGTGCCGTGCTGGGTGGCATAATGTGGATCGCATATTATGCGAGCGTGCTAGCTCTGATGCACGAAGATGGCGTGTACGGCGTAGGCTACGCGGACGACCTGGCGCTTGTAATTGAGGCCAAAACTGAGGCAGACCTGACGTCCAAGGCGGAGCATGCGTTAGAGAAAGTTACGCGCCACCTTAAGAGCATTGGTCTAGCCATAGAAGAGACTAAGACGGAGGTGGTAATCCTGGAGGGTCGGAGAAAATTAAAATCTCTCCGGATCCAAGTGGGCAGGCAAAGCGTCACAAACTCGAAAGCCGTGAAGTATCTTGGAGTGTTCCTCGACAAGAACCTGAGGATGACCGAACACGTCAAGAGGATCACGGAAAAAGCGGCCAGGATTCAGAACGATCTCTCCCGCCTGATGCCGCGGATTGGGGGGCCGTCCAACCATAGGAGGCGGATGCTTGCGACCGTGGTAACCTCCGTCGTCCTGTACGCGGCTCCAGCCTGGGAGAGTGCCCTAAAGTACAAGAAGTACGCCCAGATGCTGAGGAGCATAGAGCGAAAGTACGCCATAGCCGTGACATCAGCATACAGGACGGTGGCGACAGAGGCGGTCGGAGTGCTGGCAGGGTACCCTCCCCTCGACCTGCTAGTGTGGGAACGCGCCCGAAATTGGGAGACCCGGGGACAGCGCAAAGCCGAGCTGCGCGAACAGCTGATGACCACATGGCAGGAGTGGTGGAACAACTACGAAGGATGGGCGAGGACTTTCATACGGGACGTCCACCAGTGGATGAAGATGGGCCCTCCAACGGACTACTTCGTGACCCAGGCAATTACCGGCCATGGGTGCTTTGGCAGTTACCTCCACGAAATTAAGAAGAGACCATCCAATCGATGCTGGTACGGCTGTGACGCGGTCGACACACCGCGCCACACCTTTTTCGAGTGTGTCCGCTTCGACGAAGCAAGAAGGAGGCTGGAGTTGAGCGTGGGAGTACTAGTGGATGAGGAGAATGTGGCCGGCTTCCTCCTCGGTGAACGCGCGTGGGAGGTAACCAGATTCCTCCGCGAGACAATGACCACCAAACAGTGGACAGAGATGGAGCAACAAGCTACTCCAGACCAACCACCAGATTAAGAAAAGGGACTAAAGATAACATCTGGCATGGACGGCCCCGCAGTAATGCCTCCGCGGTTCCCGGCCGTCAAGATCAAAAAACATGTCAAAATGAGGGGGGTTTTTAGTGAGGTAACCCTGGCGTAACACCTAGACAGGATGAGTCCCACACTCCCGATCAGGTCAGTAGCGCCATATCTGATCGGGGCTCAGTGCATAAAGCATTTTCCCCTCCTCATGCGCTGAAAAAAAAAAGGGTTGGGTTGGGTTGGGTTTGAGCGATGACTTGCGGCTTCCACAGGGTGCCGTGCTGGGTGGCATACAATGAATCGCCTATTATGTGAGCGTGCTGGCCCTGGTGCACGTGGTTGAGGCCAAAACCGAGCACAGTCTATGGTGCGTAAAGCATTCCTTCATCTTCTAAAAAGGGTTGGGTTGGGTTCAGTGGAAGAAGATAGACGCCCACATCACGGAAATCCTGCGCACCAGAATAAGAGAGGAGTAGTAGAGGGATATACATGATCGCACCCCCGAGAAGACAACAAAATGAAGATCTAAAGAAAATACTGCAGGCGAGTGAAATAAAATACCCTCACAGGTGGTGCCGCTCGCCAAGCAGGTAAAGCCAATGGTAGACGGAATTACCCGCACTTTTTTCAAGGCTCACCAGGCGTAAGGTTTAGCCTCGTATGCCCCACTAGAGTGGGGAGCGTCCGACACACGCGCCCGCAGGAAGCCGGTGAATGGTGCGTAAAGCATTCCTTCATCTTCTAAAAAGGTTGGGTTGGGTTGGGATGGGTTGGGTTCAGTGGGAGAAGATAGAGGCCTATATCTCGGAAATCCTGCGCACCAGAATAAGAGGGGAGTAGTAGAAGTATATACATGATCGCACACCCAAGAAGACAACAATATGAAGATCTAACGAACATACTACGGGCGAGTGATATAAAATTCCCTCACAGGTGGTGCCGCTCGCCAAGCAGGTGAAGCCAATGGTAGACGGAATTGCCCGTTTTTTTTTTCAAGGCTCCCCAGACGTAAGGTTTAGTCGCGTATGCCCCACCAGAGTGTGGAGAGTCCGACACACGCGCCTGCGGGAAGCCGGTGTATGGTGCGTAAAGCATTCCATCATCTTCTAAAAAAGTTTGGGTTGGGTTGGGTTGGGTTCAGTGGAAGAAGATAGAGGCCTACATCTCGGTCGCCTATAGTCGCGTATGCCCCACTAGAGTGGGGAGCGTCCGACACACGCGCCTGCAGGAAGCCGGTGTATGGTGCGCAAAGCATTCCTTCATCTCTTAAAAAAGGTTGGGTTAGGTTGGGTTGGGTTGGGTTGGGTTGGGTTGGGTTGGGTTGGGTTGGGTTTGGGTTGGGTTGGGTTGGGCAGGGTTGGGTTGGGTTTGAGCGATGACCTGCGGACTTCCACAGGGTGCCGCGGGGTGGGGTGGGGTTGGGTTGGGTTGGGTTGGGTTGGGTTGGGTTGGGTTGGGTTGGGTTGGGTTGGGTTGGGTTGGGTTGGGTTGGGTTGGGTTGGGTTCGGTTGGGGTGCTGAGCGACCACTTGCTCATCAACTTCACCATCGGGGCACCAGAGCATCGAGAAGCCATCCGAGACTCTCCTACCGGCTGGAGATTCGGATCGGAAGGAGAAAAGCGCCTGCGCCAGGAGTTTGCCGCGCTGGACAATAGCGATGCGACACCCGAGGGCCTCATGGAGAGGATCCAAAAAGCCTGCGATGCAGCCCTCCAGAAGAAGAAAGTGCTCGGTAAAAGCAGAAAACCGAAGTACTGGTGGACCATCGAAATCGCTGAAGCGCGGTCGAGTTGCGTGAGCGACAGAAGAGCATGGCAGAGAGCAAGAAGAGCCACCTCGTCAACGCAAGAAAACACACAAGCGGCCGAGACGAAGTACCGAGAGTCCAAGAAATTGCTGACCACCTTGATCCGACGAACCAGAGAGGCGAAATGGAAGGAGCTGTGCGCAGAACTGGAAGAGAACATCTGGGGGACGGCGTACCAGCTGCTGACCAAACGTCTGGGTACCAGAAACGCCGGACAGCTGGACAGAACTACTCTGCACGCACAATACAAAAAACTATTCCCCAGCGACCCGCACCAGAGCGACCTGACCGAGCCGCCACTTGCCCAAGACGACCGGGACAACCCCTTCTCGATGGACGAACTTACAGCGGCCCTCAGGAAGATGAAGAGGAAAAAAGCACCGGGAAGGGACCAGGTAACCAGCGAAATCCTCATCGCCTGCGTGGAGTCCGACGCGCGATATTTCCTGGAGGTATTCAACTCCTGCTTGGAGACCGGAACGTTCCCCAGGATATGGAGAGAGGCCAGACTGGCGCTGATCGACAAACCGAAGAGACCCGGGCAAGCCCAGGCATACCGACCGCTCTGTATCCTGAGTTCGGTAGGCAAGCTACTGGAAAGAATGATAAACACGAGGCTTATAAACCAACTCGAACAGCAGGGAGCCTTGGGGAACAACCAGTACGCTTACAGGAAGGGCAGAGGGACCACTGACGCCATCATGTCTATCGTGGAGCGAGTCAAGGAAATCAGGAGAACGTCCCTGACGCACAGGCGCCTGGCGATCATGGTCCTACTGGACATCAGGAACGCTTTTAACTCCGCCCCCTGGAACAAGGTCAAGGAAGCACTGAAGAAAGCAGAAGTGTCTCCGGCTTTGCAGCGGATGGTGGGCACCTACTAGGTTCAACTGCCAGCTTTATAAATTTCTTATAACTCTTGATAAATCCGGAAATTATTATGTTGAAATAAATCTAATCCTAAACATTAAAGATAAGACTAACCACGGATTACATATGAACGTTAGGGGTAAGCACAAACTATTTAAATATGTTGCTGGGTTGATTCTAAACATCGCACAATGGTACGACCGTAAATCAAGCAATAATCTGATTAATATCAGTTGCGTAGAGAATTTTCTCGACGAATGTGTGATCATTGTGACGGCATGATAGAGACCGATGTAAAACATAATTTTAAGTATAAACTGACGGTTGTCCATCAGAACATTCAATGTTTGCGTAATAAGGTCCTTGATTTAGAGGCTTTACAATTAGAATGTGATTTTTTCTGTATGAGCGAACACTGGATGTTTTTTGATGAGATTGAAAATATCAATTTTGATCAATCTTTTGTATTATTAACAAGTTACTGTCGTCGTGAAAAGGTACATGGTGGAGTCGCAATTTTTTGCAAGACATCCCTCGCTGAGTCCTGTATTGTAAGGGGTGAGTTTGCCAATTTGTCAAGAGAACTACATTGTGAGGTGTGTGCGATTGAATGTAAGCGAGGGGGTATACTGCTGTTAACCGTATATAGGTCTACTCAGGGCGACTTTGGTGTTTTCTTGGAAACCATGGACAGAGTATTGGAACTGGCCTCAGGTTTTGGGTGTTCTATCGTACTGGTTGGCGATTTTAATATAAAATTTGGTTCTGGGGAGAATAATGAAAGAGAATTTCTTGATCTTTTGCTCGGATACGGGATGATGCCAGTTATTGACAGCCCCACTAGAGGTCGCAATTGTCTTGATAATATCATAGTAGGTGGTAAATCTTTTCGTTTCTCTAAGTTTGTCTCCGACTGGTCACTGTCAGATCATAGGGCTGTGGGTGTTAATATAGATGCGGCTCCCTGTCACTTGGAAACCCATCCTACCGTGCGTGTCCAACCCATTACTAAGCAAGGTCTGTTGAAGTTGAATCTTTTTATAAAAGACGTGAATTGGGATTTCGTGGAAGATGAACATACTGATATAGAGGAAAAATGTAAGCATTTTGTCGACGTTATTGAAGAGGGTATACATTTGTCGTTCCCAGTCAAATCAATTAAAGAGAAACATCACCCATCTACTAAAATTAGTTGGTTTAATGATAACCTCAAACACATGAGAGACCACCTTGGTATGTTGCGTGAGTTGTCGGAGGTATCTAATGAGCATAGGGCTGCTTATCAATTATAGGCCAATTGCCATTGTTCCTGCGCTGGGAAAGGTTCTGGAGGTTTGTATTAAAAAACGAATTGTAAACTACCTTGAGGAAAACAAATTATTCAATGAGAGACAGTTTGGTTTTCGCAGATCCTTGTCGACTACAAGTGCCCTTACTGAGCTTGTGTCCATCATCGAGGAGGGCTTTCATAATAAGGAGATTACAGGTTGCATCTTTTGTGATCTGTCAAAAGCCTTCGACTGCGTGTCATTTGGTATAATGAGGGATAAGCTGGTTCATTATGGTTTTAGTCCTGGCAGTGTGAACTTTTTGATGTCATATCTTCTGGGGCGGTGTCAGTGTACGCGAATAAATAACGTTTTGTCAACTCTCTTGCCTGTAAAGTGTGGAGTGCCACAAGGTTCTGTATTGGGACCGGTGCTTTTTCTGATTTATATCAACGACATAGTAGCGTGTAGTCCTGAATCTAGATTTGTCCTGTACGCGGATGACACCGGCCTGGTTATGAAGAATAAGACAAGATGTTTGGTCGACGCTGATCTTGCTACATCGAGGCTGCGGGTAGAGGAGTGGTTCCTGGCAAATCGACTCTCCCTGAACAACAAAAAACCCAACACTTCTATTTCACGCTCTGTAGGGAGAAAAGTCGAGGCGAGGTTGACTCAGTAAAGTTTCTGGGGTTGCAGATGGATGGTGGATTGCTCTGGCGTGACCATGTAGATGTGGTCTGCAAAAAGGTGTCATCCTCAATTTATTTATTAAGGCGGTTGAGCATGGTAACTGCGGAGGATGTACTACTCACGGCCTATTATTCAGCAGTACAAAGCCACATCGCGTATGGCTTAATAGTTTGGGGTCATGCTCCTTCAGCACACAGAGTTTTCGCGCTGCAAAGAAGAGCGGTCAGAATTGTTGGGGGGTTGAAGTTTAGGGATGACTGCAGGTCCACGTTTGTGCGTCTCGGCATATTGACCTACCCGGCTCTGTATATCATGCACTGCCTGATGCATGCCAAACTTAATCCATGCCTATATGACACAAATGCTACGCATGAGTACGCAACCAGGGGGCGAGATCAACTCGGTGTGCCATTCAATCGCCTAAGTCGAACTAGGTCTGGGCTGCGTTATAACGGCCCGAAATTCTTTAATAAGCTGCCCACCCATATAAGGGAACTACCGGTAAAACAGTTTAAAGTCGAAACAAAAAAAATATTAATTCAAAAACATTATTTCTCTACATATGAGTATCTCGAGGACACCATAACTTAACCTATACTTAAGGAATTTTTTAATGTGTTCAAATTGTTTTAATTGTATGAATTTTGTCTTGTATGTTTGTTTCTTGTTGATTTACTTTCTATGTACTATGTGACTTGTGTAAGCTGTACTGGCAATTGGCACCAATAAATTATTATTATTATTATTATTATTACCTGTCTGATAGGACAGTCTACCTCCCGGACGGCGAGGCAAGGGCGATGACCTGCGGTCTTCCACAGGGTGCCGTGCTGGGTGGCATAATGTGGATCGCATATTATGCGAGCGTGCTAGCTCTGATGCACGAAGATGGCGTGTACGGCGTAGGCTACGCGGACGACTTGGCGCTTGTAATTGAGGCCAAAACTGAGGCAGACCTGACGTCCAAGGCGGAGCATGCGTTAGAGAAAGTTACGCGCCACCTTAAGAGCATTGGTCTAGCCATAGAAGAGACTAAGACGGAGGTGGTAATCCTGGAGGGTCGGAGAAAATTAAAATCTCTCCGGATCCAAGTGGGCAGGCAAAGCGTCACAAACTCGAAAGCCGTGAAGTATCTTGGAGTGTTCCTCGACAAGGACCTGAGGATGACCGAACACGTCAAGAGGATCACGGAAAAAGCGGCCAGGATTCAGAATGATCTCTCCCGCCTGATGCCGCGGATTGGGGGACCGTCCAACCATAGGAGGCGGATGCTTGCGACAGTGGTAACCTCCGTCGTCCTGTACGCGGCTCCAGCCTGGGAGAGTGCCCTAAAGTACAAGAAGTACGCCCAGATGCTGAGGAGCATAGAGCGAAAGTACGCCATAGCCGTGACATCAGCATACAGGACGGTGGCGACAGAGGCGGTCGGAGTGCTGGCAGGGTGCCCTCCCCTCGACCTGCTAGTGTGGGAACGCGCCCGAAATTGGGAGACCCGGGGACAGCGCAAAGCCGAGCTGCGCGAACAGCTGATGACCACATGGCAGGAGAGGTGGAACAACTACGAAGGATGGGCGAGGACTTTCATACGGGACGTCCACCAGTGGATGAAGATGGGCCCTCCAACGGACTACTTCGTGACCCAGGCAATTACCGGCCATGGGTGCTTTGGCAGCTACCTCCACGAAATTAAGAAGAGACCATCCAATCGATGCTGGTACGGCTGTGACGCGGTCGACACACCGCGCCACACCTTTTTCGAGTGTGTCCGCTTCGACGAAGCAAGAAGGAGGCTGGAGTTGAGCGTGGGAGTACTAGTGGATGAGGAGAATGTGGCCGGCTTCCTCCTCGGTGAACGCGCGTGGGAGGTAACCAGATTCCTCCGCGAGAAAATGACCACCCAACAGTGGACAGAGATGGAGCAACAAGCTACTCCAGACCAACCACCAGATTAAGAAAAGGGACTAAAGATAACATCTGCCATGGACGGCCGCGAAGTAATGCCTCCGCGGTTCCCGGCCGTCAAGATCAAAAAACATGTCAAAATGAGGGGGGGTTTTTAGTGAGGTAACCCTGGCGTAACACCTAGACAGGATGAGCCCCACACTCCCGATCAGGTCAGTAGCGCCATATCTGATCGGGGCTCAGTGCATAAAGCATTTTCCCCTCCTCATGCGCTGAAAAAAAAAAAGGGTTGGGTTGGGTTGGGTTTGAGCGATGACTTGCGGCTTCCACAGGGTGCCGTGCTGGGTGGCATACAATGAATCGCCTATTATGTGAGCGTGCTGGCCCTGGTGCACGTGGTTGAGGCCAAAACCGAGCACAGTCTATGGTGCGTAAAGCATTCCTTCATCTTCTAAAAAGGGTTGGGTTGGGTTCAGTGGAAGAAGATAGACGCCCACATCACGGAAATCCTGCGCACCAGAATAAGAGAGGAGTAGTAGAAGGATATACATGATCGCACACCCGAGAAGACAACAAAATGAAGATCTAAAGAAAATACTGCAGGCGAGTGAAATAAAATACCCTCACAGGTGGTGCCGCTCGCCAAGCAGGTAAAGCCAATGGTAGACGGAATTATCCGCACTTTTTTCAAGGCTCACCAGGCGTAAGGTTTAGCCTCGTATGCCCCACTAGAGTGGGGAGCGTCCGACACACGCGCCCGCAGGAAGCCGGTGAATGGTGCGTAAAGCATTCCTTCATCTTCTAAAAAGGTTGGGTTGGGTTGGGATGGGTTGGGTTCAGTGGGAGAAGATAGAGGCCTATATCTCGGAAATCCTGCGCACCAGAATAAGAGGGGAGTAGTAGAAGTATATACATGATCGCACACCCAAGAAGACAACAATATGAAGATCTAAAGAACATACTGCGGGCGAGTGATATAAAATTCCCTCACAGGTGGTGCCGCTCGCCAAGCAGGTGAAGCCAATGGTAGACGGAATTGCCCGTTCTTTCTTCAAGGCTCACCAGGCGTAAGGTTTAGTTGCGTATGCCCCACTAGAGTGGGAAGCGTCCGACACACGCGCCTGCAGGAACACGGTATATGTTGCGTAAAGCATTGCTTCATCTTCTAAAAAAGGTTGGGTTGGGCTGAGTTGGGTTGGGTTTGGTTGGGTTGGGTTGGATTGAGTTGAGTTGAGTTGAGTTGAGTTGAGTTGAGTTGAGTTGAGTTGAGTTGAGTTGAGTTGAGTTGAGTTGAGTTGAGTTGAGTTGAGTTGAGTTGAGTTGAGTTGAGTTGAGTTGAGTTGAGTTGAGTTGAGTTGAGTTGAGTTGAGTTGAGTTGAGTTGAGTTGAGTTGAGTTGAGTTGAGTTGAGTTGAGTTGAGTTGAGTTGAGTTGAGTTGAGTTGAGTTGAGTTGAGTTGAGTTGAGTTGAGTTGAGTTGAGTTGAGTTGAGTTGAGTTGAGTTGAGTTGAGTTGAGTTGAGTTGAGTTGAGTTGAGTTGAGTTGAGTTGAGTTGAGTTGAGTTGAGTTGAGTTGAGTTGAGTTGAGTTGAGTTGAGTTGAGTTGAGTTGAGTTGAGTTGAGTTGAGTTGAGTTGAGTTGAGTTGAGTTGAGTTGAGTTGAGTTGAGTTGAGTTGAGTTGAGTTGAGTTGAGTTGAGTTGAGTTGAGTTGAGTTGAGTTGAGTTGAGTTGAGTTGAGTTGAGTTGAGTTGAGTTGAGTTGAGTTGAGTTGAGTTGAGTTGAGTTGAGTTGAGTTGAGTTGAGTTGAGTTGAGTTGAGTTGAGTTGAGTTGAGTTGAGTTGAGTTGAGTTGAGTTGAGTTGAGTTGAGTTGAGTTGAGTTGAGTTGAGTTGAGTTGAGTTGAGTTGAGTTGAGTTGAGTTGAGTTGAGTTGAGTTGAGTTGAGTTGAGTTGAGTTGAGTTGAGTTGAGTTGAGTTGAGTTGAGTTGAGTTGAGTTGAGTTGAGTTGAGTTGAGTTGAGTTGAGTTGAGTTGAGTTGAGTTGAGTTGAGTTGAGTTGAGTTGAGTTGAGTTGAGTTGAGTTGAGTTGAGTTGAGTTGAGTTGAGTTGAGTTGAGTTGAGTTGAGTTGAGTTGAGTTGAGTTGAGTTGAGTTGAGTTGAGTTGAGTTGAGTTGAGTTGAGTTGAGTTGAGTTGAGTTGAGTTGAGTTGAGTTGAGTTGAGTTGAGTTGAGTTGAGTTGAGTTGAGTTGAGTTGAGTTGAGTTGAGTTGAGTTGAGTTGAGTTGAGTTGAGTTGAGTTGAGTTGAGTTGAGTTGAGTTGAGTTGAGTTGAGTTGAGTTGAGTTGAGTTGAGTTGAGTTGAGTTGAGTTGAGTTGAGTTGAGTTGAGTTGAGTTGAGTTGAGTTGAGTTGAGTTGAGTTGAGTTGAGTTGAGTTGAGTTGAGTTGAGTTGAGTTGAGTTGAGTTGAGTTGAGTTGAGTTGAGTTGAGTTGAGTTGAGTTGAGTTGAGTTGAGTTGAGTTGAGTTGAGTTGAGTTGAGTTGAGTTGAGTTGAGTTGAGTTGAGTTGAGTTGAGTTGAGTTGAGTTGAGTTGAGTTGAGTTGAGTTGAGTTGAGTTGAGTTGAGTTGAGTTGAGTTGAGTTGAGTTGAGTTGAGTTGAGTTGAGTTGAGTTGAGTTGAGTTGAGTTGAGTTGAGTTGAGTTGAGTTGAGTTGAGTTGAGTTGAGTTGAGTTGAGTTGAGTTGAGTTGAGTTGAGTTGAGTTGAGTTGAGTTGAGTTGAGTTGAGTTGAGTTGAGTTGAGTTGAGTTGAGTTGAGTTGAGTTGAGTTGAGTTGAGTTGAGTTGAGTTGAGTTGAGTTGAGTTGAGTTGAGTTGAGTTGAGTTGAGTTGAGTTGAGTTGAGTTGAGTTGAGTTGAGTTGAGTTGAGTTGAGTTGAGTTGAGTTGAGTTGAGTTGAGTTGAGTTGAGTTGAGTTGAGTTGAGTTGAGTTGAGTTGAGTTGAGTTGAGTTGAGTTGAGTTGAGTTGAGTTGAGTTGAGTTGAGTTGAGTTGAGTTGAGTTGAGTTGAGTTGAGTTGAGTTGAGTTGAGTTGAGTTGAGTTGAGTTGAGTTGAGTTGAGTTGAGTTGAGTTGAGTTGAGTTGAGTTGAGTTGAGTTGAGTTGAGTTGAGTTGAGTTGAGTTGAGTTGAGTTGAGTTGAGTTGAGTTGAGTTGAGTTGAGTTGAGTTGAGTTGAGTTGAGTTGAGTTGAGTTGAGTTGAGTTGAGTTGAGTTGAGTTGAGTTGAGTTGAGTTGAGTTGAGTTGAGTTGAGTTGAGTTGAGTTGAGTTGAGTTGAGTTGAGTTGAGTTGAGTTGAGTTGAGTTGAGTTGAGTTGAGTTGAGTTGAGTTGAGTTGAGTTGAGTTGAGTTGAGTTGAGTTGAGTTGAGTTGAGTTGAGTTGAGTTGAGTTGAGTTGAGTTGAGTTGAGTTGAGTTGAGTTGAGTTGAGTTGAGTTGAGTTGAGTTGAGTTGAGTTGAGTTGAGTTGAGTTGAGTTGAGTTGAGTTGAGTTGAGTTGAGTTGAGTTGAGTTGAGTTGAGTTGAGTTGAGTTGAGTTGAGTTGAGTTGAGTTGAGTTGAGTTGAGTTGAGTTGAGTTGAGTTGAGTTGAGTTGAGTTGAGTTGAGTTGAGTTGAGTTGAGTTGAGTTGAGTTGAGTTGAGTTGAGTTGAGTTGAGTTGAGTTGAGTTGAGTTGAGTTGAGTTGAGTTGAGTTGAGTTGAGTTGAGTTGAGTTGCGTTGAGTTGCGTTGAGTTGCGTTGAGTTGGGTTGAGTTGGGTTGAGTTGGGTTGAGTTGGGTTGAGTTGGGTTGAGTTGGGTTGAGTTGGGTTGAGTTGGGTTGAGTTGGGTTGAGTTGGGTTGAGTTGGGTTGAGTTGGGTTGAGTTGGGTTGAGTTGGGTTGAGTTGGGTTGAGTTGGGTTGAGTTGGGTTGAGTTGAGTTGAGTTGAGTTGAGTTGAGTTGAGTTGAGTTGAGTTGAGTTGAGTTGAGTTGAGTTGAGTTGAGTTGAGTTGAGTTGAGTTGAGTTGAGTTGAGTTGAGTTGAGTTGAGTTGAGTTGAGTTGAGTTGAGTTGAGTTGAGTTGAGTTGAGTTGAGTTGAGTTGAGTTGAGTTGAGTTGAGTTGAGTTGAGTTGAGTTGAGTTGAGAGTTGAGTTGAGTTGAGTTGAGTTGAGTTGAGTTGAGTTGAGTTGAGTTGAGTTGAGTTGAGTTGAGTTGAGTTGAGTTGAGTTGAGTTGAGTTGAGTTGAGTTGAGTTGAGTTGAGTTGAGTTGAGTTGAGTTGAGTTGAGTTGAGTTGAGTGAGTTGAGTTGAGTTGAGTTGAGTTGAGTTGAGTTGAGTTGAGTTGTTTGAGTTGAGTTGAGTTGAGTTGAGTTGAGTTGAGTTGAGTTGAGTTGAGTTGAGTTGAGTTGAGTTGAGTTGAGTTGAGTTGAGTTGAGTTGGTTGAGTTGAGTTGAGTTGAGTTGAGTTGAGTTGAGTTGAGTTGAGTTGAGTTGAGTTGAGTTGAGTTGGGTTGAGTTGGGTTGAGTTGGGTGAGTTGGGTTGAGTTGGGTTGAGTGGTTGAGTTGGGTTGAGTTGGGTTGAGTTGGGTTGAGTTGGGTTGAGTTGGGTTGAGTTGGGTTGAGTTGGGTTGAGTTGGGTTGAGTGGGTTGAGTGGGTTGAGTTGGGTTGAGTTGGGTTGAGTTGGGTTGAGTTGGGTTGAGTTGGGTTGAGTTGGGTTGAGTTGGTTGAGTTGGGTTGAGTTGGGTTGAGTTGGGTTGAGTTGGGTTGAGTTGAGTTGGGTTGAGTTGGGTTGAGTTGGGTTGAGTTGAGTTGAGTTGAGTTGAGTTGAGTTGAGTTGAGTTGAGTTGAGTTGAGTTGAGTTGAGTTGAGTTGAGTTGAGTTGAGTTGAGTTGAGTTGAGTTGAGTTGAGTTGAGTTGAGTTGAGTTGAGTTGAGTTGAGTTGAGTTGAGTTGAGTTGAGTTGAGTTGAGTTGAGTTGAGTTGAGTTGAGTTGAGTTGAGTTGAGTTGAGTTGAGTTGAGTTGAGTTGAGTTGAGTTGAGTTGAGTTGAGTTGAGTTGAGTTGAGTTGAGTTGAGTTGAGTTGAGTTGAGTTGAGTTGAGTTGAGTTGAGTTGAGTTGAGTTGAGTTGAGTTGAGTTGAGTTGAGTTGAGTTGAGTTGAGCTGAGCTGAGCTGAGCTGAGCTGAGCTGAGCTGAGCTGAGCTGAGCTGAGCTGAGCTGAGCTGAGCTGAGCTGAGCTGAGCTGAGCTGAGCTGAGCTGAGCTGAGCTGAGCTGAGCTGAGCTGAGCTGAGCTGAGCTGAGCTGAGCTGAGCTGAGCTGAGCTGAGGTGAGCTGAGTTGAGTTGAGTTGAGTTGAGTTGAGTTGAGTTGAGTTGAGTTGAGTTGAGTTGAGTTGAGTTGAGTTGAGTTGAGTTGAGTTGAGTTGAGTTGAGTTGAGTTGAGTTGAGTTGAGTTGAGTTGAGTTGAGTTGAGTTGAGTTGAGTTGAGTTGAGTTGAGTTGAGTTGAGTTGAGTTGAGTTGAGTTGAGTTGAGTTGAGTTGAGTTGAGTTGAGTTGAGTTGAGTTGAGTTGAGTTGAGTTGAGTTGAGTTGAGTTGAGTTGAGTTGAGTTGAGTTGAGTTGAGTTGAGTTGAGTTGAGTTGAGTTGAGTTGAGTTGAGTTGAGTTGAGTTGAGTTGAGTTGAGTTGAGTTGAGTTGAGTTGGGTTGCGTTGCGTTGCGTTGGGTTGGGTTGGGTTGGGTTTGTGTTTGTGTTTGTGTTTGTGTTTGTGTTTGTGTTTGTGTTTGTGTTTGTGTTTGTGTTTGTGTTTGTGTTTGTGTTTGTGTTTGTGTTTGTGTTTGTGTTTGTGTTTGTGTTTGTGTTTGTGTTTGTGTTTGTGTTTGTGTTTGTGTTTGTGTTTGTGTTTGTGTTTGTGTTTGTGTTTGTGTTTGTGTTTGTGTTTGTGTTTGTGTTTGTGTTTGTGTTTGTGTTTGTGTTTGTGTTTGTGTTTGTGTTTGTGTTTGTGTTTGTGTTTGTGTTTGTGTTTGTGTTTGTGTTTGTGTTTGTGTTTGTGTTTGTGTTTGTGTTTGTGTTTGTGTTTGTGTTTGTGTTTGTGTTTGTGTTTGTGTTTGTGTTTGTGTTTGTGTTTGTGTTTGTGTTTGTGTTTGTGTTTGTGTTTGTGTTTGTGTTTGTGTTTGTGTTTGTGTTTGTGTTTGTGTTTGTGTTTGTGTTTGTGTTTGTGTTTGTGTTTGTGTTT
>OZ020221.1:18775371-18955371 GCA_963971325.1 Aphodius granarius
ATAGACGCATCACTGAGACCCACATGACGGAGTATAACTAGCAGAATACTATGATTGACAGTATCGAAAGCTCTACTATAGTCTAAAGCTATAAGCACCGTCACGTATCCCCGATCCGACGCCACAAGCACGTCATCCATAATACAGGCTAGAGCAGTATCACAGCTATAATTAGATCTGTACCCAGACTGAAATTCGGGAAGTATATTATGATCACGGAGGTGCCTTCTTAATTGACACGATATTATTTTCTCAAATATTTTAGACACAGTCGGAAGAATGTTAATGGGTCTCAACTCTGTTTTAGCAGTTGGTTGTGGCACCTTAGGAATAGGAACGATGACCGATCTCGTCCAGCACTCCGGGAATACAGATTCAGATATGCATGTATTAATAATGTGTCTAATTTCTGGAATTATAAAAGGACTACATAACTTTATTAATTTTAAATTTATTCCATCATGCCCGCATGAATTAGATCTAATTCCCAAAATAATCCTTTCGATTTCGTGATCACCCACTTCCCGAAACGTTAACGTGTTGGTTACATTACTTCTCATTGTTGAGTTATACTTTGTTATCAACTGAAAGTCCAAGTTAAAACTATAATTACTGGAGCATATGAAGAAATTATTAAGCTCGTTAGAATCTCCCAACCCCTCACCAATAAAACCACTACCCTTAGAAGTTATTATTTTCCGATCACGTAAAAATTTCCATTGTTCAGCCCTAGAAATACTCGACAGTTTTCTCTGAAAATAAACTTTCTTCTCAGACCTGACCGCATTTGTGGTATAATTTCGTAAAGATCTGCAGTAATCACCATCACGTTCACTTTGACTTAATTTATACTTTTTTAAAGCACTGTCTCTTAATTTAATCATTAATCTAATGTTATCTGTAAACCATGGTGCTGAAGTTTTGCTTTTAATTCTCAATTCGCAGCTCGGTGGATGATTATCAATCACATATAATAAATTGTTATTAAAAAAGCTAACCTTGTCGTCAATATCTTTCATGTCATACATTCTGTACCAGGGCACCGCGGTCAAGTCAGAGAAAAATAGCTCATAATTGAAACTTTTGAAACTTCTCGTGATACAGGTGCTCGCTTCGGGTATCACTCTTGTCCAATCAAATATGCAGTGTACCATGTAATGATCCGATATGCCCACGTCAACCACTCCCGACTCCCGAACTACCGTATCCTCAAAGACTATAATGTGGTCGATCAAAGTGCTACTCTGTTGCACGACTCTAGTTGGTTCTACTATTATCTGTTTCAAATTATAATTACAAATAGCCTCACTTAAACGCCTCCACTCATAATCATCCACATCAAGAGCATCTACATTAAAATCACCCATGCAAAATGTTTCATCAGCGGTGGGAACTACATCCGTCAAAGATTCCTCAAACTCGTGTAAAAATCGAGAAAAGTTCCCATGATGAGTTTTATATATCGCTCCCACTACAACCTTAAAACCCCTATAGCTCATCCCAACCCAGAGTTGCTCACAAGAGTCAGTAATTCCCGACAATATCTGCGACGGTGCAAGACTATTACAAACATACATTGCCACTCCACCCCCACGCGCACCACGAGACTAATGAAATAACGTATAGCCATCAATAAGTATATGATTAACATCAAAATCATGACTTACCCAACTTTCAGTAATTGCCAACACAGATATTTTTTCATTTCTGATTAGATCTCTCACCTCTCCAAAGTGACGAACCAAGGACCGCACATTCAAATGACATATTTTCATTAAGTATCCTTTTCAGGCAATAACAGAGTTGTCACGAACAGATGCTCATCATGTGCCAGCCATAAAAAGAACCATAGCAAGCACAGTAAATATATCCAATTCACAGAGTAAATACACAGATTTTAAATTAAATGGCTTACTATTAGTTAGAAATAACAAAATATTTTTCTCTCAGCAAAACACCATAGCTATGAATCTAATGAACAGAACAACAAATTATAAACAACAAACTATAAACTGTACACGATTCACCGAACCTTCACTCAGTATCGCTTGCTTTAATTGCACCTAGAGACTTCAATTCTTCCAAACTGTTGATCTTATGTTTTTGCTGGCCATCATTTATATGAATTGAACCGTCGTAAGTCCATACAAACTTCTTCCCAAATTTCTTTTGAGCCTCTAAGTATAAAGTGTACCTTTCCTTAGTCAAGTCCTCGGCAATAAAGAAGTTTGTGCCTTTCAGCTTAGAGCGGTTACTAAGTAATTCTCGCTTCTGACGGTAGCCTATGAATTTTACTATAATGGGCCGATTTATCGAGTTAATTTTAACCAAACGGTGGCTTCTTCTTCTGTCTATATGCTGAATGTCTAAATCTACTTGAAGCTTGTTCTTGCAAAATTCTTTAACAACCTGGTTAACATCTTCTCCCACAGTTTCCGTAACTCCCATTATTCGGACGCTATTTCTTCTAGTATACTGTTCCAATGAATCTACTTTATTCACCAAATAGTTGTTCTTCTGCTGCTGTGACGTCAACGAGACCGTAGTGGTTTGAAAAAGCGTCACCACCTGGTCGACTTTTGCCTCGAGTTTTGCAATGGCTGGTTTTAGAGAACTTTCTGCCT
This sequence comes from Aphodius granarius, assembly GCA_963971325.1. NCBI lineage: Eukaryota > Metazoa > Arthropoda > Insecta > Coleoptera > Scarabaeidae > Aphodius > Aphodius granarius. The sequence continues at coordinate 18,777,996 of OZ020221.1, forward strand.
TCATGTATTCGTCCAGTGTTTCCCTTATCAATGTCTTAATTTCGGTGGCTAAATCTCTGGTCAATGGCATCTCGACGATTAGATCGTTGCAATGGTACAAATTACACAAAGAATACTGTTGTTTATACCACTAAAAAATGCACTTTATTGAAGAGCTATCTGACCTCGTGTTACTCGGTATGCATCTATCTATATGAATTGCCCGCTCTTTTTTCAAGGCTCACTAGGCGTAAGGTTTAGCCTCGTATGCCCCACTAGAGTGGGGAGCGTCCGACACACGCACCCGCAGGAAGCCGGTGAATGGTGTGTAAAGCATTCCTTCATCTTCTAAAAAGGTTGGGTTGGGTTGGGTTGGGTTGGGTTGGGTTGGGTTGGGTTGGGTTGGGTTGGGTTGGGTTGGGTTGGGTTGGGTTGGGTTGGGTTGGGTTGGGTTGGGCTCAGTGGGAAAAGATAGAGGCCTACATCATGGAAATCCTGCGCACCAGAATAAGAGGAGAGTAGTTGAAGGATATACATGATTGCACACCCAAGCAGACAACAAAATGAAGATCTAAAGAACATACTGCAGGCGAGTGATACAAAATACCCTCACAGGTGGTGCCGCTCGCCAAGCAGGTAAAGCCCAATGGTAGACGGAATTGCCCGTTCTTTTTTCAAGGCTCACCAGGCGTAAGGTTTAGACGCGTATGCCCCACTAGAGTGGGGAGCGTCCGACACACGCGCCTGCAGGAAGCCGGTGTATGGTGCGCAAAGCATTCCTTCATCTCTTAAAAAAGGTTGGGTTGGGTTGGGTTGGGTTGGGTTGGGTTGGGTTGGGTTGGGTTAGGTTGGGTTGGGTTGGGTTGGGTTGGGTTGGGTTGGGTTGGGTTGGGTTGGGTTGGGTTGGGTTGGGTTGGGTTGGGTTGGGCAGGGTTGGGTTGATTTTGAGCGATGACCTGCGGCCTTCCACAGGGTGCCGTGCTGGGTGGCATACTATGAATCGCCTATTATGTGAGCGTGCTGGCAATGGTGCACGCTGATGGCGTATACGGCGTCGGCTACGCGGACGACCTGACGCTGGTGGTTGAGGCCAAACCGAGGCAGACCTTACGTGCAAGGCGGAGCACGCGTTAGAGTAGGTTTCCTACCACCTTAAGAGCAAGGTAAAGCCAATGGTAAACGGAATTGCCCGTTTTTTGTCAAGGCTCACCAGGCGTAAAGTTTAGTCGCGTATGGGTTGGGTTGCGTTGGGTTGGGTTGCGTTGCGTTGTGTTGGGTTGGGGCGATGACCTGCGTGCTTCCACAGGGTGCCGTGCTGGGTGGCATAGATAGATAGATAGATAGATTATTTATTTCCAGAAAAGTACAATATACAATACGAAACTTTTGATATGTAGATCACTCTCTAAGGAAAACAAGTCAGAAGAAAAAAGAAAAACAATAGCGAATAATAACAACTTAAAATAACTAGCACTGATCGAATTCGTCCACCGCATATAAGCACTTCTCAATAAGATATTTCTTAATTAAACGCTTAAAACTATATAGGGTTGTAGCAATTTTTATATTTACTGCTTTTGATTGATGCTTTTGATAAAGACTTGTTCGATGCGGTTGAGGTTGTAGACTGTCCTAGTTTCTTGTGTTGTAAGTACTTGACCTATTAGCACCAAAAGTATTTTTGTTCTTAAATACAAAGCACAAAACTTCATACTATGGATCGCCTACTATGCGAGCGTGCTGGCCCTGGTGCACGAGGATGGCGTATACGGCGTAGGCTACGCGGACGACCTGACGCTGGTGGTTGAGGCCAAACCGAAGCAGACCCTACGTGCAAGGCGGAGCACGCGTTAGAGAAGGTTTCCTACCACCTTAAGAGCAAGGTAAAGCCAATGGTAGACGGAATTGCCCATTTTTTTCAAGGCTTACCAGGCGTAAGGTTTAGTCGCGTATGCCCCACGAGAGTGGGGAGAGTCCGACACACGAGCCTGCAGAAAGCCGGTATATGGTGCTTAAAGCATTCCTTCATCTGCAAAAAATGGTTGGATAGGGTAGGGTTGGGGCGATGACCTGCAGACTTCCACAGGGTGCCATGCTGGGTGGCATAGTATGGATCGCCTACTATGCGAGCGTGCTGGCCCTAGTGCACGAGGATGGCGTATACGGCGTAAGCTACACGGACGACTTGACGCTGGTGGTTGTGGCCAAAACCGAGACAGATCTTACGTGCAAGGCGGAGCACGCGTTAGAGAAGGTTTCCTACCACCTTACGAGCAAGGTAAAGCCAATGGTAAACGGAATTGCCCGTTTTTTTTTCAAGGTTCACCAGACGTAAGGTTTAGACGCGTTTACCCCACTAGAGTGGGGAGCGTCCGACACACGCCCCTGCAGGAAGCCGGTGTATGGTGCGTAAAGCATTCCATCATTTTCTAAAAAAGTTTGGGTTGGGTTGACTTGGGTTCAGTGGAAGAAGATAGAGGCCTACATCTCGGTCGCGTATAGTCGCGTATGCCCCACTAGAGTGGGGAGCGTCCGACGCACGCGCCTGCAGGAAGCCGGTGTATGGTGCGCAAAGCATTCCTTCATCTTTTAAAAAAAGTTGGGTTGGGTTGGGTTGGGTTGGGTTGGGTTGGGTTGGGTTGGGTTGGGTTGGGTTGGGTTGGGTTGGGTTGGGTTGGGTTGGGTTGGGCAGGGTTGGGTTGGGTTTGAGCGATGACCTGCGGACTTCCACAGGGTGCCGTGCTGGGTGGCATACTATGAATCGCCGATTATGTGAGCGTGCTGGCCCTGGTGCACGCTGATGGCGTATACGGCGTTTTTTGTCAAAGCACACCAGGCGTAAGGTTTAGTCGCGTATGCCCCACTAGAGTGGGGAGGGTCCAGCACACGCGCCTGCAGGAAGCCGGCGTATGGTGCGTTAAGCATTCCTTCATCTTCTCAATCGGGTTGGGTTGGGTTGGGTTGGGTTGGGTTGGGTTGGGTTGGGTTGGGTTGGGTTGGGTTGGGTTGGGTTGGTTGGGTTGGGTTGGGTTGGGTTGGGTTGGGTTGGGTTGGGTTGGGTTGGGTTGGGTTGGGTTGGGTTGGGTTGGGTTGGGTTGGGTTGGGTTGGGTTGCGTTGAGTTGAGTTGGGTTGGGTTGGGTTCGGTTGGGTTGGGTTGCGTTGGGTTGGGTTGCGTTGTGTTGCGTTGTGTTGGGTTGGGGCGATGACCTGCGGACTTCCACAGGGTACCGTGCTGGGTGGCATACCATGGATCGCCTGTTATGCGAGCGTGCTGGCCCTGGTGCACGAGGATGGCGTATACGGCGTAGGCTACGCGGACGACCTGACGCTGGTGGTTGAGGCCCAAACCGAGACAGACCTTACCTGCAAGGCGGAGCACGCGTTAGAGGTAAGTTGGTAAGTTGTTAAGGTGGTAGAGGTTTCCTACCACCTTAAGAGCAAGGTAAAGCCAATGGTAGACGGAATTGTCCGGTTTTTTCAAGGCTCACCAGGCGTAAGGTTTAGTCGCGTATGCCCCACTAGAGTGGGGAGAGTCCGACACACGCGCCTGTAGGACGCCGGTGTATGGTGCGTAAAGCATTCCTTCATCTTCTAAAAAGGGTTGGGTTGAGTTGGGTTCAGTGGAAGAAGATAGACGCCTACATCACGGAAATCCTGCGCACCAGAATAAGAGAGGAGTAGTAGACGGATATACACGATCGCACACCCGAGAAGACAACAAAATGAAGATCTAAAGAAAATACTGCAGGCGAGTGATATAAAATACCCTCACAGGTGGTGCCGGTCGCCAAGCAGGTAAAGCCAATGGTAGACGGAATTATAATAATAATAATAATAGTAATACATTTATTGAAACCCCCAAAACAAAATACAAAATGGATACAAAAATATAGCACTAAAAAATAACAGAGAACTTAAAATAAAAAAAAAACTCCTGCAGAAAAGGTTTCAATAGGAGCACCACAGACAAGTCTGATTCTATAGGTGCCCCCATAACTAAAATAATTACCTAATTGTAGTACTCCATAAATAACGCAAAACAAACTTCTGACTTAATAAAAAAACAAAAAAAAACTGGAGCTGGTGGCTGCCCCTGGAGGTCTTATTAAACTATCCTTAATTTTCTTCTTAAATACAAAACTTGTGCAGGCAGTATAGTCAAAATTTATTCCATTTAATATTTTTGCAGCGGTATATGAGAAAGATCTTTTAAATGATTGTGATCTGTGCTGCGGAATATCAATCACATTCCTACGCCTCAAATTCAAATTGTGAACATCAGTTCTAAAAGTTATTTTGTTGTACAGATACGGAGGAGTCCCAGTGAGCAATAAGTGGTGCAAGCGACATGCAGAATGCAAAAATCGTCGATCAGACATCTGTAGCCAATTCGCATCAGCTAGTCTATAAGAAATGCGTTCTCTTCATCTTACCCCGTATGCAAACCTAAGGCACGACCTTTGAACCCTCTGAACCCTCTCAGCGTCGACAGCTCGTAAACCAGGACCATAGACCAAATCGCAATGGTTGAAAACAGAAAGAATCAGAGAATCGCATAACATTAATTTAGCTTCTGTACTCAACAACTGTCGACTAGGATACAACATTTTCAGTTTTCCGTAACTACCCCGTAACAAATTGGTGACGTGTGCATTGTAGCTCAAATCACAGTCTATCACCAGCCCCAGTACTTTCATTTTTTCTACAACCGGAATTTCTGTACCATCAATTTTTACGACTGGGTTACCTTGCAAAAATAAATTACGCGCATGTTTGTTTCCCAACACGATCATCGAACACTTTGAAGGATTCAGCTTGAGAAAGTGTGCCTCTGAGATTTTAGCCAATCTATCCAGGTCCTGGCTTATCTGCTGAAGGGCTTCGTTAACCCGCTCAACCGGAAAAGAAAGATAGATAAAAGCATCATCGGCATAGAAGTGATATTTGCAATACTTTAGACAGTCTGGAAATCCGGAAGTATAAACCGAAAACAAATCAGGTCCGAGTATGGATCCCTGTGGCACCCCCGCGCAAACATCCAAAAAGCTCGAAAACTTCCCCCCAACCCTGACACACTGAGATCTGCCCCCCAAGTAATTCTTGAATAACTCAATGGACGCATCACTGAGACCCACATGACGGAGTATAACTAGCAGAATACTATGATTGACAGTATCGAAAGCTCTACTATAGTCTAAAGCTATAAGCACCATCACGTATCCCCGATCCGACGCCACAAGCACGTCATCCATAATACAGGCTAGAGCAGTATCACAGCTATAATTAGATCTGTACCCAGACTGAAATTCGGGAAGTATATTATGATCACGGAGGTGCCTTCTTAATTGACACGACATTATTTTCTCAAATATTTTAGACACAGTCGGAAGAATGTTAATGGGTCTCAACTCTGTTTTAGCAGTTGGTTGTGGTACCTTAGGAATAGGAACGATGACCGATCTCGTCCAGCACTCCGGGAATACAGATTCAGATATGCATGTATTAATAATGTGTCTAATTTCTGGAATTATAAAAGGACTACATAACTTTATTAATTTTAAATTTATTCCATCATGCCCGCATGAATTAGATCTAATTCCCAAAATAATCCTTTCGATTTCGTGATCACCCACTTCCCGAAACGTTAACGTGTTGGTTACATTACTTCTCATTGTTGAGTTATACTTTGTTATCAACTGAAAGTCCAAGTTAAAACTATAATTACTGGAGGATATGAAGAAATTATTAAGCTCGTTAGAATCTCCCAACCCCTCACCAATAAAACCACTACCCTTAGAAGTTATTATTTTCCGATCACGTAAAAATTTCCATTGTTCAGCCCTAGAAATACTCGACAGTTTTCTCTGAAAATAAACTTTCTTCTCAGACCTGACCGCATTTGTGGTATAATTTCGTAAAGATCTGCAGTAATCACCATCACGTTCACTTTGACTTAATTTATACTTTTTTAAAGCACTGTCTCTTAATTTAATCATTAATCTAATGTTATCTGTAAACCATGGTGCTGAAGTTTTGCTTTTAATTCTCAATTCGCAGCTCGGTGGATGATTATCAATCACATATAATAAATTGTTATTAAAAAAGCTAACCTTGTCGTCAATATCTTTCATGTCATACATTCTGTACCAGGGCACCGCGGTCAAGTCAGAGAAAAATAGCTCATAATTGAAACTTTTGAAACTTCTCGTGATACAGGTGCTCGCTTCGGGTATCACTCTTGTCCAATCAAATATGCAGTGTACCATGTAATAATCCGATATGCCCACGTCAACCACTCGCGACTCCCGAACTACCGTATCCTCAAAGACTATGATGTGGTCGATCAAAGTGCTACTCTGTTGCACGACTCTAGTTGGTTCTACTATTATCTGTTTCAAATTATAATTACAAATAGCCTCACTTAAACGCCTCCACTCATAATCATCCACATCAAGAGCATCTACATTAAAATCACCCATGCAAAATATTTCATCAGCGGTGGGAACTACATCCGTCAAAGATTCCTCAAACTCGTGTAAAAATCGAGAAAAGTTCCCATGATGAGTTTTATATATCGCTCCCACTACAACCTTAAAACCCCTATAGCTCATCCCAACCCAGAGCTGCTCACAAGAGTCAGTAATTCCCGACAATATCTGCGACGGTGCAAGACTATTACAAACATACATTGCCACTCCACCCCCACGCGCACCACGAGACTAATGAAATAACGTATAGCCATCAATAAGTATATGATTAACATCAAAATCATGACTTACCCAAGTTTCAGTAATTGCCAACACAGATATTTTTTCATTTCTGATTAAGGTTTAAGGTTCAGTCGCGTATGCCCCACTAGAGTGGGGAGCGTCCGACACACGCGCCTGCAGGAAGCCGGTGTAGGGTGCGTAAAGCATTCCTTCATCTTCTAAAAAGGTTGGGTTGGGTTGGGGCGATGACCTGCGGACTTCCACAGGGTGCCGTGCTGGGTGGCATACTATGAATCGCCTATTATGTGAGCGTGCTGGCCCTGGTGCACGCTGATGGCGTATACGGCGTAGGCTACGCGGACGACCTGACGCTGGTAAAGCCAATGGTAAACGGAATTGCCCGTTTTTTGTCAAGGCTCACCAGGCGTACAGTTTAGTCGCGTATGCCCCACTCGCGTATGCCCCACTAGAGTGGGGAGGGTCCGACACACGCGCCTGCAGGAAGCCGGTGTATGGTGCGTTAAGCATTCCTTTATCTTCTAAAACAGGTTGGGTTGGGTTGGGTTGGGTTGGGTTAGGTTGGGTTGGGTTGGGTTGGGTTGGGTTGGGTTGGGTTGGGTTAGGGTGGGTTGGGTTGGGTTGGGTTGAGTTGGGTTCGGTTGGGTTGGGTTGCCTTGGGTTGGGTTGCGTTGTGTTGGGTTGGGGCAATGACCTGCGGACTTCCACAGGGTACCGTGCTGGGTGGCATACTATCGATCGCCTATTATGCGAGCGTGCTGGCCCTGGTGCACGAGGATGGCGTATACGGCGTAGGCTATGCGGACGACCTGGCGCTGGTGGTTGAGGCCAAAACCGAGACAGACCTTACGTGCAAGGCGGAGCACGCGTTAGAGAAGGTTTCCTACCACCTTAAGAGCAAGGTAAAGCCAATGGTGGACGGAATTGCCCGCTTTTTTCAAGGCTCACCAGGCGTAAGGTTTAGTCGCGTATGCCCCACTAGAGTGGGGAGAGACCGACACACGCGCCTGCAGGAAGCCGGTATATGGTACGTAAAGCATTCCTTCATCTGCTAAAAAAGGTTGGGTTGGGTTGGGTTCAGTGGAAGAAGATAGAAGCCTACCTCACGGCAATCCTGCGCACCAGAAGAAGAGAGGAGTAGTGGTAGGATATAGATGATCGCACATCCGAGAAGACACCAAATGAAGATCTAAAGAACATACTGCAGGCGAGTGATAAAAAATGCCTTCACAAATGGTGCCGCTTGCCAAGCAGTTGGGTTGGGTTATATTCAGTGGGAGAAGATAGAGGCCTACATCACGGTCGCGTATAGTCGCGTATGCCCCACTAGAGTGGAGAGCGTCCGACATACGCGCCTGCAGGAAGCCGGTGTATGGTGTCTAAAGCATTCCTTCATCTTTTAAAAAGGGTTGGGTTGGGTTGGGTTGGGTTGGGTTGGGTTGGGTTGGGTTAGGTTGGGTTGGGTTGGGTTGGGTTGGATTGGGTTGGGCTGGGTTGGGTTGGGTTGGGTTGGGTTGGGTTGGGTTTGAGCGATGACTTGCGGCTTCCACAGGGTGCCGTGCTGGGTGGCATACAATGAATCGCCTATTATGTGAGCGTGCTGGCCCTGGTGCACGTGGTTGAGGCCAAAACCGAGCACAGTCTATGGTGCGTAAAGCATTCCTTCATCTTCTAAAAAGGGTTGGGTTGGGTTGGGTTCAGTGGAAGAAGATAGACGCCCACATCACGGAAATCCTGCGCACCAGAATAAGAGAGGAGTAGTATAAGGATATACATGATCGCACACCCGAGAAGACAACAAAATGAAGATCTAAAGAAAATACTGCAGGCGAGTGAAATAAAATACCCTCACAGGTGGTGCCGCTCGCCAAGCAGGTAAAGCCAATGGTAGACGGAATTACCCGCACTTTTTTCAAGGCTCACCAGGCGTAAGGTTTAGCCTCGTATGCCCCACTAGAGTGGGGAGCGTCAGACACACGCGCCCGCAGGAGGCCGGTGAATGGTGCGTAAAGCATTCCTTCATCCGCCCGCAGGAGGCCGGTGAATGGTGCGTAAAGCATTCCTTCATCTTCTAAAAAGGTTGGGTTGGGTTGGGATGGGTTGGGTTCAGTGGGAGAAGATAGAGGCCTATATCTCGGAAATCCTGCGCACCAGAATAAGAGGGGAGTAGTAGAAGTATATACATGATCGCACACCCAAGGAGACAACAATATGAAGATTTAAAGAACATACTGCGGGCGAGTGATATAAAATTCCCTCACAGGTGGTGCCGCTCGCCAAGCAGGTGAAGCCAATGGTAGACGGAATTGCCCGTTCTTTTTTCAAGGCTCACCAGGCGTAAGGTTTAGTTGCGTATGCCCCACTAGAGTGGGAAGCGTCCGACACACGCGCCTGCAGGAACACGGTATATGTTGCGTAAAGCATTGCTTCATCTTCTAAAAAAGGTTGGGTTGGGCTGAGTTGGGTTGAGGTTGGTTGGGTTGGGTTGGGTTGGGTTGAGTTGAGTTGAGTTGAGTTGAGTTGAGTTGAGTTGAGTTGAGTTGAGTTGAGTTGAGTTGAGTTGAGTTGAGTTGAGTTGAGTTGAGTTGAGTTGAGTTGAGTTGAGTTGAGTTGAGTTGAGTTGAGTTGAGTTGAGTTGAGTTGAGTTGAGTTGAGTTGAGTTGAGTTGAGTTGAGTTGAGTTGAGTTGAGTTGAGTTGAGTTGAGTTGAGTTGAGTTGAGTTGAGTTGAGTTGAGTTGAGTTGAGTTGGGTTGGGTTGGGTTGGGTTGGGTTGGGTTGGGTTGGGTTGGGTTGGGTTGAGTTGAGTTGAGTTGAGTTGAGTTGAGTTGAGTTGAGTTGAGTTGAGTTGAGTTGAGTTGAGTTGAGTTGAGTTGAGTTGAGTTGAGTTGAGTTGAGTTGAGTTGAGTTGAGTTGAGTTGAGTTGAGTTGAGTTGAGTTGAGTTGAGTTGAGTTGAGTTGAGTTGAGTTGAGTTGAGTTGAGTTGAGTTGAGTTGAGTTGAGTTGAGTTGAGTTGAGTTGAGTTGAGTTGAGTTGAGTTGAGTTGAGTTGAGTTGAGTTGAGTTGAGTTGAGTTGAGTTGAGTTGAGTTGAGTTGAGTTGAGTTGAGTTGAGTTGAGTTGAGTTGTGTTGAGTTGAGTTGAGTTGAGTTGAGTTGAGTTGAGTTGAGTTGAGTTGAGTTGAGTTGAGTTGAGTTGAGTTGAGTTGAGTTGAGTTGAGTTGAGTTGAGTTGAGTTGAGTTGAGTTGAGTTGAGTTGAGTTGAGTTGAGTTGAGTTGAGTTGAGTTGAGTTGAGTTGAGTTGAGTTGAGTTGAGTTGAGTTGAGTTGAGTTGAGTTGAGTTGAGTTGAGTTGAGTTGAGTTGAGTTGAGTTGAGTTGAGTTGAGTTGAGTTGAGTTGAGTTGAGTTGAGTTGAGTTGAGTTGAGTTGAGTTGGGTTGGGTTGGGTCGGGTTGGGTTCGGTTGGGTTGTGTTGGGTTCAGTGGGAGAGGATAGAGGCCTACATCATGGAAATCCTGCGCACCAGAATAAGAGGGGAGTAGTTGAAGGATATACATGATCGCACACCCAAGAAGACAACAAGATGAAGATCTAAAGAATATACTGCAGGTGAGTGATACAAAATACCCTCACAGGTGGTGCCGCTCGCCAAGCAGCTAAAGCCCAATTGTAGACGGAATTGCCCGTTCTTTTTTCAAGGCTCACCAGGCGTAAGGTTTAGACGCGTATGCCCCACTAGAGTGGGGAGCGTCCGACACACGCGCCTGTAGGAAGCCGGTGTATGGTGCGTAAAGCATTCCATCATTTTCTAAAAAAGTTTGGGTTGGGTTGGGTTGGGTTCAGTGGAAGAAGATAGAGGCCTACATCTCGGTCGCGTATAGTCGCGTATGCCCCACTAGAGTGGGGAGCGTCCGACGCACGCGCCTGCAGGAAGCCGGTGTATGGTGCGCAAATCATTCCTTCATCTTTTAAAAAAGGTTGGGTTGGGTTGGGTTGGGTTGGGTTGAGTTGAGTTGAGTTGAGTTGAGTTGAGTTGAGTTGAGTTGAGTTGAGTTGGGTTGGGTTGAGTTGAGTTGAGTTGAGTTGAGTTGAGTTGAGTTGAGTTGAGTTGAGTTGAGTTGAGTTGAGTTGAGTTGAGTTGAGTTGAGTTGAGTTGAGTTGAGTTGAGTTGAGTTGAGTTGAGTTGAGTTGAGTTGAGTTGAGTTGAGTTGGGTTGGGTTGGGTTGGGTCGGGTTGGGTTCGGTTGGGTTGTGTTGGGTTCAGTGGGAGAGGATAGAGGCCTACATCATGGAAATCCTGCGCACCAGAATAAGAGGGGAGTAGTTGAAGGATATACATGATCGCACACCCAAGAAGACAACAAGATGAAGATCTAAAGAACATACTGCAGGTGAGTGATACAAAATACCCTCACAGGTGGTGCCGCTCGCCAAGCAGGTAAAGCCCAATGGTAGACGGAATTGCCCGTTCTTTTTTCAAGGCTCACCAGGCGTAAGGTTTAGACGCGTTTGCCCCACTAGAGTGGGGAGCGTCCGACACACGCGCCTGCAGGAAGCCGGTGTATGGTGCGTAAAGCATTCCATCATTTTCTAAAAAAGTTTGGGTTGGGTTGGGTTGGGTTCAGTGGAAGAAGATAGAAGCCTACCTCACGGCAATCCTGCGCACCAGAAGAAGAGAGGAGTGGTGGTAGGATATAGATGATCGCATATCCGAGAAGACACCAAATGAAGATCTAAAGAACATACTGCAGGCGAGTGATATAAAATGCCCTCACGGGTGGTGCCGCTCGCCAAGCAGGTAAAGCCAATGGTAGACGGAATTGCCCGTTTTTTTTTCAAGGCTCACCAGGCGTAAGGTTTGGTCGCGTATGCCGCAATAGGGTGGGGAGAATCCGACACACGCGCTTGCAGAAAGCCGGTGTATGGTGCGTAAAGCATTCCTTCATCTGCTGAAAAAAAGGTTGGATTGGGTTCGATTGAGTTCTGGGTTGGGTGACATACTATGGATCGCCTATTATGCGAGCGTGCTGGCCCTGGTGTACGGGGATGGCGTATACGGCGAAGGTACCCCGGACCACTTGACGCTGGTGGTTGAGGCCAAAACCGAGGCGGACCTTACGTGCAAGGCGGAGCGCGCGTTAGGGAAGGTTTCCTACCCCCTTAAGAGCAAGGTAAAGTCAATGGTAGACGGAATTGCCCTTTTTTTGAAGGCTCACCAGGCGTAAGGTCGCGTATACCCCACTAGGGTTGGACAGTCCGACACACTCGCCTGCGGAAAGCCGGTATATGGTGCGTAAAGCATTCCTTCATATGCTCAAAAATTGGGTTGGGTTGGGTTCAGTGGAAGAAGATAGAGGCCTACATCACGGAAATCCTGCGCACCAGAATAAGAGAGAAGTAGTAGTAAGATATACACGATCACACACCCGAGAAGAAAACAAAATGAAGATCTAAAGAACATACCGCAGGCGAGTGATATAAAATACCCTCACGGACGGTGCCGTTCGCCAAGCAGGTAAAGCCAATGGTAGACGGAATTGCCCGTTTTTTTTCAAGGCTCACTAGGTGTAAGGTTTAGTCGCGTATGCCCCACTAGAATGGGGAGAGTCCGACACATGCGCCTGCAGAAAGCCGGTGTCATCTTCTAAAAGAGGTTGGGTTGGGTTGGGTTGGTTTGCGCTGAGTTGGGTTGGATTGTGGCGATGACCTGCGGACTTCCACAGAGTGCCGTGCTGGGTGGCATACTATAGATCGCCTATAATGCGATCGTGCTGGCCCTGGTGCACGAAGATGGCGTATACGGCGTAGGCTACGCGGACGACCTGACGCTGGTGGTTGAGGCCAAAACCGAGGCGGACCTTACGTGCAAGGCGGAGCACGCGTTAGAGAAGGTTTCCTACCACCTTAAGAGCAAGGTAAAGCCAATGGTAGACGGAATTGCCCGTTTTTTTTTTCAAGGCTCACCAGGCATAAGGTTTAGTCGCGTATGACCCGCTAGAGTGGGGAGAGTCCGACACACGCGCCTCCAGAAATCCGGTATATGGTGCGTAAAGCATTCCTTCATCTGCTAAAAAAGTTGGGACGCCATCCTCGTATACGGCGTAGGCTACGCGGACGACCTGACGCTGGTGGTTGAGGCCAAAATCGAGGCAAGCGAGACAGAAGAAAAAGAAATCCAAGATAACTGGTGAGCTAATGCTTGGACTCGATTCATCCTCCGAACAATATCTCGAGGAGCTGAGGAACAGAGAGTCCGATTCAGATGAGTCTGAACACAGAGATGCAAAAAGCGAAACACAGGAGGAATCTAAGACACAAGAAAGATTACAAATAGTAGAGATAGCTGATGACACACCAGTGGTGAAAGCAAAGGGAGCTGGAAAAGTGAAAGAGAAACAGGAGAAACACGAAACTACAACTCAGCTTGACAAAATCATAACAGACTTGATAAACAAAGCCAAAAAATGGAAAAACTAATTCTGCAAAACACTGCAAGGGACATAAAAGAAGCAATTAAATCAATGGGATGGAGCGCAAAAAAGGCAGAGAGACTACACGGAGAGGTAAATTACCAAAGAATAATGGCAAACAAAGTTCAAGAAGACATAACAAGAAAAAGAATCGGCAAGGAGAAAAAAGAAAAATATGTACTAATACCATGCAAAATGTGTACTATAGGGGACAACAAATTAATTAAGTCATACGTAGCTAAACATCTACAGACACACAAAGAAATACTGGAAAGAATGGTAGAAGAAAAACAAACAATAAAAATAACAAGCCAAATTAACATATGCGAGGGAGATGAACATGAAGAAAACACAAGCACAACCATACTAATAATAGGGGTAAAAACATATGAAGAGGACACACAAACGGACGGGATAGGCTTAAGAAATGTCATAGAGGCCATAAACAATACCATCCCACAGGCAGAAGAAGTAGCAATCACAAACCACAAAAAGAAGGCTCCGTATACTACCGCAAAGCTTTGGAATACCTGGCACACAATGGAAAAAGTTCCGTAATAGAGAAGAAAGAGGGAGCAATACAGGAATTCAGGAGACATTTAGACGAAAATATAGACGGGGAAAACAAAACAACAGAAAAAAACGCGATCATGAAAACACTCCTGATCAGAAGAATAGACTACATATCCAACGCTGAAGATGTAAAAAAAGGAATAGAAAAGAAACTTGAAACATCAATACAGAAAAACAAAATAAAAATCAACATGACAAACGACAAGATGAGTAAAAACTTCCAAACAGCGGTTATACAAACCACACCAGAAATTGCTAGGCATCTGTTAAGAGAAAATAGTACAATAAAAATAGGAATGTCAATATGCAAAGCAGCAGGGATGCAAATTCCCACCAGATGTTTTGGATGCCATAAGATGGGACACAGAAAGGCGGACTGCACGCAGACTCCTACACAGGAAGTGACCTTTCCGTGCTTCAAATGCGGTACCTACGGACACAGAATAGCAGCATGTGAGAAACCCAAAAAATGTTTTGACTGCGCCAGCAACGATCACACAGCGAACACAATGGCATGCAAAGTATATAGGGAGGAAGTTGAAAAAATGAGCACGGCACGGTACAGAAATAACACAAATCCAACGGAAACAAACACAAAAGGAACAGATCCGGAAGGAAACCCAAGTGGATCCAGACGGATTCCAAGTAGTACAAAAGAACTAATGAACAAGAAAAACATCAATATAACACATTCCAAAATGAATAGCAAAAACGACAAAAACAAAAAAAAAACAAAAACAACAGTAAAAGTAAAGAAGAGAACGAGAGACGGAAGACAGTATCCTTCCTGCTGGCAAATGTTAACCACTGTTATGACGCAATGACACTTTTAACGAAAATAATAAAAAACGAAAACAGCGACATAACAATTATAATCGAACCACACCAACGCTCGATAAACATCAACGAATACTTCCATAGTGCCAACAAAGACGCTGCAATAAAAATTGCAAACCGAGAAAGACCAAATGCATTCGGGCAAGGACCATAGCAGCATATTGCTCTCCAAACAAAGACCTCGAACACCTAAAAGACGTGCTAGACGCAATATCTGTAGTCATCAATCAGAACAAAGAAAAGGAAGTTATAATCGCAGGTGATTTTAAGGCAAAATCGAGAGCATGGGGACCCCCAGCAAATACCCTAACAGGAAATATTATGCAGGACTTCATATCAGCGAATGACCTGCAGATACTAAATGACGTAACACAGCCGACGTGGGAAAGAGGCGCTAGCTGGTCAATAATAGATTAGAATACACACCTCTAGTAGAGATGGCAAGGAAACGAGCAAACGAGCTGAGACGAAAGGTTGTAAAAGCAAGAAAAAACAACGGGAAGAACCAGGAAATGAAAGATACGTATAAAGAAGCAAGAAAACAACCCAAAAAAGCAATAAAAACAGCAAAAAAGAAAGCATGGAATAAGCTGCTGAACGAATTAAATAACGACGTCTGGGTGACGCATACAAGATCGCGTGCAAGGAACTGTCGACGCTGCCAAAGATTCAAATATCAGACGACCACGCAAAAGACATTATAACTGAACTTTTCCCACCGGCCCCTCCACCCAGATGGAAACCCGCCACAAGGAACGAACTAAAAAATGGTTACAATCCCATCACAACAGAGGAAATAGAAGAAGCGACCAAGGCACTCAAATGCAACAAAGCTCCAGGACCAGACGGCATTCCAGTAGAAGTGGTAAAAATCATGATGCAACAAACACCTGAAATTTTCAGATCCATGTTTAACAATATGCTAAAAAGAGGTGGATTTCCTCAGGAATGGAAGGAAGTCACGCTGGTGCTGATTGAGAAACCCAAAAAGAACAACGACGAATCTACAAAATACCGTCCCATATGCCTGATCAATGCCTGGCCCAAAGTATATGAAACGATAATAAAAAACAGGATGGAAGAAGCAATTAAAGACAAGATTTCAGATAACCAATATGGATTCCGGAAAGGAAAATCAACTACGGACGCAATTGAAAAACTAATTCAATTAAGCAAAGATTGCGACAAAAGACGACAGGGCAAACAAAGGCTATGTATGGTTATAACTATCGACGTAAAAAACGCGTTTAACTCCATTAGCTGGGAGGTGATAGTGGAGGCAATGGAGAAGAAAGGAGTATCCAGATACTTAATCGAGGCAACGAAGGAGTACCTAAAAAATAGAACGATATCTTATAAGGGAAAAAAATATCTCGTGATGAGAGGAGTACCGCAGGGTTCCAAAATGGGTACGACGACGTTCTGCAGATTCCCACCAAGGCAAATGTTCATATTTTAGGATATGCAGACGACTTAGGAGTAGTCATACAAGCTTGGTCTGAAGAACAGCTGATACAGGATGCAGAGGAGGCCTTACAAGATATTAAAACATGGTTTGACAGCAAACAACTGGAGATAGCTTACCAGAAAACAGAAGCTACAATAACGAGGGGTCGAAGAACACTCTTCAGGGCACAAATAAATTTTGGCGGGATCATAGTAGAGACAAGCGAAAGTCTAAAGTATCTGGGCGTGATGATCGACAGAAACCTGAGAATCACAAAACACATAGAATATGTAAGTACGAAAGCACAACGCTCGGTCGCGGCATTGAGAACGATTATGCCTAGAATTGAGGGACCAACGTCAAAGAAATGCCAAATTATCACAGCAACCGCCTACAACATAATGCTATACACATGCACCACCTGGAGGGAGGTGATGAAATATGAAAAGTACGCAAAACAGCTAGCGGCCATACAGAGAACGTTAAATATACTTGCAACATCAGCATACCGGACAGTCTCCTGCGTGGCAATTGCAGTGATAGCCAGCGCGATACCAATCGACCTACTCATCGAAGAGAGAGCCAAAATGACCAGAGCAAAGAAAACCATCAAGAAGGAAGCCCGAACTGAGACACTAGAAAAAAGGCAACAGAGATGGGAACAGGAAAACATCAAAGGGCAATGGACGAAAACGCTGATACCGAAAGTAGAGGAATGGGACAATAGATCCCACGGAGAGGTTAGTTATCATTTGACCCAGTTCTTAAGCGGTCACGGAAGCTACACTACATACACACTGAAGATAAAAAAGAGTACGAGCAACGTATGTGCAACGTGCGGTGAGCAAGACGACCCAGAGCACGCCTTCTTAAAATGTAAGAGAGTAGAAGAATGGAGGACAGTAACCGATAGAAGCATAGAAAAAAAAAGTAACACCAGCAAATATCACAACACTGATGATCAGCGACCAGGTTACATGGACAAAAATTGAGAGGTATATTAGAGAAGTACTAACCCTCAGAGAGGAGGAGGAAAGAAACATCAGACAGAGAGGTAAAGAAGAATTTTCCAGTTCAGCTGAAGGACAGAACCCATAATGGTATTTCGGTTGGACATACGGAGGCACGAGGAGGGGGGTTAGCTGGTAGGCCGTCCCGCAGACACGGGCAGACTCCGCAGACCCCACCGGAGAATCCCGTGGACATCTTTTGAAGATTCCCCCCTCCTCTCCAAAAAAAAGGGTTGGGGTGGGTTGCGGCGATGACCTGAGGACTTCCACAGGGTGCCGTGCTGGGTGGCATACTATGGATCGCCTATTATGTGAGCGTGCTGGCCCTAGTGCACGAGGATGGCGTATATGGCGTAGGCTACGCGAACGACCTGACGCTGTTGGTTGAGGCCAAAACCGAGGCAGACCTTACGTGCAAGGCGGAGCACGCGTTAGAGAAGGTTTCCTACCACCTTAAGAGCAAGGTAAAGCCAATGGTACACGGAATTGCCCGTTTTTTTTTCAAGGCTCACCAGGCGTAAGGTTTAGTCGCGTATGCCCCACTAGAGTGGGGAGAGTCCGACACACGCGCCTGCAGAAAGCCGGTATATGGTGCATAAAGCATTCCTTCATCTGCTAAAAAAGGTTGGGTTGGGTTGGGTTGGTGGAAGAAGATAGAGGCCTACATCACGGAAATCCTGCACACCAGAATAAGAGAGGAGTAGTAGTAGGATATAGATGATCGCACACCCGAGAAGACACCAAATGAAGATCTAAAGAACATACTGCAGGCGAGTGATATAAAACGCCCTCACGGGTGGTGCCGCTCGCCAAACATGTAAAGCCAATGGTAGACGGAATTGCCCGTTTTTTTTTTTTCAAAGCTCACCAGGCGTAAGGTTTGGTCGCGTATGGCGCAATAGAGTGGGGAGAGTCCGACACACGCGCTTGCAGAAAGCCGGTGTATGGTGCGTAAAGCATTCCTTCATCAGCTAAAAAAAGGTTGGATTGGGTTCGATTGGGTTGGGTTGGGTTGGGTTGGGGCAATGACCTGCGGACTTCCACAGGATGCCGTGCTGGGTGGCATACTATGGATGGCCTATTATGCGAGCGTGCTGGCCCTGGTCCACGAGGATGGCGTATACGGCGTGGGCTACGCGGACGACTTGACGCTGGTGGTTGAGGCCAAAACCGAGGCAGACCTTACGTGCAAGGCGGAGCACCTGTTAGGGAAGGTTTCCTACTACCTTAAGAGCAAGGTAAAGCCAATGGTAGACGGAATTGCCCTTTCTTTCAAGGCTCACCAGGCGTAAAGTCGCGTACGCCCCACTAGGGTGGGGACAGTCCGACACACTCGCCTGCAGAAAGCCGGTATATGGTGCGTAAAGCATTCCTTCATCTGCTCAAAAAGATTGGGTTGGTTTGGGTTGGGTTGGGTTCAGTGGAAGAAGATAGAGGCCTATATCACGGAAATCCTACGCACCAGAATAAGAGAGAAGTAGTAGTAGGATATACATGATCACACACCCGAGAAGAAAACAAAATGAAGATCTAAAGAACATACCGCAGGCGAGTGATATAAAATACCCTCACGGGTGGTGCCGCTCGCCAAGCAGGTAAAGCCAATGGTAGACGGAATTGCCCGTTTTTTTTCAAGGCTCACCAGGTATAAGGTTTAGTCGCGTATGCCCCACTAGAATGGGGAGAGTCCGACACACTAATCCTTTATTGTCGATGGTCTAATAAAGATATAGACATTGTCATTGTGTACAAAAAAATATATCCGACAAAGAATTACGATAAGAATACATTTTAAAATAAGAACAATTTAACAAAATTAATAAATCCATAAAACAATCAGTTGGAGCAAGTGATGTAGTCGCAGAGGTCATAAAATTCCCTCCCCAAGAGATACTCACGCACCGCCCCCTTGAATCGCGATAAATTTGCTATGCTAATTAAGTCCTTCGGCAGCGCGTTATACACCTTTATCATCATGTACAAAGGCCCTATCTCAAAAGTGGACGTGGTGTGTTGAGGGATGGCTAGACGCAAGGAGCCACGGGTCTGAAATGAACCCGATATGTCACCGTTTGTTACAAATCTACTAAAATTGCTCTTGCAAAACACCAAAAGATTATAAATATACAAGCACGGTAATGTTAAGATATTCAATGCCCTGAAATGACCCCTGTAGGAGTCCCCATGTCTAAGTCTTTGCATGCATCGAATGTATCGCTTTTGCAGTCTAAATAGCCTCAACGACTTCGCCGATGAACCCCAGAGAACAATGCCGTACCTCAGCACCGACTCGATGGTGGCAAAATAATATTGTCTCAGTGTGCTTACAGTCACATTATCCCGAAGTTTGTACATGGAGAAGTAGAGCTTGTTCAATTTCTTAAAAGTGTAATCAATATGTGTCTCCCACTTTAAAGATTCCTGCAGATAGACTCCAAGAAATTTCACGTCCAAGCTACGAGGGATAGACCCCCCCACAGACCTAACTAACAGCGACATTTTGGGCGTATCCAGAGAAAAATGCACTACAGCGGTTTTTTTTTTTCATTTAAGATTGAACTATTAGCCCTGCACCACTCATCCATGCATTTTACCGCATGACTAATAGCAGCAGACAATTCAGACACACTGTTAGCCCATATGATCAGCGTGGTATCATCCACAAATTGGCATAACTCGCCCAATGGGATATTGGCGGACAAATCATTAACATACATTAAAAAGAGCAATGGGCCAAGAATTGATCCCTGAGGGACACCCACGCTCATCAAAGACGACCGATCAGAGAAAATCCCGTTCACCCGAACCCGCTGACGCCGGCTTCTCAAGTACGACTTTATCAACTCGTACGCAACACCTCTCACTCCGTAGGAATATAGTTTTTTGAGAAGAATGCTGTGGTCAACCTTATCGAATGCTTGGGACAAGTCAAAGAAGATAGCAGCCACATGGCGCTTTGCATCTACGTGGTTCAAGATGCTGGTAATGGCACTAAAGAGAGCCTTTTCACATGATGAGCCTGGAAGAAATCCAAACTGGGTGGGGGAGATCAAGTTGTGATCGCGGAAAAATAGGTATAGTCTCTGATACATTACTCTTTCAAAGATTTTAGAAAATGCTGGTAGAAGAGAAATTGGCCGGTAGTTACCGATGTCATGTTTTGGACCACGTTTATGTACTGGTAGGATAACAGTTTCCTTCAAACAGTCCGGGAAGATGCCAGAGGTAAGCATCAAGTTGATCAAGTATATCAGTACTTCAACCATCGAAGGTCCAGCCATCTTAACGATATAAGATGGCACGTTATCAATGCCAGTTGAATATTTTCCTGAAATCGATCTCAATATACCAACGACCTCGCTTGCATCCGTAGGATGCAGGTAAATACTCGAAGCAGGATCCTGAGAGGCCGGAGTGCCGACCGCACCACCCCCGGCCAGGGGATCATCTATACAAAACTTGTCATAAAACATGTCTGCAACTCGAGAAGGATCATCAACCCACTCATCACCGTTGGAGAGCCTGACCACCGTGACCGACAGAGGATTTTTTGTTACACTTCTTATAATTTTCCAAACCGTCCCTGTTCGGCTTTTAGACGATAGAACTCTCGAGTCATTGTACTCACGTTTTGCTTTGCATATATAGCTCTTCAATCTCTGTTTTCTGTACTTATATTGCTGCCAAAGATCAGCATCATCAACCTGACGACACAAACAATAAAAATCTCTAAGATCGTCAGACATACGCCTTATCTCAACATTGTACCACGGGTGCTTGCCATGACGTAGGGACCACTTCCGTAATGGAAAATTCTTTTCGAAATAAAAATTAAAAATATTCATAAATACATTAAATTTAGTGTTCATATCAACCTCCCCGTCATAAACTTCACTCCAGCTTTCATTCGATATGTCCGCAACAAAAGCCTCCACATCCACCGACCGAAACGTGCGTTTGTACTCACTTGGAGCAATAGCAACCGAACCCGGAAAAGCAAACGCGAAGTGCAAGGAAAAATGATCAGAAAGACCCGGATCGTATAACTGGCATTCCACATCACCTACTCCAAATCCACAAAACACATTATCAATACAGTTTGCCTGTCTTGTGCCCTGTCGAAAACATCTTATCATATTATAAGAGGCAAAAAAAAACACGATTCTGCGTGTTAAAATTTATATTAAAATCCCCAGTCACTATTACATGATCGTACCTGGCATTCACAACATCCAATAAATTACTCATAGACAACAAAAATACATTAATATCACCTGAAGGCGCTCTATATAAACAAACAAATAGTACATTTACATTATTAAATTTAAAACTAGCACAACAATATTCAAAATTGGATTCAATGGGTTCCACAGGAATATTTTCAACTCTAGTAGCTTGCTCCCCCGTCTTTACATAAATGGCGCAACCACCACCGCGATTTAAGGCTCGACAAAAGTTACTTACAAGTGTGTAATTCGCTAGTTTCTCAAGCTCTATAGTATCTGGATTTTGCCAATGCTCCGTTAGACAAACCACGTTCACACTATGACTTATTAGAAAGAGATCTAATAGTTCTGTTTTATTACGTGTACTTCTTATGTTGTAACATATAAGTGACAATAGGGTGTTCTTACAGTTTGTGTCAGGAACACTGGTCAGAAGTATCACCATCCAGATTCGGATCAACGTGGATGTTCCTTAAATTTTTAAAGTTTATGTATGATGCTGTTGTGTCACACGTTTGGAATCTGTCGATAATCTCCGAAACTATTGCGGAAAATATTTTACGTTTTCCTTTACTGCTTAAGTGAACACCATGAGGTGCCATGTCATATCTAGATAAAATGACATTCGCATCAAAAAAAGAAGCAGATTTTACGCCAGAATTTACAATGGTATAATAAAGATCACAGTTTAGTTTGTATATTTGGTCATTGAGATCAGATTCATAGTCCCTCTAAGAACATAAGGGGCAAAGAAATTAGACAAAAGATGGGAAACAGTCAGCAGAAGGAAGGCAGGAAAAGGATACGGCATCGGAGGAACGCGGTATAGTTGCAGAACCAAAGAAAGAAGCTCCAACAAGCGAATATAAATAGATGCAAAGCTGCCTCGGACATGCTCTTGAAACAGCCTGTGAGGATTGGATCGACATTGTATTGGTATCGGAACCAAACATAGGTAGAATAGAGAGGAAATCTAATTGGTTAGTTTACTAACTAACCAATTAGAAGGCACTGTAGCGATAGGGAAGATCTCAAAAACCCTAAAAATAATAGGCACTGGTACTGCAGTGTGGGTAGACACGGTAAAGGAAAGAATAGTTGCATGTTACTGCTCCCCCAACTCAACAATGACGGAATTCGAGGAGGACATAGAGGAAGCGTTATCTTTCACCAGAACGAGTGGGAAAGCAGCTATACTGGCCGGTGACTTTAATGCAAAGTCGGCGATGTGGGGCGAAAACAGAGAGGACCGCAGAGGAAGAATTCCCGTGGAAGACATCGTTGCAGCTGGCCTGAAAGTAATAAACAGGGGGGATAGTGCTACCTAGGCACGCGGGGAGTCTAGTTCAATAATAGACATCACTTTGCATCCGGACAACTCATTGAAGGTATTACGGGATGGGTCGTCTCGGAGAAAAAGTCACTCAACGACAACAGGTACATTACCTTCGAGGTAACGGAAGAGCGACGCGAAAGAGACAACAACGAGACACGCGCGAAGATGTAAACACACGCATGGCGTTTTTCGGAGAAAGACGAGAACAGATTGGTGGAGGCGCTGAGGAGAAACATCAGGCAGGAAATAATCATGACACCGAATAGACTGGCAGTGCTGCACAGATCTTGTAGA
Organism: Aphodius granarius; assembly: GCA_963971325.1. Classification (NCBI taxonomy): domain Eukaryota; kingdom Metazoa; phylum Arthropoda; class Insecta; order Coleoptera; family Scarabaeidae; genus Aphodius; species Aphodius granarius. The sequence goes on from OZ020221.1 coordinate 18,800,889, forward strand.
GAAAGCCTGAGGAGAAAGACAAAAAAAGGAAAAAGAAACGATCAAGAAATGATAAAAACGGCGAAGAGGGAAAGCTGGAAGGAACTTGTGTCGGATGTGGACAACGACCCGTGGGGCATGGGGTATAAAATAGTAACAGGAAAGCTGAAGCTTACGCCAATGATGATTCCCGAAGGAGAAAGACTAAACAAGATAGTAGATGATCTTTTCCCGAACGATGAGGTGCCCACGTGGGAAAGAATTGAAGTGCCTGAGGAAAGCATCAGAGAATTCTCGGAGGAAGAACTAAGATCAGCAGTCAAAGGAATGTCAAACAAGAAGGCAGCAGGCCCAGATGGCATTCCGGTCGAGGTAATTAAGATAATGGTGAGGGAAGTCCCGGAAAAAGTCTTGGAGGTGATGAATATGGTGCTGAGGAACGGCCACATACCGGTTGCCTGGAAGGAAGCGAGGTTGGTCCTGCTGGAAAAGGCGAGAAAAGCGGAGCAACAAGAGATACAATATCGCTCTTTGTCTCTGTTGAACACGACGGCGAAACTGTTCGAATCGCTATTGAAGAAGAGGATGAAGAAGAGGTCGAGACCGGAACTGGATGGACTGACCAACAGTATGGTTTCATAAAGGGTAGAGCAACAACGGACACGATACATAGAGTAATCGAGTTAGCCGAACAAGCCAGGAAACGCAAATGCGGTAAGAGGGAATTCTGTGTCATGGCCACGCTAGACATTAAAAATGCTTTTAATTCGGCAAGATGGAGACTTGTGTTTGAGGCGACAACTAGAAAGGGGATTTCGCCATACCTACTCAGACTGATCCAGAGCATTTTTACCGGGAGGACCCTCAGAACCCGAGAAGGAATACGGCAAATAACGACGAGTGCCACATTGGTCAGTCCTGAGTGGGCTTCTGTGGAAAATATTTTTGACGATTTGGCTGGAGGAGGAAGAAGCTACAAGACATGGAGGGTAGTTTTTGCGAATGACATCGGTATAATAGCAATTGACAGCAGCATGATGGGGGCGGTCAAGAGGCTGCAGGACGAGGTCGAAGAGAGGGTGATGGAAATCAGGGGCCTACACCTACAGATATCTGCAGACAAATGCGAGGCGATGGTGCTGTGTGGAGGAAGAACGGCTGGCTCATTCGAAGTAGTAATTGAGGAAAAAGAAATAAAGAGCGTAGAAAGCGTAAAGTATTTGGGAGTCATGATCGGACACAATTTATGAATGCACAAGCATGTCTACTATGCTGTCGAAAAATCTACCAAGTCGATTAGGGCAATCTCGGGACTACTCCCAAGAAGAGGATCCCCGCACAAATGAGGAGGATGCTGTTGACCTCAGTGGTGTATTTGACGCTCCTCTACGCGGTGAGCATCTGGAGCAGTGAGTTGAAATTTATTAAATATAGGAAGTGACACGAAGAGCGAATATCTTGGCCGTGGCCGTGTACAGAACGGTCTTCACCGAAGCACTGGAGGTCATAAGTGGAAGAATGCCAGTTGATTTGCTGGCCATCGTGAGAGCGTCAAAGGAAAAGATCGAGAAAGAGGAGAACTACGAACATGCAATGAGAGAGTGGGAGCGAAGGTGGGCTAGTGATGGAAAGGGTAGCTGAACAAGCAGAACGATAGTGGATTTGAGGGGGTGGATTTCCAGGAAGAAGGGCGGACTGGATTACTATGTCACGCAGTTCTTGACGGGCCATGGAAATTTTAGAAAGTACCTCAAGGAATATAAGAAGGTTGAGAGCGGAAACTGTCCAGTATGCGGAGTCGAAGAATCCGCCGAGCATGTTGTTTTGGAGTGCCCGCGATGGGAGAGAATAGATTTAGCGACGAGGGGAGGAGAGGACATATCGGCGGACAACGTTGTCGAGGAGCTGTTGGCGAGTGAGGAAGACTGGGACAGGATAGCTACAGCGATAAGGACAATCATGATGCGTAAAGAATCGGAAGACGGCTGAACACGCAATAGGAAAGATGGTGGAGAGCGAAGAGGGATGAAGATCACGACTTAAATAGGAAGGATGATTAGGTGAGCAGATAGTGTGACAAAAGAACAAATGGGCGAACACTCCAAAGTAATACGCAAGTGGTTCCGGAGTGGTCGAAGATCTTCCCGAGGAGGCGGGTTTAGCTGGTAGGCTGCCCTGCTGAAAAAAAAGGGTTCAGTGGAAGAAGAGGCCTACATCACGGAAATCCTGCGTACCAGAATAAGAGAGGAGTAGTAGTAGGATATACATGATCGCACACCCGAGAAGACAACAAAATGAAGATCTACAGAACATACTGCAGGCGAGTGATATAAAATACCCTCACGGGCGGTGCCGCTCGCCAAGCAGGTAAAGCCAACGTGGGGAGCGTCCGACACACGCGCCTGCAGGAAGCCGGTGTATGGTGCGTAAAGCATTCCTTCATCTTCTAAAAAAGGTTGGATTGGGTTGGATTGGGTTGGATTGGGTTGGGTTGGATAGGGGCGATGACCTGCGGACTTCCACAGGGTGCCGTGCTGGGTGGCATACTATGGATCGCATATTATGCGAGCGTGCTGGTCCTGGTGCACGAGGATGGCGTATACGGCGTAGGCTACGCGGACGACTTGACGCTGGTGGTTGAGGCCAAAACCGAGGCAGAGCTTACGTGCAAGGCGCAGCACGCGTTAGAGAAGTTTTCCTACCACCGTAAGAGCATTGGTCTAGCCAGAGACCAAGACTGAGGTGGTAATACTGGAGGGCCGGAGGAAACTGAAATCTTTCCGGATCCGAGTGGGCAGGGAGAGCGTCACAAGCTCGAATGCCGTGAAGTATCTTGGAGTGTTCCTCGACAAGGACCTGAGGATACCCAAGCACGTTAAGAGGATCACTGAAGAGGCGGCCAGGATTCAGAACGATCTCTCCCGCCTGATGTCGCGGATTGGGGAGCCGCCCAACCACAGGAGACGGATGATTGCGACGGTGGTGGCGTCCGCCGTCCTGTACGCTGCTCCAGCCTGGGAGGGTGCCCTAAAGTACAACAAGTATGTCCAGATGCTGAGGAGCATAGAGCGAAGGTACGCTATAGCCGTAACATCAGCATACAGGACGGTGGCGACGGAGGCGGTCAGGGTAATAGCAGGGTGCCCTCCCCTCGACCTGCTACTGTGGAAACGCGCTCGAAAATGGGAGACTCAGGGACAGCGCGCAGCCGAAATGCGCGAACGGCTGATAACCACATGGCAGGAGAGGTGGAACAACTATGACGGATGGGCGAGGACTTTCATCCGGGACATCCGCCAATGGACGAAGAAGGCCCCCCCCAACGGACTACTTCGTGACCCAGGCAATTACCGGCCATGGGTGCTTCGGCAGCTACTTCTGCGAAATTAAGAAGAGACCATCCGATCAGTGTTGGTACGGCTGTGACGCGGTAGACACACCGCGCCACACCGTGTTCCGGTGTGTCCGCTTCGATGAAGCAAGAAGGAGGCTGGTGTTGACCAGTAAATGAAGAAAACGTGGCGGGCTTCCTCCTCGGTGAACACGCGTGGGAGGTAACCAGATTCCTCCGCGAGACAATGACCACCAAGCAACGGACAGAGCCACTCCAGGCCAACCACCAGCCTAAGAGAAAGGGCTACAGATAACATCTAGCATGGACGGCCGCGAAACAATGCCTCCGCGGTTCCCGGCCGTCAAGATCAAAAACATGCTAAAAATGAGGGGGAGTTTTTACTGAGGTAACCCTGTCGTAATACCTAGCCATGACGAGTCCCACACTCCCGATCAGGTCGGTAGTGCCATATCTGATCGGGGCTCAGTGCATAAAGCATTTTCTCCTCCTCATGCGCAGGAAAAAAGTTTGGATTGGGTTGGGTTGGGTTGCGGTGGGTTGGGTGAAGATAGTTACAAGGAAAACGAGACGACACACAAAGAATACGAATGGACGACTAGTGAGCAAAAGATCAGTAAAGCCAGAGAGATTGCGCAGCACGCCCTCCAAAATGTCGAAACGCTAACCGTTAAGAAGTTAACAAAAATTACGGAAGACATATGCAACAAAGCATTCGGGCGCAAACGACTAGCCCAAAGTCGCCGAATGACTGTATATTGGTGGAACTAGGAGGTCGCCGAACTTAGAACAAAGTGTAATGCATCCAGGAGAACTAGGACAAGACTTGGGACAAGACAACAAGGCCACGCAGCACATAACAACATCGAAGATCGGTACGCACACCAACGCAAACTTCTAAGCAAGGCCATCAGAAAATCCAAGAAGACGGCATGGAATAAGCTTCTGAAGGAATTACACGAGTACGAATGAGGCGAATCGTACAAAATTTTATGTCAGAGAACGAGATCCTTCCCAAAAGTACAAATAGAGCAACACCAAGCCAGCCAAATTATAAAGACCCTCTTCGCGGACGGACCAACCGTGAGATGGAAAAAATCATCAAAAATGGCCTTGACTGAATCATACTCTACCCTGACTAAAGAGAAGATTATAAGCGCCGCTAATAATCTCAACACCAGGAATGCGCCGGGTTCTGACGGAGTGCCGACGGATATCGTCAAAACCATGATGTTAGACACTGGCACTGTTCAGAGTGTTTTTCGACAAACTGCTCCAAAACGGAGACTTTCCCAAAATATGGAAAGCAGCACGAGTCACTCTTCTAGAAAAACCCAAAACCAACAATGACGACACTAAGAAATATAGACCTATTTGCAGGGCCGTTCCTGAGATATCTGACGCCCGTGTGCGACGATAATTTTGGCGCCCCCCTCATATCTCCTGATTTAAATTCTCTAGAATATATTCCTTGAAATCTTGAATAAAATAACCTGCTACAGTAAATGTAGAAAATATATGGATTATTTATTTATTTTTTACATATATTATACAAATATTTGTCACTAACATAATAATTAATTTATTGATATAACAACAAAATAAACACCTAATGTTAATATTATATACATGTATTGCTTATGAATATTTATGATTCAATCTAAATAAGTAAAGAACTCAAGTAAACTTGGCTTTTCTTGCATTCTCTAATGCAAATTCTAATATTAGATCGGATACATCTATATTTTCGGATATATCTTTTTCAATACTGATAATAGATAAGTTTGAAAGCCTTTCTTGTCCCATTGTTGAACGCAAATAATTTTTTATCAATTTAAGTTTCGAAAAGCTTCTCTCTCCGCTAGCCACTGTCACAGGTAATGTTAAGAAAATTCGTATGGCAATCGCTAAATTTGGGAACAGATAGATGAGGTTATTGTTAAACAGGTATCTAACCACATTCAACGCATTCATCTCAGGGGAAATATACGGTGCGAGGTTGTCAATTTCATCGAGCAAATCTTGAGCTATAATATCTTCTTCATTTTTAGATGGATCATGTAACATAATTTCGACAGATTCACATTTGGTTCGTCTGTTTGATTTATCAGTATTATACAACTCGTTGAGAAAACTGAAAACTGTGTGATGTTGTTTTATTTGTTCGAATCTTTCTTCTATTTTCGATAATGCAGTCTTCTAGAGTTTTTGGAGCCTCATCTTTACATTCGTAGTCAAATAAACGTTTTCTTGTTCGGGGTCCAACAATATTAACCTCAAAACTGAAATAGTACTGAGTACATATTCCACGGTTACGCGTATTTATAGATTTGGTCAGAATCAAGTAATTTCCTGCAAAATCGTATGTGCCTGTGGCTGCGAGCTGCCGCATACGATGCAATCTTGCATCGACTATCGAATCACGTCGCGACGTGATTCGATAGGTGATAGTTTAATCTTTAACTACACGCGCATGAGCAACAAATAACAGCTGATCCAGTGAATGAGTTTACTGGATTAGTTTACTGGAGTTTATATATTTTTAGCAATCAAGGCGGCTTCTTTTGGCGCCCCTTGACTTGGCGCCCGTGTGCCTCGCACCCGCTGCACCCCCGGGTCGGAACGGGCCTGCCTATTTGTCTAATAAATGCGTGGACAAAGGTCTTTGAAATAATAATACGAAATAGGATTATCGCAGACATCGAACCAGAAAAAATAGCAGCGGAACAATACGGCTTCCGAAAGAACGGCTCAACTGTAGATGCCATAGACAGAGTCAACGAAATCAGCGCAGAATGCGACAAATTTCTCCTGGGAAGATGTCGCTACTGTGTCCTCGTAACGATAGACGTAAAAAACGCCGATGGGACAAACTAGTAAAAGCCATGCAAGCAAAAAAATACCCTTGTACCTGATAGAATCTATAAAAAATTCCTTGGGTGACAGGATAATAATTTACGATGGAATAGAGTACATAGTGACAATGGGATCGTTACGTCCGATGACGTGTTCGAACTGCCTAGGAAACCAAGCGTACATCGTGTCGGTTACGCTGATGATCTGGGGCTGGTGGTGCAGGGCTGGCCGGAAAAGGAGATTGTGTCCGACACGGAAGAGGCACTCCTAGTTATCCGGGAGTGGTTCCAAGAGAAGGAACTAGAAATCGCATACAAAAAAGCTGAAGCACCAATAACAGGAGTCAGAAATACATTGTATGAGATCTAATTTAATTTTGGATTGCATAGGATTGTATCCCAACCCGCCCTGAGATACCTCGGAGTGGTCCTCGACCGGAATTTGAGATACACATCACACGTTTCGTATGCCGCTCAAAAGGCAGAAAAATCCATCGCAGTCCTGAAAAGGCTCATGTCCATCATAGACGGCCCGACATCAGAAAAAAAAGACGAGTACTAGCCACCACGGCGGAGGCCATAACACTGTATGCTTGTTCCACCTGGGCGTCTGCGCTCAGGTACAAGAAATACCAGGATATCTTGTTGGGGCAACAGAGAAGACTCAACCTACAAATAACACCTGCATACCGGTATAGAGGAGGGAGGTTAAAAGAAAAACTAAAAACGAACTTAGGAACTCAACAATGGAAGAATGGCAACAAAGTTCAGTCGTCTATGCCGCCCTAGAGTGGGGAGAGTCCGACACACGTGCCGGCAGAAAACCGGTATATGGTGCGTAAAGCAGACCCTCGCTGTCTGATGTGCGAAGATGGGGTGGATGACCCCACCATGCCATATTCGTATGCCAAGGAAACCAGCACGAGAGGAAAGTTTTGGCGAGCAGTCTTGGCTTCATGACGTCGGAGACACTAGTGGACTGTATGCTGACTTCAGCAGAAAACTGGACGGCGGTGGAGAGGTACGCAATGAAGACCATAGAGATGAGAATTGCAGCGGAAGGTACATAATCAAGACGTTGTGTAAATAACACCCAGTCCTCCCTCCGGCGAAGGTTAAAACCCCAAAGGGTAGTTCCACCGGAGGATATCCGGAGAGGCAGTGGAGAGGTTTCGCACACACACGCACGAAGCGGGACAGGCATGATGCTTTCCCCTTCACAAAAAAAGGATTGGATTGGGTTGGGTTCTTATCGATACATGGGCAAAGGCATACGAGAGCATTATAAGAAGAAAGTTAAACGACGACATCGAGCCACATAAACTGTCAGGACATCAATATGGTCTCCGGAAGGGACGCTCGACGGTAGATGCCATACAAAGAGTGAACAGTATCGACAAGGATTGTGATAAGAGGAGTGCCACAAGGAGCGGTCATCGGACTGCCGCTGTGGGATATAGTGTATGACGATATCCAGCTCCTTCGAGCGCTTTCGAGCAATGTACACTTTATTGCTTACGCCGATGAGTGGCTGTCTAGGGCTGGATAGCCGAGTAGGTTGTGGAGGAGTTGCAGGAGGTACTGCCGTATATTGCACGGTGGTTCGAGGAGAAAGGGCTGGAAATCGCATTTGAAAAGCGGAGGCGGTCATCATCAGAGGACGGAACACGATATATGACTTACAGTTCACCTCTGGTGGTCATACGATCAGGACGCAGCCAGTACTGAAATACCTGGGAGTAATGCTGTATAGGAATCTCCGATATACTGCTCACGTGGTCTACGGTGCCAGGAAGGCGGAGAAGGCAAACACCGCCCTGAGGAGGTTGATGACTAGAATCGATGGACCAACCTCAGCGAAAAGAAGAGTCCTCGCCTACACCGTTGAGGCGATAATAATTTACGCTAGCCCTGTCTGGGCAGGTGCAATGCAGTACGAAAAATACAAGAATCTGCTATGCGACAGCAGAGAAGATTCCCCATTGGCGTCTCTGCAGCCCTTAACGTGGTTGCGGAAGTAATCCCGATACACCTTCGCATCAAAGAAAGAAGAGCCATCTGGAATGGACTAAGTAAAAAATAAGCTAGGCTTGACACTATGCGGAAGTGGCAAGAGTCCTGGGAAGCGCAGGGAGACAAAGCACACTGGAACAAAAGTTAAAAGTTGTACCTTGGGTAGGCAGGAAGTACTGAAGTGTGAGTTACTTTCTCACACAATTCCTAACTGGGCATGGTTCTCTTGGGACCTATTTACGTCGTATTAAGAAAAAGGAACAGGGCGCCTGCTATGTCTGCGGAGAGGAGGACACCCCGAAGTACGCAATCTTCAAGTGCGCGGATGTTCTAGATAAAAAGGCACAACTCGAACAGCAGATCGGCACCAACATTGATGCAACGAACGTTGTAAGCCTCCCTCCGGTGGTGGAGAAAACCCGAAAAGGTGGTACCGTCGGAGGCTGAGCTGATGTTATTTTTTGTAATGATTTTAAAGAAGCGCTGGAAACGCTATCAAATTGGCGAGTATTATAGGAAATTTGAACAAATATCTAAGAAACCGTTTAAGGAGAATCATTTAAAATCACTAGCCGCTACAAAACTGTTCCCAAATTGTGAAAATTTAAAAAAGAAGCAACAATTTTTTTTCTGTCATAGGCGACTGTGATTTCAAATCTGAACGTAGTTATTAATTCTAAGCAACATTCCTAAATAAAATTTTTCGATAATATTAATATTCCAGTTACTTTACTCTTAGGCGCGTTTCACATTTTTTTAAACACCCGATATCCATATATCGGGTGTTCGGGTGTACACCATTGTAATATTTTTATGATCTTAAGATCTTAATTTCAGACAAACCGCCAACTTTCATAAAGAATAAAATTTTCTGAGAAATGGAGAAATGGAACATTTTTCCTTATGGTGCGGACTTTCCTGGACAAAAATTATGGAGATTACACATTACTTACACAAAATAACGAAAACAAAACTTTCAAATAATATTTATATTTATTTAGGATTTTAAAAACATAAAATATCCACTGAACGGTCCTTCTTATTTTGGACACAATATTGCCTGAAATACTCGTTCACTTACAACTACTGAGCTTGGTTTTATAGTTTTCAGGGGATCAAGTAAGTTCTTTTATGACATTCTGTTTTAAATATCTGAGGTGACCCTCACCTACCTTTCTGGTTACATCGTTGTCACAATGAAATGTCTGAATGCTTTTGCAATTATTCAATTTTGTGAAGACAGCGCCACTCAGGACACTATATAACGTCAGTTTCTATGACATAATGACATTTGTCATACTGACATGTTATGTCATGTCAGTGGCACTGACGGCTGTCAAAATATGACAATTTGTAACAGAGCGACGCAGGCTATGGATTCTGTCAAACTGTTTCTATTAACGCTTATAGCACCTAAACCGTTTATTCCACTGATCTGCAAATTTGTATACATTTTTAAAGTCACTGACACACATACAGTTACCAGAAATCATTGCAATGAATTCAGGGGACCTCAATACGCGTATTTCCGCTGAAATCTCAAAATATTCTTTTCCATCGTTTACAATACTTTTAGGTACTAGTCGGAAAGTAAAAAAAAGCATTACTCTGATGAGTAGTTTCTTCGATTTGATCTTCATCAGAATCGGCTTCCACATAAGAATTTGGTCATATGCTAGACAATATCTTTCCAGATAACATAATAATTTCTGTTTTTGAAGCTACAGAAAGTACATTAAATTTCTTTGCTGAACTGGAAATGTTTTGTGAATTTTGCAAATATAGCAAAAGAAGTGCTAATTCTTCTGGCCTTCTTTCTTGAATAGCAGAAATTAAAAATTATTTTTTACATAATAATCTGAATTCTTTCAAACCGGTTTTATTAATTTAAAAATCGGTTGTCAAATGTGACAAATTTATTTTAAACACCGGTTTTTATAAAACCGTGTTTGAAAAACCGTCAAACCCTAAACTAGATTCAATGTAGCTATCAAAAGCGGATCTTTTTGTCTCAGCCAGTTTAGATCTGTAGATATTCTTGAATGTTCGAAAATCATTATCCAGAACCAGAGCTAGGTACCCACGGTGGACAACTTAATGAGCGCATAAGTTCCCTGAGATCATAAAACTCATAAGAATACCAATTTACCAGTTAAATATGAACTTTGGAATCAGAAACGTAGGAGTTAAATATAGATAAAGATGAATCTCGTTTTTCACTACGTACACCAACGGAAAAATGACCTGTTATGGTAGGATCCGAGGCAGAAGCAGAAGGTCGTGGGTTCGGATCCTACCATAACAGGTCATTTCGGCGCGAGATGTGCGCGTGGACGTTTCTACGTATTGCCTTGAGGCTTTTCTTCCTCCGGTTCAACACCGAGTAAATACAGCATCTTCTTTATACTTTGGGTTACACATGTTATTGATTTTATTACTTTCTAGCAATGTTTTGTCTGCATTTCTTGCAACATCTACATATTTTACTAGTAAAGATGCATGCGTAAGCGTTTGCTTCTTTATTATGTTTTCTCCGTTGTCCTTAACTTTTATGGGAACCGGGAACATGTTTGCCAGTACAGTTTGCTCCATTTGTGAAGATCCAGAGGTTGCACCATCTAGCGGACGACGGATGAATTTCATCAGAGCAGAGAGTTGTAAATTGCAACCCCAGTTTTTAGTTTACAGTTTTCTGTCTACAATTTCTGCATTTTTGATACTTCGGTAATTATTTTCACGGAGGCGAATATTTTCTGAGTAATTAACTCATTGAGATTACTAACTTGTGACGTTTTGTTGTTTGAGTTGGATTTCACGTCGACCTCTTTTTCTGTTATTTTTCTGTTAGCTATTTATCTGTATTGTTTCAGCTCGTGGATCTTTGCACTTAGAATACATCCAGGATTCAAGCTCTCCAGCTTCACGCATTTTCACAACGTCTTCTTCTGTTAACGAAGCTCAAATTATGTGGAATTGACGCTTACGCACTTACACTTTATCGCCATTTTATATGTAGGTACTCCTATAGCACCTAAACCGCTCATCTCATTGATCTGCAAATACTTAATACATACTTAAAGTCACCGGCGGATGAGCTGGTATCATTTTGGTAAAAATCGGATGAATACTCCCGAATACGGTTAAGCATGCGACAAATGTTTTCCATTAATATTTTTTTAAAACTATGTGTTTAATTAGGTACGTGTATTGAAATAGTTTTAAAACAACCACATCCTTTTTATTTGGTTTCAACGTATAAAACGTAAATGTTGATAACAAATAAAATTCGCATATTGATATGATTATATGGTTATTACACATCAGTTATTTGTTTTGTGATAAGAACTATCACTATGAAAATCGGCATTACGCTAATAATTATAATATTCTATCCGTGCCATAAATAGCAGCAAGAATTACTCCTATAGCACCTAAACCTTAAACCCTAAAAAATACTTCCCTCTGAAATCCCATTCTTCCGTCGATTACAATATTTTCCTTCTAGAGTAGTACTAGTCAGAAAGTAGAAATAGTTTCCCCGCTTACAAATCTCATATCTTCTTTGACAAATCATGAAATATATTGCAGCAATAGAAAGTACAAGCCTTGTTTTAGTTGCCATAGTTATGGCAACTTCAAATTAAAATATAAATACGGGTCAAAAAATACAAAAGCCGGACATGACCATCCATTTGGAAAGATATTTGGGTCTAAAGGCCGGACTTAATATTTTTTTGAGTATAACATGGCAAAAAAGTATTTAGAACATAACGTAGCAACACAAAATTATCCATGAGATCAATATAAAAAACAATAAGAACTTAATTACATTCAAATGTAGTACCAAATAACAGAAACATTAATATTTGGCATTTGAAACAAAACAAAACTTTTTCTAAAAATAAATTTTTTCATTAAATAATTTTGTGAAATTTTTCACAATTAAAATATTGGAGATTAATTTGAAGAAACATCATGTCACTTTCCCAACATTCGCATTATGCCCTGATATTGGAAAATGATACTGATAAAGAATAAGTTTTTCCGAATAAACTGTAACATACGTAGTCCATTTTTTCTGAGCAAGACGTACTTTAAATTAATCATAACTTATTTTACATAGTCGAATTCACATTTTTTATATATAAAATTTATATGGTATGTGCAAATTTATCCCATTTGGAAATATGGTTTAACGTCATCCACTACAAAACTGTAAAAATCCTAACATGTTGAACAAATTTATTTTAATGAATGGATCATCATAAGAAAGTGCATAAAGCTTTCGCACTTGCGTGGTTTTGTTCTACTTGACTTGACTCAACTACACTTTGAACAAACTCGTTTACATGAGGTTCCAGTAGAGGAATATCGAGTGAGTCAAGTAAAGTCTGTAATCATGGCTGCTAAACGCACTGTGGCATAAAATTGTTGAATTAATTTAACAAATCATCTCTATTTCCCATCCTTTTTATAACGTCCTTCTCCGCAGCTTCCCTGGTATTTTTATTGCGGTAATTGGCTTTACTTTTTCTCCACAAGCATTCTTTTTCGCAGTACAGATCTACACGACAAAAAAAGTCTCTTCCTCTGCACTGAGAGAAAAGAAATGTAAAATCAAATAAATGTATTTCTTTGAACATATTTCTTTCAAGGAAAGAATATTACTTGTTTGAAACAAATAAGTATTTTTAAATAAATTAAAAAAAAATAGTTGCATAGGCTGAAAGAAATATTTTATTTGCAGTAAAAAGAAATACTTTTCACTAAAAAAAAGATTCTTTTGCACCAAATGGGTTTCCGTGACTTTGGTAATGTAGAAATTGTTTTGGTTTAATTACAGAAATATGATTGAATCAAATAAATCTGGTCTTATTTGAAATAAAGATCGGCCTTGTGGTAAGTAAATATGTATTCTATTTGGAAGAGAAAAATAATAAATTTGAGTAAAAAGATTATTTGTTTGAATCAACTGAAAATTGGTTTTATTAAAAATTATTGCTATTCTACTGGCGAGGGAATGGCGCTCGCGTTGGCCTTTTTTGCCTTTATATAAGCTCAGCTACAGAATGCGAGCGGAATTCTGGTTTCGCTTCATTTGGGAATAAGTCTGTAGTCTTTGGTAAAGATTACCGTGGAGTAAAATAATTTAATGAGTCTACCATATTGTGGTTTTCGACTCAACTATGTTTGGATTACCTATATAATCAAGGTCCCATGATTATAATCCAAACATAATGAAATATTGATTTGATAGTACACTTTACTGAAACTAAAGTACTATTTGATTATATCAAAATTTGTAGTTTTTAAATCAACATTCGATTTTATTAATTCAAGTACTAAATTGTCAAATAGTAAAGAAACTTAAACAGAACGTAGAGACCTTCAAACAAAATGCTCATTTCGCTTGAAAATTATATGTTATTGAATTTAAGTTAGTAACGTTCATACAAATACGATAGCTTTGAATTTAATAAATTTTGCCAAAGAAATAATTTCTTTGCGGCAACTAAAGTTTTGTCTGCCACTATTTAACATCTCTGACTAGAAGCAAATTCGTTTCATTCAAATTATGTTTTCTCTCTGTGTGACCACTTTATCTCGGTAAACAGAAACACTCAATTAAACTGAAAATGAAAATGCTTCTCGCTGCTAATAAGCCTTGTTTACACGGGTCATGTGGCGGCGCAAGTAACTTGCCTTTGTACTTGCATGGTTTTGTTCTACTTGACTTGACTCAACTACAGTTTGAAGACACCCGTTTACATGAGGTTCAAGTAGAGAAATACCGAGTGAGTCAAGTAAAGTCTCTAATCATGGGTGCTAAACGCACTGTGGCACAAAATTGTTTAATTAATTTAACAAATAAGTATTTTTATTGCAGTAATTGGCGTTACTTTTTCTCCACAAGCATTCCTTTTCGCAGTACAGATCTACAAATTTAAGTGTATCTTCCTCTGCACAGAGAGAAAAGAAATGTAACATCAAATAAATGTATTTCTTTGAACATATTTCTTTCAAGGATCTTTGGTAAAAAGATTATTTGTTTGAATCAAATGTTTGGAACAAATAAGTATTTTTAAATTAAAAAAAAAATAGTTGCATAGGCTGAAAGAAATATTTTATTTGAAGTAAAAAGAAATAGTTTTCACTGAAAAAACGATTTTTTTACACCAAATGGGTTTCCGTGACTTTCGTAATGTAGAAATTGTTTGGGTTTAATTAAAATAAATCTGGTTTTATTTGAAATAATGATCGGTGTATAACATAAATATGTATTCTATTTGGAAGAGAAAGATTTGAGTAAAATGATTATTTGTTTGTATCAAATGAAAATTGATTTCATTAAAATTTATTGCTGTCTACTGGCGAGGAAATGGCTCATGGGTTGGGCTTTTTTGGCATTTATATAAGCTCAGCTACAGAATGCGAGCGGAATTCTGATTACTCTTCATTTTGGAATATCTGTAGTCTTTGGTAAAGATTACCGTGGAGTAAAATAATTTAATGAGTCTACCATAAACTTTTATTGTGGTATTTTGATTGGAGACTTCCGCAACGACGATAAAGTAGTCAACGTTTCGCACTCTGTTGCAAGAGGCATCTTCAGGACGTAACAGTAAGACGGCTACGAAGAGAATGAACGTGTGTGTGGACGGACCCCACCCCGCTCTGAATCTCTACTGGGTTTGCCTGATCGAAAAAATAATAATTAGGGCCCAAAAAGTGAAAATAAAATTTGAGTGTCTCGCAATTCTGCCGAAATTCCCGGTGGCACATCTCAGTTATTACACAACCTATCTCAACGATCCTTGCATTACTAGAAAGTACACGTTTTCAAGCAAAGCCCATATACTTTTTCCCGATCAAAATTGTAACAATTTTTCTCCAAAAGAAAATATTGTTATATTAGGGTTCTGAATGACCACCATATGCCAGTCAGATGAGTTATCCACAGTTTCTTTTTCATTGGAAAGCGTATAACGCCCTGATTCTCTACTACGGCACAACAAATTAAAATAAAAGTTGAATTTTTCGCAATTTTGCCGAAATTCCCGGTAGCACATCTCAGTTATTACTTGTTACACAAGTACAGGTCTTCAAGTACACCCCATAGTGTTGCCCCATTAAAATTGTAACAATTTTTCTCTAAAAAAAATTATTGAAACATTAGTGTTCTGAATGACCATCATATGCCAGCTACAACAGTTATCCACAACTTTTTTTCTCAACCAATTTTAATGAATGATAACACTCTGAATCTCCTAGTTTTGTTCGATCGTAAAAATCGAATCACAATTAGGGCCCAAAACATAAAAATATAGTTAAATTTCTCGGTGAAATTCCCGGTAGCATATCTCAGTTATTACACTATCTATCACTATGACACTATGGATGTTGTAATGAACAGCTGAAAAAATGGACTTATGCAGCTTATTTGTTTGCAGCCCTGCGAGAACCGAAGCGCAAAAATGGACAATAACTAATATGGCAACTAAAGCAAGGCTTGTGTTTTATATTGCTGCTATATATTCCAAGATTCTTGAAGTACTGACGGAGATATGAGACTTGTAAGATGAGGAAACTTCGGAAAATAATGACGTTCTGTTTCATTTTTTTATGATATGAAATAGTTGCCATAACTACCATAGACTCAGTACGCTATGCGCTTTCTAAAAAGGTATTGTTCATCAAAATGGGTTGAAAAAAACTTTCTTGGCTAAATTTAAGTTGTCACAAGGCGATTTTTACTTGCATTTTTGTAATCTACATAAGAAAACAAATCGAAATGAGCTATCATACCTTTTTTGGCAAAATCAATATCAATGAATGATGACTGATCACTTGATCAGAGCCTGTAACCCATCAATTTTGATAAAAATTGCGTATCCAAAACGATAGATCTTTATATAGTGGTATCATAGCATTTCATTGTGTGAAAAAGTACTTAGATTCTAAATATGAATAGGGTGTTCCATTAAAAAATCGTGTTTAGTGTTTTGACTGTGTACTAAATGTGAACGATAATTGTAAACATCAAAGGAAAAACAATAACTTGAAAACATTGGTTTTAGGGTACTATTATTTTAGTACTTACTGTCGTAGAATTTAATAAGGATTCCAAAAATGTTTTACAATATACGGAATTCCGTTAGTAAAAACACACACACACAAGTTTGTTGTGCCACGTTCCTATGAAACACCGTATATAAGTGTAAATAATTTTATAAATCCCTATATCTTTTGTATAAGTGTTCGTTTTTCTGTGTATAACGTAAATATCGACCACAATGACTCAAATAACTCGCACTGTATATTCGAATTCGTTTAAATCTATCTAGTGAAACTAGTGGCGACATCTAGTCCCATTTTCCCGAAGCAAATAGGAAGACAACTATTTTACCGTTTGGCCGCCACATACATTGGTAAACGTGTGTTCTGAGTCATTCATGTATAATCTAAATATTAAATTCCTTATAATAATTGTCATTACCAATGTGATTGACTGTGATCGAACAATATGAACTATGAACAATTCTTGCCTGGAACTTTTACTGAACGTATCCGATACACGTTCCTTATTTGAACGCTACCTCTCCACCCCCTTCCCTTCCAGTTTTCCCCTCCCATGCCGCTACCCACAGAGAGTTATTCAAGATGGCCTCTGACGCGTATTGGATCTGGACGAGTTAATGATCGTGCTCTTGAATTTTTATCGGCGGACAATCCCAATGAATGAAGCCTGGTGTAATATACGAAAAAGCAACTCAATAACCCACCTACAGCATGTCCACGGTCAAATTAACGCAAAATGTTCAAGAATTTCGCTGTATTAAGGTCAGTACCTGTAATTTTTGTATACATACATTGGATCTTTGTATGCGTAGATGGCGTAAACACTGTCAACATTTTAAATAATAACATTGCCAAATTATTGTTTATTCTTAATTGTTTTTTTTTTGTTGTGTCTTCATATAATTAGATTTGGTATATAATATTTTGTGGAGCATGCGACAAATGTTTTCCATTAATATTTTTTAAAACTATGTATTTAATTAGGTACGTGTATTGAAATAGTTTTAAAACAACCACATCCTTTTTATTTGGTTTCAACGTATAAAACGTAAATGTTGATAACAAATAAAATTCGCATATTGATATGATTATATGGTTATTACACATCAGTTATTTGTTTTGTGATAAGAACTATTACTATGAAAATTGGCATTACGCTAATAATTATAATATTCTTTCCGTGCCATAAATAGCAGCAAGAATTTGAGCAGCTACATACATCTGTTTTGTACTTTATCAGTGACAGTACAGAGTACAGTAGAACAATAGGTTCAATAAAAGTTATTTATTTATTTTATGGTGGCTACCAATGTTAATTTTTCTCGAGAAAATACCTATTAATAATTTTTTCTATTTATTGTCATATGTATATAGTTTTATTTGCATACTTAACAAAGTTAATCAAAGTCTCCAATCTAAATAATAAGTTAATCAAAGTTAATACTCATTATATACATATAACATAGGTATGTTAGAAATCATAGATAAAATTTTATAACATTGGATGCAACAATATTTTCGGAAATCATTAGTTTCTCTTTAGTTTTCTGGAGACACTCGTTATTCAACTGAAAAATGTTGTTTTTTTTTTTTTTCGAAAAGCACTCCCTTATTAAATTTTTCAGGAAATCCCAACCAATTTGATAAATTGTTTGGTGACATGATAAAATTTACGGGATTTCCATAGAAGTGATAACAAAATAATATGATTAATCTACAATACATACTCGTATGTATATATGTGTATGACAAATTTTGCGGAAGTATGTCGCTTGAGTGTTATGATAAATTATTATTTGCGATTACAACAGAGTTAAGTTAAACATTAACACACTTTTTTCATCGGGATTAATTGCGATTTGGTGTCGTATTATCATTGCCTACTGACTTAAACAATGGTTAAACGATATGAATTCATACTTGAAATTGTACCATGTATTCACATCGAATCTGAAATATTTTGTTTTTAATGTTTCTGAATATACTTCAGAATTTTACAAATCCCGACTGCAATTCATATTTTTACCATCAAGAAAGGACTTTTTCGAAACATTAAATATTTTGTTTGTCTTCTGTCATTTCTGCCGTGTTTCGTGACATTAAAAATCCTCGTCATTTATTATTATTATTATTTCGCCACAAATAGTTACCACTTTACCCACCAATAAATACCACTTGAGAGGTATCTATTATAAAAATATACTTTGATAAATCAGCTTTAGCATAAGTCTACATTTCCATACATATCGATAAAATATTTCTAGATACCTACTTAACATCTATGATTTGAAACAATTTTATTTTTATCGTTTTCAAGTGTTCCCGATTTTTTTTTTAATCATTTCTGAATGTTGGTCGTGTTTCGTGAGATTAAAAATCCTCGTCATTTCGGTACAGGGTTTTATCAAAATGACAAATAAGTAATAATACACATCCTGTGTTTTAGATACCACTTGAGAGGTATCTATTATAAAAATATACTTTGATAAATCAGCACGAGTATGTATTTTAACATAGTACACAATATTTCTAGATACCTACACATCTATGATAAAAAAATATTTTTTTATTTTTATGGTTTTCAAGTGTTTTCGATTTGAATTTTTTCCGGGTGTCTCGAGAAAACCATAAAAAAAAAATAGGCGACTTTGTTGATGTTTCCATTTTGTAGCAATTTTATATGGGTTTCGGAGGTAAAAAGGGTGAAAAACGCTGGCTTAAGCTAACGCAAAATTATGGACTAAGAATTGAAATGTACCCTACTATTTTAAAATTTCTTTTCCACATCCATAGGCAAAATATTTTTTCTTTCTTTTCTTATTGTTTATTTGCATAATATTATTCTTCTTACAGATGATCGGAGAATTATTTTTGCAACGATACTAATGAGTTAACAATACATACTACTTCTTTGAACAATGGGTAATGTGTGCTGCAATTCTGCGAAGAAATCCAATAAATCTCCTCCTACAAAAATCGAACTTCCAAATGGAACAGGTATGTTGTGAACTAAAGAAATATTTTATTTCAAATATATAAGAGCAATTCGTTATTGATTGGGTGGAAATTATATTTAAGCAATAGTTTATAACTTCTAATTGCTTCTTAATTGCGCAGGTGATGTCCCAAGGTATATATCTGATGTATCGGCTAGGGGCCGGGGTGATTTTATACGACAGCGGCCAATGGCGCAACCTATTCCAAATGGGCCTCGCAAATTGGTTGTCGCTGTTTATAATTACACGGCGAGAGATGAAACGGATGTTTCCTTCCGTAAAGGCGACAAGATGGAGGTGCTTGATAGCTCCGATGGTGATTGGCTCACCGTTCGACACTTAAGCACAAGACAGGAAGGCCTCATACCCGGAAATTTTGTTGCAGGAGAGGAAACAGTAGAAAGTGAAGAGTAAGTTCTACATTCTTCCGGTTCCTGTTATTAAAAAATAACTGTTGTTGATCTTTTCTCATACAACTCTTTCATGTAGTAGCAATAGTAGACAACAAATTGCTCCTATTGTATGAATGGATTGCAATTGAATGTATCACTGGTTTTGTTTGATTGGCATTGGAGAACTTATAGTTTACAACAATTACACTAGTCAACAGTCAAAATGTACATTGGATGCGACTATTTTTTTTATATATACTAAGGCCCGCTAAACTCAAAAATCGCATTAAAAAGTTTTTAATTGGATACGTTTTCGAGTTACAATTTCTTTTTTTTTTGTTTTTTTTTTTTTTCGGAGGTAGTTCGACTATTTGGAGCATATCGCGAGTTAGGAACGTCCAATCTGGTCGCTCGGCACATAAAATTGAAGCTAATTGTATCACCACTCATATAGTTTTTCAATCGCTTCAGTAGTTTTAGCGCAATAGGCCACGATATTATAAAAATTTGGCCAAAATGAAAATGGAACATTTACACTATCACCTGTGAAAAGTAGAAATCGTGGAAATATAGTTAGTTTAATATTTTTTACGTAGAGTTTGAACTTTTACGAAGATAACAAGGTATTTACGATAAAAATCTATGCAAAAATAGCGAAGTTATGGTAATTTAAGATTGACAGGTACCAAACTACCAAAATTCTACTTTGTCTCTGTTTACAAGTTTAATTCATTGTGCTTATTTTTAATGTGATGTTTTCAATATAAATGAGATTAGAAGTGAGTTTGATTGCTGCTTCGCCTTATATTCTTGTCGATATCTGTTTTTCTTATGAGGAACCAGATGTAGTTGCCCATCATTTTTTCAATCCAAAATCCCTGGTAGCGCCGCTCAATAGTCTTCATTTCCTGGTGAAACAACTCATCATGCTCGTCACTAACGTCACCAACATTCTCAGGAAAAAATCTTCTCCACTGGTAGCTCCAGGTGTATACCGTATCCCATGTGCTTGTGGCAGTGTCTACATTGATGAGACAAAGCGCTCTGTCAGCATTGGGGTTTCAGAACATGAACGTTGTACAAGGCTGCGCCAGATCACCAGTTCAGCGCTTGCTGAGCACAGACACAACAATTCTTCTCGACCAAACAAAAATCATCTCCCGGGAATCACGTTATTATCCTCGTAGAATCCGTGAAGCGATCGAAATCTTTAAAGATCCCTCCAATCTCAATAGAGATGACGGTTGGCATTTGCATCATAGCTGGAAACAACTTTTACGACCACCACAGCCAATCACAGCTACCCCAAACCGCCCTCCCAACCAATAGTTGTTTGACTACCTGCGCAGGCACCTGCGCCAGGTACATATAACGTCGCTCGAAACACGTACTGACATATCTGAATAGCATTTTTTGGTGGGATACGCCACTACGTGTTTTGAGCGACGATAAATACCCTCACCCTTCCACACACGTTCATTCTCTCCGTCCTGAAGATGCCTTTTGCAACAGAGTGCGAAACGTTGACTAAAAGATGCGCATCTTGGTGCGAATCACGTGACGTACTCGTCTTCCGAATGGATCCGACCTCTACCATGCATTTAAACTGCTATAAATGACGAAAAATACAAAATAGAGAAAAGGCTGAATTTTGGTAGTTTCGTACCCATCGGCCATAATTGATCATAACTGCGGTATTTTTTCATAGATTTTCTTCGTAAATAACTTGTTCTCTTCGTAAAAGGGCAAACTCTACGTAAAAAATAAGAAACTAAGCATATTTTTACTATTTCTACCTTTTCCTGGCGGTTAAATGAATGTTCGATTTTCATTTATACTAAAAAAAAATTCAAATTATGGTCAATTGCACGGAAACCACTGAAGCAATTGTAAAACAATATAAATAACATTTATTGGTGATTCAATTGGCTTTAATCTGATGTACCGCACGACCAGATTTGATGTTGTGGACTCGAGATATGCTCCAAATAGTCGAACTACCTCCAGAAAAATAAACAAAAAAAAAGAAAAATTCATAACTCGAAAACGTATCCATTAAAAAAATTTTTAATGCGATTTTTGAGTTTAGCAGGCCATGGTATCTAAGAAAAAAATAGTGGCATCTAATGTACATTTTTTTTATTATTTTGTTGACTAGTGTTATTGAGGAAATTAGATGTGTTACGATGCTAAAACAACACTAAAGTTTTTACACAATTTTGAACTTAATTCTTTACCTGTTTCTACAAGTCATATATTAATTTAAAGATAACGATTAATTGTGTACATTACTAGTGACCATTTCTTTAAAAATTATTTGCTATTTTTTATAGAATTGGGTCCAAAAAGACCTAAAATTGAGCATTTTGCCGATTTTTTGTCGCAATTCATGATTGAAACTAAAAATATATGAGGTGGTTTCCACCAAACTTTCCGACTATCTTGTTGACTTATTAAAGAGTCTGAACAATCTGCAGTTCTTTAATTTTGTCAAAATCTTGTCATGAAGCTGCTTTTTCTCTTAAACTCAAAAGTTTCTTTACTTTTCCCATCTTGCCCTAAGCATTCACAGCACAATGTATTTACATCGGTGGCACATTCACATGAGATATGCATGTAGAGTGTACTCCAAAGTCTGAAATAAACGACTTCCCCGAGCGGTAAATAAGTAAAGACCCTGACAGAAACGCATAATGCACATGTTGGCGCTATCAAAGGTCCACGGAGTTCACACTATAAGGCGTTCAATAATAATGTAAACTAAATAATGTTGTCTTCACACCACCGAGAGATTCTCATCACTGAATGTTCACACCATCGCAATTGTACTGTATTCTAAACATTATATACAAAAAAAAAAACACAAAAGTATTCTTGCTTTTCCAAATTACAACTCCTTACTTATAATAATATAATTAATAGTGATTTACGTTTTGCACAAAAATCACGAAAACTACACAAAAATGTCGATAAAATCACCAGAAAAATTAAACGTTGCCAAGTTGACTTCATCCATAAGTATAACTTAACTAAGTGACAGATATGTATGACTTGTGCAATCAAAATAGCATAAGCCACACTTAAATATTAAGGGCTGCTTAATATTTAAAGCTAGACATTTTAGAGGTAGTTTTTCAATACTGTTTTAAACCATGAACGAAGTTCAGTATTGCTTTTTACTATCTAATAATCTCCCTTCACTAATCTGACATTTACCACAGTTACTGAGGAGTTCAGTAGAACTTAGAAATAAACCAGTATTGAAAACCAGCGCTAAGAAGAAGTGGTGTAATCGGGCATTAATTACCTAAGCTGCACATAAATGTAAGATGCAAAAATCTATGACTTAAGATTGTAAGTGACAGTTTGTTATGACACAGATCACACAGATTATTTTTCTGTCATTTGTGTTACTTTCTGAATGGATGAATGTAGGCAATGACATGACAGAAAACAGTGGCTACATTCTGCATTAAATACAAAGCCTTCTAACAGTTCAAAGTATAGAACATCAACAAAATATTGGCCATGGTGACTCACCTGTATATTTAGTTCTGTTATGGATCGAGGTGGCGTATATTAAACACTTGCTTTCGTTACAATCACTTCCAATCACGTCCAGTACAATCCTTCAGTCGCATCTCTAGTCAACATGTTTTTATTACATACATCTGCGCATGCTTATAACATAATGTAACAACTTACAATTATTATACACACATCAAGTTCGTACAGTGTAAATCATTGTCTGAATTGCCATTTCCAACTGGTGGTACATTTCCAATATTTTTCCAGAAATATTCTCCCTTCTTAAATTCCATTTCTAAATTTCATTTCTATAATCTAAACTCTCTATTTTCCCTTGTTTGTCTTTAATTATTTTTGTTTAAAGAACATTCTCGTTAGAATTGATTTTGGCAGAAGGTTGGAAATTGTGATGCTACTACTGAGTTGAATATGTACATATTTTCATGTTTATGGGTATAATTGTTATAACTAACATGTAAACATTAATCTTTCACAGCTGGTTTTTTGAAAATGTATCTCGAAAGGAGGCGGACAAACTACTGTTAGCAAACAATAATTCGAGGGGTACATTTTTGGTACGTCCTTCAGAGCATAACCCTGACGGATATTCGCTATCCGTGAAGGATTGGGAGGAGCTCCGAGGATACCATGTAAAACATTACAAAATAAAATCGCTTGATAATGGTGGATTCTATATATCAACAAATAAAACCTTTCGGACATTGAGTGATTTGGTGGATGCATATTCAAGTAAGTACCACAATTTCTTTGGCCGGTTTTTGAAGCCACAAATTAAAAATTTAATTTTTGTTGTTAAATTCTTTAAAGTACATGACGCTTTTGCCGTACTTTTCGTTACTTTTTATGAATTTGTTATCCCCGATGTTCTACGGTATCGGCGGATGGCGTTATTTGAGGACACCATAACTGTTTTAGATGACGCGCTGGTAATTAAATAATTTTTTTTGCTAAACCGTTCGATATTTTTTGTGTCCAAAACTCTGGGGTATACTACTTGAATAGCTCTATCGATTGACATTTGTTTCATTAAGAAATTTGAAGCAAAAAAGTTATGGATATCTTTTATCGCTATCTTCTCTCCGGTATAAAAATCAGAATTTAAAAAGTGTCTTTCACAAAGTTTTATTTCTTTCAATGCATTCGCGTCGATCGAAGCAATTTGAATATTTCCACATCGTTTTTGACACTCGATTATTCTTAATTTATTTTTTATAGGAAATCTAAAATAACTCATTCCAGGATCCCTAAATCTAACATTCTGTTAACAGTAATTTGCTGGCCATCAGGCTTTCAACAATCTGCACAAATGCACTTTCCGTGCACAAATAGCGCTGAGACGACGGTCCTCACTCAACCGCAGTAAGAATAAAACTATGAATCTGCAACGCCGAGCGCAGAGGCACTCACAATAGCAGAGTTTTAGGGTCAAATAGATTTTTTCTAATGTCCACACAAGAGAAGTTAGCAAGGAAAGTGTAGGCAACTTCTTAATATTAAATATCCCATGTGACATGTGCACAATTTAAACATGCTTTGTTATTCATTAGCAAAAGTATTCAACTTACGTTTAATACGCGATTAACAAGTTATTGTGTTGACAATATTTTATTAGTAGTGGGTATTAAGGGAAATCGCTTGCTAACGGCCAGTGCGCATGTTCTAAAGATAAACACGGGTGGTTTTGTTTTAACTTCAAAGTTTTTCCTCATCCTTCGAAAAACATTACAAGGGGGCGTCAATAAATACTTAACAAAGGACATACCAATTATTGCATTTCCTATTATATCTTCAACATTCTTTGACGCTTTCTGGTCAACTGTAAAAAGAGTTTTATAATGATCGTTATCATGTTTTTACAATTTTATTTATTATTTGCTCATTAGTTTTTATTCTTTAACCCATATAGTTTTTCTTATTATAATTTTTATTGCTTTGCAAGTAAGGCATAAATTATACCTATTTATACAAATATTTGGAAATATCAAAACAGAGTCAGATTCAATATCCTAAACACATATGGCGTAAGTAGGTACTTGGAGTCAAAAGAACATTAAAATTGAATGAAATGAAACAACTGCGCAAAAGTATTATAACTTACCTTCATGTTAGATAATGCACCCATTAGGTGAATAGTATAAAAACACAATATTACAAACTGTAGTCTTTTTATCAGTGGCGTAGCAAGGAGTGAATGGGCCCGTGTGCCGACTGTGAGAATGGGCCCCCGAACTCAAATGACAAAAAAAAATGCTACAAATAAGAGCAAATTCATAAAATCATTCGAAAAGTAAAATACATACTAGCACCCAAATTAAAAAAAAAAAAAATAATAATAGATTTACTAGAAAATGAAGTTAAAAAACTATTTTCGAAGTGCCGTTCTCTTTTCAATTATCCTTAACATCACCAAAAATATTACCAACAATTAACAATCCTTATTAGAGAAGAGACAAGAGAGAATGACAAAGTCACAAAATTTTATATAATGTTGAAATACATTTAGGGAACCCAAAATCAGAAACGCTAAAAATATTGTCACACAGATTCCTTTAAATCAAAAATTGCGATACCAAGCATACACTTGTGTTGCAAATATGAAGAAAGTATATAATTGTTTGCAAACAAAAATTTTATCACTAGCTTCAAACACACTTTATGTTCACTGTTGCACACACAATTTAAATCAAATTATTAGTGATTAATGACGCCGTTACAAGAATGTTCAAAGTTAAAAAAATATGATTTTATAGAGACAGTTATGCTTAGTTTGCAATAGTACACAGGGATGGGATTTCATAATATCTCTTTCTAAAAACCAATCGTCGCTTCTGAGCAGAAGTAACCTAGAATTTTACAGGAAATGGTGTTTTTAAATTTGTTTTATTTCTTAACGGTATTAATGTATAAACTCAATTTTTGCCAAATTGTAGATAGAATAGTTCTGTTCTGAAGCAACGAAATACACAAACGAAACGATTAAACTCCACTCGCTGATCCTGTAAGAATGATGCTTTGCTAGCTTTAAGATTTTATTATGGAGACAAAACATTATCACATATTGTGATAACCAATAAAATGTCCATGAGCAAAGGTTTTCCGTGTGCATAACACGGAAATTTTATCGACAATGAACGGAGGAAGCAAAGAATTACAATTTTCAAACGGCGTCTGATGGAAACATTTAGCAGTTTTGATGAACTACCGCCAAATTTAAATTTATTTTTCCAGAAAACTG
Organism: Aphodius granarius; assembly: GCA_963971325.1. Taxonomy (NCBI): domain Eukaryota; kingdom Metazoa; phylum Arthropoda; class Insecta; order Coleoptera; family Scarabaeidae; genus Aphodius; species Aphodius granarius. The sequence goes on from OZ020221.1 coordinate 18,827,339, forward strand.
ATGGTTAAGTCAAGTAACGGTTTTATTAATATTTTGTGAACACGTCCTGAAGATTTATCTGTAAATTTTCAAACACAATTACTTTCTTTTAGAAAAATTTAGTCTATATCAGCAACGATATTCCTAGATAGGCGCGATGTACATACATCGCCGTTATGTCCGAGGGGCCCTCATGGTCCCCCTCGATGGGTCCCCTTAGCCCATGGGCTCGTGTGCGCCGCACACCTTGCACACCCTATTGCTACACCACTGCTTTTTATTCTTAACTAGAAGTAAATTCTAAAGGTAATAAATCTCTTGGTACACATTGGCAGAACATTTTGGGTACATAATAATAAAATTTATTTTAATTTATGTACAGAGTTATATCATGAAAAGTGAACTATTAACAGTTTATTTGGAGATATACATTATAATAAAATTTTGAACTATGTATTTATTATGTATGACAGGGGTCTAAATAAGTAAATGTGAAACCTGCACATTACTTATTACCATTTGAAGGGTAATTAGGTATGCATAAACGTATGTGATTTTGTTTAAGTGAAATGAAGCAGTCGCTATTTCTTTCTTAGCAAAAACTAGATTTTTGTTGCTGAATTAGTATTACATCAAAATCTTTAGGGTCGTGATGCTCTAATAATTTGTTTGGTGTCCATAAATGGCTCTTTATGGAAGTTTTGAGCTTTTTTCTATCCGTTAAACATGTAGCTTCTTTTACAACAGATGCTGTTAAAAAGTATGTCGTGTGTTAGTTGCGACACACATCTTCACTTCCCTGCGAGTATGTCCCTTTCATGTGAACAATATCGGATGATGACGTCTCCAATAGATCAGCCATATTTTTCTTGATTTTATCCATCAAAATCTTGATGACTGATATATCTTCTCCCCTGTACACAAAATCCTCATACCTGACTGCAAATTTAATTTTCAGGACACAACTCTAAAAACAAAACAAACTGTTCGGTACAACAAAGAAAATGAAGAACATTAATTTGGATGTTTTAAATTTAAGTCAATTTACCTCATTATTAATTCAGGCTTAGTTCCTATCTTCTGCAGTCCTCTACATTCCGCAACCACCATTGTAATTCGCTTACAGAATTTTCCTGCAGTATATTACTTCGTAATATTGCTCCTGGTACGGCCTCCGATAGGTGGCCAATACCTTGACTGTCTTGATCCATTGCACAATGACAATTCAACAAAAGGCAAAAACCACAGCGAAAACTAACTGCACTTGTCGTAAAGTGAAACACTACTCGAAGTTAAGGTCCAGGAAGGACCACAAAACAAATTTTGAGGTTAACATAAACTTCTTCTTGTTAAAGGTAAAGTTGGTGTTTAAAGGTTAGTAACATAAACAAAACCACGCGTGTTTCTATTAGGACTTAGGACATGCGCATTGGCCGTTAGCATCGACCACTAAGCGGTTAGCCTAAATATTCACTATTAATAAAATATTATGAACACAACGACTTGTTAATCGCTTATTAAACGTATGTTGAATATTTCTGCTAATAAATAGCAAGGGATGTTTAAATTGCACACATGTCACATGGGACTTTTAATATTATGAGGTTTCCTACATTTTCCTTAAGTCAATTTACCAATTACCAATTACCAATTTAAGTCCTTGCTAACTTCTCTTGCGTGGACATTAGAAAAAATCTATTTGACCCTCAACTCTGCTATTCGGCTGGCCGTGTCTAGGTGTTTGTATATCTTGGGCTGTGTCAGCGCCGCCTAATAGTGAGTGCATTTTGCTGCGACGCGTAAAGCTATAGCATTGCGTCTCTTTATAATTCTTTCACTCAACGGTGTAGATCAAATTTTCTAAAGAAGTCTGAGAATTTACTTACATACTTGTTAGCATGGAGCAAATTATCATTGTGGTGAGCTATTGCTAATTTTAGTAAATTTATGTAGCAATCTGTCAGTTTCAATTGCACCGACATTTGTAATCATTGATTAGTTAATTCAGTTTAAATCTCAGAGTTTGCAAAAATAGTGTTTCACCATACCATACTTTACGCTAATTTGAATTAGTTAACTCGTTTTAGTAAATCAGCGTAAACTTCAAATAAAGAACTGGCTGTCACCTGATCTGTCGCCTAGAATTTTGTTTCAGCCAGTCGGAATATTAATCGTCATTGAATTCCTCGATGTTTCGCACAATACAAGATTTTATTAACACATGGTAAAATTGTCTTTTCAACTTGATTTAAATTGAAATTTAATGACATATGGCTTAATGTCATTTAGCAAATTTGCTTTAACGGCTGATGGATCTGTTGATTTTTTATTATAATCACGTGCAGGCAAGCATCTTGAACAATGTGCCATGCAGCCTAGTTGGTTATCTTCAGGGACCATCCTTCACTGCCTGAAGAAGTAGAACAGATTGCTCATGTGGAAAATATTTAAGATAAAATTCTACCCCCTGATATTGTGCACAAAAATATAGTTTGTACTTAACAGATGTGTGGGAACGGCGAAAAGTTGTTTTCAAGTAACCACTTTGGTGATTTTGGTATTTAATAAATATATAACAAATTGGCAATACATATTTGGGACTACGCAAAATAAATTTTGCTAAAACATAAAATGAAATTTAATAATGTCGGAACTCTGCTTTATGTCAACAATTACAAGTAAACATAAATTTAAATTAAAGATAATTTATACAGAAATTTTCCCTAAATACCCAGAAAAATAATGGATTATTTTGTGTTTGAATGTTTTAAAAACAATCTGAAACTCAGGATAACAATACTATGGTCCTTATTTTGTTCCAAGTAAATTAGGAGCAATAATTGGTTGTAAAATGTGAAAAGTAGATTGCGCTAGAAAAAAATACCTTTGCCAAGAAGGTTTTGATTCTAGTGATATCTATTGGCCTCAGCGTCTGACTATCGACACCAGGAGCTAACAAGGGTAGACTTCCATATTAATAGTAGAATAGACTATCTCATCTCTCCTTCAGCCAACTATGGCTGTGTACCTAATAAAGTGGTGATGAGCATAATTGAATAATTTCAAGAATTAATTATCAATTTTGTAAGTTTTCTCGATTATTAATCGATTCTACGAATTGATTTTATGTGTCACTGCGTAAGTTGCACAAGTTTGCTGGTACAAAAAATTTGCACAAAAAATATGACACATTTGCAATCTTTTGTTTGTACAAACAAGTATGAAAGAGTAGGTTTTCACACAAATTTAGTTGTGTGTAATAGCAATGTAACGTTAGACAAATTAATACTAACGATGTTTGAAATCAAATTTGTTTGTACAAGCAAATTTATACTACAAGCTATTTGACCATGAAAATGCAGCTGCAAACCTTCCTTTGTTGTTTGTGCAAACAAAAGATTTTCACTAACACACAAATTGGTACATCTGCAAATGTGTTTCTACAGGCAATTTGTACAACAACAATTTGCATATATTTTATTAGAGATTCCACAATAGTTTAGATATTGGACTGAATTAAAAAAGAAAATAATTGGTCTTTACAAATTAATACTGGGCGAGCAAATTCTGCCAACATCTTACAACATTGAGGAATTTATGTACATAATATTGTGAATTTTAAAAATCAAAATTATAACAGGAAAAAGTATGTGTTTCATTTATTTCCTTGTTTCTTTTCAGAAAATGCTTATGGACTATGTCATGTTTTATCAAATGCTTGTCCAAAGCCTCAGCCACAGATCTGGGACTTTGGACCCTCATATGTTGACCGATGGGAAATTCCGAGGGAGGAGATACAGCTTATAAATAGATTAGGAAGAGGCAACTTTGGAGAGGTTTATCTTGGCATGTGGAAGAATCAGGTAGAAGTAGCAGTAAAGACACTGAGGGAGGGATCAATGTCAACAGCTGCATTTTTACAAGAGGCTGCTATCATGAAGAAGTTTCGGCATAAACGATTGGTAGCCTTATATGCTGTTTGCAGTAAGGAGGAGCCAATTTATATTGTACAAGAGTATATGTCAAAGGGAAGTTTGTTGGAAGTGCTGAGAAAAGACGAAGGGAAAAATCTAGTGTTTGAGGAACTCATCTATATTGCCTTCCAGGTATGTATAGTATGTTCAGTAAAAATGTGTCTACTGTGCCATGATTTAATGTTTTTATGTAGACTTAACCTCAACGTTTTGTTTAAGTTATTTTAGTTGTCAAGAAAAATTTAAATCTAACCTCTAGAACTTGCAGAATGAAGGAAAAAGGTGGTTAAAGTTTAATTGTCATGTTATAGAGCTGTCGACCTACAATAACATCGTATTGGACTTACTTTATCTTGTGTTAATAGTACATACAATAAAATGTAAATGAACATAAGAATGTCCTAGGGTTGCCGCTGCATATCTTTGCAAAGTTATTTTTAATTAAAAATTATTTAAGGTATTTTTTTTAATAGTTGAGATCTTTTTTTTTCTTGAAAAATTTAGTTCCAAAGATGAGCCAAAGATGTACAAAAAATTGCCAAACTAAGGTTGCTTACTTTTTCCCTGGCCCTTACACTGGGTCGCCGGGTATAAAGAGGTACATTCGTACTAATAATTTACCATCATCGTTTTTCCTGATCGATTGTGTATCAAACTGTAGGTTACTGTGTTGCAAACATCGTTGTATAGGGCTGCCTTTGCAAAAGTTGACATATCTTAGGGTTGTCGCGATTTTAAATATGAATAATTGGGTAAACGGGTACATTCACATGACAAGCGCTTAGCCCATATTTACACAATTGCATACTAATGCAACAGACAATGAAGCAGAACAGCAGTTACACATGTTGACAGTTGCCTAGGAAGAGAGAGTGTGCACACTCATTTTCTCTGTGTAATAAAAAAGGACAAATTTACTGTTGTTTTTTTATGTATGGTTTCTCTGTCCGCTGTGTTGTCATTATATTGTAAATCTGTACCGATCTTTGCGCTGAAGTCACTGACATTTGTGGTATTGTCATTTCTTGAGATGTTCACACATATTTTTTGTAGTTGTCCAACAAAGTTTTCCTAGTCTTCTTGCTTGGCATCTTCTGTGGGTGCATATGCATTTATTATTGTTATATTTGCTTGGATATTTCATATTCTAATTGTTATCCATAAATTTTACATAAACTTTTGAATTTGTTACATTTGGTGTTCTGTTTTTACTTCTAATAAATGGTCTATAAATAATTACTTTTACTTTCAAAGATAGTAACTGATGGTTTAATTTACAGGTTGCTTCTGGTATGGAATATCTAGAATCAAAACAGCTCATTCATCGTGACTTGGCTGCACGTAACGTCCTAATCAGTGAAAATAATGTTGCTAAAATCTGCGACTTTGGATTAGCACGTGTCATAGAAGACAACGAATATTGCCCAAAACAAGGATCAAGATTCCCTGTAAAATGGACAGCTCCCGAGGCCATAATGTTTGGCAAATTTTCAATCAAATCAGATGTATGGTCTTATGGTATTTTATTAATGGAATTATTTACATATGGCCAAATCCCATATCCCGGAATGAGCGGTAGAGAAGTTATGGATCAGGTTCATAAAGGTTACAGAATGCCAAAACCACCTGGTCATCATATTCCAGATGATATCTATAGGATAATGTTGAATTGCTGGGATGGAAATCCGGAGAACCGGCCGACGTTTGAGTTCCTAACGCACTATTTTGAAGGTTTCAATGTAACGTCGGAAATTCCTTATAGGGAGGTTGACTGAATGTTGACATGATGATAAGGATTACAACTATGTGATGACGAGCATTTTTTCTTTTCCAGAAGACCTAAATTATTTAAGCTGGTTTTCCTGTTTTTGTTGTGGAGATTCCTTGACATAATATTAATAACATTCTATTTAAATTTTCATGACATTTAGTATATCTCAACAAACTAAGCCACTATAAGAAAAAATGTGATCTTATACTGATAAGGTATTTTCGTATGCCATTGAGCATTAGATTAAAGAAAAAGTGATAGATTTGTGTGTTGATTGATCAAGCATCCAGTTAATAATTTTATCTGTCTTCAGGAAATAAATTCTGCCAAAAAATGTTAATAACCACAGCAGAAGGAATCCAAGGTGCATTTATTATTCCAGTTACGTTCTTTCGTGCGTCTCAAATGTATGCAATTATACATTTCAGTTAAAAAAAAATGGCGACCTTTCAGTTCTAGCACAGGCTGTGACTATTTGTGTTTGCAATTTTTATTGCCTAATAAATTAGGTATCAGTATTAAACACCGATAGTTTTATACTCCTTATGTTCATCATCACAGAGAAGACTGTTTATGTAATTTGTATTATTAGTCGTGAACTGAACCTAACCCTGACGTAAATTATGATGCCTTAGGACATGTTTGCCATCAAATTTTGACATCTAAAAAATATAAAAGCCGACACTATTTTTAATACCGGAAAACATATTTTCTGAATAATTTTTCTTCTATATTTATATGAAAGAACTCACAGTATTTTGTGTACGGCGGACCAAAACTGTCGACCAAAAAAGGACTGTTCCACAATTTTATACTGAGACATATTATCGTGTGGTCATGTGTGTTTTTTATATTTTTTTTTTTACTTTGTATAGATGTGTGTTACATATTGAACTTGTGTACAGCCTAATCTATATGCTACTACTTTACGAGTGATATGTGATTTCTTATAAACCTTAGTATAATGTAAAGATGTAGTAGGTATTCACAATTATTGCATCACTTTTTATATAAAGTAGCGGTGTTCTAAAATATTCAAGAATGGTTGAAGCAAGTTGTGAATAATAAATGACAGAATAGTGGGCTACATTCTGTCAAAATGATACTATGCTGAGACCATATTTTTGTTTGTTTTGCAACTACCGTATCGTTTTCTTAGTAAAACTATCCTTACTTATGTGTGATTGGGCTACACCAACAGAAATAGGAGCAATGGTACTCACATTGCTCTACTTAGTCATGGAAATTACGCATTCGTATATTTATAAAGCCATACGATTTATAGTGTATAATTATACTTATTCCTATTATTTTGTACATACTCTTAGAGAATAAATAACATTTGTCATGTAGTAATTCTTTTTGTACTTTACAACTTTCGAGTTTAGACAAAGAAATTTTCGGTGAGTATGGCACTCGCTACACGAATACCGTGTTTCCTTGCAAATCTTTGTCTTAAAATATTGCTTGTAAATTTTTGACAGGCTTTTGGCTTCTCTTTTGTTGTGGATGGGATTAAGGGGGGATGGGATTATATATGTATTGAAGTGTTTGAACAAAAATTAGAGCCTAGTTAATTTGAGGTCCTCCGCGGAACGCAATATAAGTAGGAGTAATTTGGAACAAATAAAAAAAATTGTTTCTTAATCCACATGAATATAGCTAGAGAAATCCGTATAGAATTTTGAAAATATTCATTTTTGCGTAATTGTTGATCATTTGAGCTTAACAGTCCAATTTTTGAACAAAAAATGCTTCCTTTGCTGCATCCGACAGTGACTCCTTGGCGTTCTTGATCCGCGCAGCGTCCTCTTTGACACAAAAATTATAAAACTGAGGTCTAATTATCATCCTCAAAACTTACATAATTCGTAAAATATTACTTAGTTGGTCATTAAAATTGCAAACAGCAATATCAGTCGCTATTTTCAATATTTTCTTGCCACTTGAGTAAAATTTAGGATTTAGTTCCATACGGTCGCCTCCCTGGTTCAATCATGAACTTATCGCAAATATTAAGCTAAAGGACCTCTACAGGCGCAAGTGGATATCAACTTCTTCAGTATTCTACCATCATGAATTTAGGCGTGTGCGTCAACTCGTAAAGGAGCAAACATCTACTGCTTACTCCTCCTATATTGCTGATATTGAGCACTCTATCAGGAATGATCCTGGCAAGGTTTGGAGTTTTATTCACCAAAGGAGAGGCACCTCTCGTATTCCCTCGAGGTTAACTGATGGTCGGGATGAATTTAAGACTCCCAAGGAAATTGTTGATGTTTTTGCTGACCATTTTTCGGCCTCTTTCACGAATGATATCCTTGGTGGTAAGTATGATGGTTTTTCCAATTTTCCTGCTTTTAACTTTAGTCCTGTTGTCGAGGCTGAACTTATTAAGTTGCTTGGAGGGTTTTCGAACAAGAGCACAGCTGGTGACAACTTGATCCCGAGTTTTCTCTTACATGATTGTAAACTAATATTTGCCTATCCTCTCAAAGTAATTTTTGACCTTGCCCTAAAAACATCCACGTTTCCTGATGTTTGGAAGACTGCTCGAATTTCTCCTGTGCATAAGAAGAATGGTAAAGGCGTGATTGGAAATTATAGACCTATCGCAATCTTATCCAACTTTGCTAAGCTCTTCGAGCAGGTGCTGTACGCGCAGATTTTCAATCATGTAAAGCCACATATTTCCCAGCATCAGCACGGTTTTTTCCCGGTCGCACGACGATTACAAATTTGGCAGTTTTCACTCAGTGTGTTTCAACAGTCTTGGAGGAGGGGGTCAGTTGGATGTCATTTACACTGACTCTTGTAAGGCCTTTGAGAGAATACCTCATACGATGTTTTGGAAAATGCTTGATATATTTGGATTTTTCCCGGCTGCTCTAGATATAATGCTCTCATACTTGAGTGATAGAAGAATGGATCTTAATGGATACAGATCTCGCGAGTATGTTGCTTCGTCTGGTGTTCCTCCGGGTTCCAATCTAGGTCCTCTGTTGTTTATCATCTTTATTAACGACCTATTGAAGGTGTTGAGCTGTCTAAGGTTGGACTATGCTGATGACGTGAAGTGTTTGCCGTGATACGTACACTTCAGGATGTACGTGCTCTTCAGCTCAAAAATCGTGTTAAGGAAAAGGGAAATAAATTAAATAAACATCCCGCCCCTTTTACAATTGAATGCTTAATATCAACGTAGGCTCTCGGGGCCGTTGAACATTGTATGATCTGAGAACTGGTAAAGAGATATCGCATCTAAAGCAAAAACTCTGCGGCGAGACAGGAGTCCATAGCCGCGAAGCCATGAACGATGTATATTTCGTCGTATACTATCTTAGCGCCGGTCGCTTTGGACATGAGCGCGGCAAACTGTGGAACTAAATTATACACCAACTTTTAAAACAGCATTTATTTGGCGTCCATATCAAATTTTGCCCAGGGCTTGCCAGTAGCGTGCAGAACACGATAGCATAGTCCAGTGTTTCCCAACCTTTTTTGAGCTATGCCCCACCGAAGCTGGTCTAAAAATCTCATGCCCCACTTCATATTGTCTTTTTTTTATACCTATAACAGAGTTGGAAATGAACCTTACTCGGAACGGTGCACGTTTCTCATTTCGTCATTGGTACACATTCTGCCCAACAGACTTTGACTAATTTCCTCTCTGTGACGTAATGAAAAACTTGCGCCATTGGGGGTATAAAAATAATAACATAAAACAATAATTTATTTGATTATTGAAATAAATACTAAGCATTTTAGCAGAAACAAAATTTGCTACATATTCTATTATAACAAAATAGAAATAAACATTCACTTAAAAACTAATACAACACAAATCTGCCATATTTTATTATAACAACACAAAGTTAAACATTTACTCTAAAACTGAAATTGTCACTGCAAGTGTTAATCGTACCCTTGAGTCTAGTTATCAAATATTCGTACTCATTGCTAAATCTGGAAAAAGCACAAAATAGGGGAACATTTAATTAAACTGTCAATATCAACATTTGCAAAAACGGTTTTAGAAAAAGATGACAAAGATGTGATAGCTGTGCCCCTTAGTAATAACACTGTCAGAAAAAGAATGGTTAAAATGAGCAAGAGTGAGAGGCACTGAGGCCTTGTTGATAACTTATGTAAGGTACATTAATAAGGAACATTTTTTTGAGGAAATGTTATTCTGTAAATCATAAGAAAGCACCACGACCTCCAGAGATATTTTTTCTAAGCTAGAAAACTATGTCGAATTAATTATGTCGATAATATTCCAGTACAGTACATAACATCTTGTGCTGCCAATCGTTCTCCTAACATGATGGGCAAGAAAAGTGGCTGTTTAAAGATGAAAATCCAGAAATTCTTGTGCATTCTGTAATCCACAGGGAAAACTTGGTAGCCAAAAATATTTGTTCAATGAAGTATTAAATTTAGGTACAAAAAGTATGAATTATTTTGTACTTCACAAATTAACTTGAAATGTCACATTCGGCATTAGCTTTGATACAATTGACATATTTTATAACCGAATTTAATCTTCATTGAGAACTGGACAAACATTTTTGGTTACCAAGTTTTCCCTATGGAGCTATATTAGACAATGCACAAGAAGCATTTCTGGATTCTTATCTTTAAACAGCCGCTTTTCTTGTCCATCATGTTAGGAGCACAGTCTGCAGTACAGGATGTTATGTTCTGTATTGGAATATTAAAGACATTGAAGTAATTATTTTGCTTATGAAGAATATCTCCGGAGGTTGTGATGCTTTCTAATTTACAGAATAACATTCCTTCAACAAATGGTTCCTCAACAATGTATCTTAAGTGGCATAGCTATCACATGTTTGACATGTTTTTCTAAAAACGTTTTTACAAATATTGATAGCTTAATTAAATTTTTCCCTATTGTGTGTTTTTTTTTTCAGATTTAGAATTGTGTAGGGATATTTAATAATTAGTAGAGTCCGACCGAACATTCGGCTTCGGCTTCGGCTTCGGCCACCTTCGGCCAAAAAATACACCTTCGGCTAAATAATCGGCTTCGGCTAAAATTAGGCCGAAGGTTTTGCCGAAGTCGAAGGTTTGCACAGCGCTTGCGCGGTCACAATGCACATAACAAACAAGTTACAACAACACCCACGACGCACTGTTGCTAAAATTTCGCGATTTTACGATAATATTTCACATAATAAGATATGTCACTTAATAGCAAAATTAAAAACGTAAATCTAGGCATAAAGTCAGATACTCAGCCATATCAAACAGCAAAATGTTTTTGAAGGTCATACTGGGCGTAGCCATTGGTTGAAAACCATGAATGAATATACCGCACTTACCCTTATCGGTTAAAATCGGCGAATTTTGACGGTGACATTCATTGTTCTTTCTTTTATTAATTGTGGTTTTTGCCATTTCATCATGTACATATGTTGGTCCGTTAGGTTTGTTTAAAACCTAAAGGACTTAAAAACTTATCCATATTTGATAGTCCCAAAGAGAAAAACAGTGATTTTTATATGGCTAGAAAATATAAGTATAACTCTTATGATTTCTCATGTTTTAATTACAGTAGGACTGAAAAAGTAGGTACGCTTTGTAGAGTTGGAAACACAAATGATATGTTATTATTACCTTACGTTATTATTTGACAATATTTTACTATTTTACTCTACTCTGTTCAATTCTTTTATACGTACAATCGTAATACTTCCGACTTCGGCTTCGGCTTCGGCCGAAGCCAATGAGAAAAGCCGAAGTTCGGCTACGGCTTCGGCTTCGGTCAAAAATTGACCTTCGGTCGGACTCTAATAATTAGCCTCAAGGATATGATTAACGGTTGCAGTATGAACGGTACAAAGAGACTTTAAGCTAGTTTTTTTTTTTTCAAAATTTTTCTATATTCCAATTGCCCCCCTCAACAATCATATTGCCCCCCAGTGGGGCGTACGCCCCACGTTGGGAAACACTGGCATAGTCAGTCTATATGGCGTCCGTATACGGACGCCACATGGAAGGCGGACGCCATATGCATAGCAACTTCGATGCTTTCGGACGCCACAAATATAGCAGGATATATATATATATATATATATATATATATATATATATATATATATATATATATATATATATATATATATATATATATATATATATATATATATATATATATACAGTAATTTTTCGGGCATAACCGCTAACTAAATGCAACCGTAGGCACGTGTTTCGGACTTGTTAGTCCTCATCAGTACGGTATAGCCAAAGAGTAAGATGGAAGCTCTATGGAGAAGTAAACAAAAGGGACCTTAATCAGGGAGACCAACGTCACCAATTGATGCTTCGGTCGCAACATCCCCGGTATGTAGGACAAGAAGCAACGTCGCGTCGAGGTAAACAGTACACCCCAAGGTACGCCTTTTAGCCCATGGTATAATAAAAGAAAAAATAATTATTTGCGGTGTAATTTAAACAGTAAAAGTATTTTTTCGGGCATAACCGCTAACTAAATGCAACCGTAGACACGTGTTTCGGACTTGTTAGTCCTCATCAGTACGGTATAGCCAAAGAGTAAGATGGAAGCTCTATGGAGAAGTCAACTATGGACCGAGGCAGCTTAGGTGGGACACCCTGTATATATATACATTTTATCTATCCTACAATGTTAACATGTTAAAAATATACATATTCGTAACTGAATAACTATACATCACATTTAAAAAACGTTAAACACGTTAAAATCTGTGCTCTAGAATACTTTTCACATCATAAAATGAGTGTTGAAGTAGAAATGATTGCACCCACAACTTAAATTTGACAGATGGCAGTGTTTTTACATGGTTAGGCAAATTGTTATATAACTTTAGTCCTTCATATATTGCACTGTTTTGACTCGTTCTCAGTCTGTGGTAAGGAAGTACCTAGTTGTTCTTTTTCGAGTATTATACTGGTGTACGTCACTGTGGGTGGTATATTTTTCCGGCTCAGAATGTATGTACTCCATGCAATTTAAGGCGTATACCGATGGAAGGGTAAGTATTTTATCCCTCACAGCTCTTTTACTTGCAAAATACACCATTCTGGCGGCTTGCAGCGTAGATATGCATTTTATTCGTCGTATTAAGAATATTGCTGTCGATAACACGCCTCTCAATAAAAAAGGGGGCTTAAGTAGCAATCCACACTCTTTTCCATCGTTGGGCTTTGGTAATTGTAGCAGCATACCATAATTTTGATTCCGGTGGTCCGAAAGATGTCCTCCAGCATACTTCTAACAACTTTCCAATGTAAACCATCCAGTCCGCACCCTATCTTCGGGATGGCCAAGCGGCTGATGTTCTGAGCAAGTAGAGCTTTTCGAAGCTTTAGTAGAGTGTCCCAAATGGTACGGTATGTTGGCTTTCCATTTGACGAGGGCTTCGTGACCAAATAGAAGATACTTCTCTTTGTCCATGAGTCAACATCTGCTAACTGTAATACGTCGGTAACAGCAGGGTTCTGTTTTCGCAATTCTTCAATCTTTCCAAATTTCTTTCTAAACGCTGCTCCAATTCCCAAGATTCGCAGATCTTGTGCCATGCAATGTGCCAGCGCGTAATCCATGGGCGCTTTGAACAGATCCTGTTGTTTTTCGTGTGTTACACCAGGGGCCACCTCCTCTGGCGCCCCCCTGCAAATTTGAAAATATCGCCACCGAAGCCAAGGTCAAAAATTAGAACTATGCACATTACTGGCACTAACTTTTAATTTTGAAAATACTACTTAAAAAACACATAACATAATAACAAACCATAATAACATAATAACAAAACATAGTAACATAACATAAATAGTTACATAATAACATAAATAGTTTTATAAAAAATCATTTTTATTACCGGAACGTCCACAATAAATATGTATATTAAAATATTACTTTTCTTGCTTTAATACTAGCAAAGTCGTTTACGAGTTTTTGTGTACTAATGTCATCGCAAGTGTCACTCTTTATTGCAGTTATAGATAACCCAACGAGCCGTTTTTGGGATAATTTTAATCTGAGGTATGTTTTTACCAGTTTTAAACGTGAAAAAGACCTTTCTCCGCTAGCTGTTACAGGTTGAACAAGTAATATTCTTAACGCTGTACATACGTGAACGTATGTAGATCCAAACTATTTGAATAAATATACCTCAAGGAATTTAACGGGGTTGAAAAGTTATTTAGTTCTGAAAGAAATGCATTATATCGTTGTTTAATGTTTTCAAGAAAAACGCTCGGAGACGTCAATTTTAACTTTTAAATAGCCACCTTATGACGTAAAAATTTCATCTATGACGTCACCTACTTCGGAGCGATGACGTCATCCATAATTTGTTTAAATGGCAACCTCAATTTTTTTGCTGTACATGTATAGCATGCTCAATTTCTTTATCCGTTTGGGATTCAGGATCATTTAAAAAAGCTCGCGAAAGTGTATCGGATATATATATATATATATATATATATATATATATATATATATATATATATATATATATATATATATATATATATATATATATATATATATATATATATATATATATATATATATATATGTATATATATATATATATATATATATATATATATAAATACAGTAAAAAGGATTATCTTTTTTTGGGCATAACCGCTATCATAAATGCAACCGTAGACACGTGTTTCGGACTTACTAGTCCTCGTCAGTACGGTATAGCCAAAGAGAAAGGATGGAAACTCAAAGGAGAACTCAACAAAAGGGACCTTAATCTCTTTATAGCCAATTTCTCTTTGGCTATACCGTACTGACGAGGACTAGTAAGTCCGAAACACGTGTCTACGGTTGCATTTATGATAGCGGTTATGCCCAAAAAAAGATAATCCTTTTTACTGTATTTATATTTCGATTTCACCGCAAACAATACCTTTTTTCCTTTATATTGTACCAGGGCTAAGGTTGCACCTCGGGGTGTACTTGTTGCCTCGGCGTGACGTTACTTCTTGTCCTCAAATCCGAGGATGTCGTGACTGAAGCTCCAAATGGTGACGTTGGTCTCCCTGATTAAGGTCCCTTTTGTTGAGTTCTCCTTTGAGTTTCCATCCTTTCTCTTTGGCTATACCGTACTGACGAGGACTAGTAAGTCCGAAACACGTGTCTACGGTTGCATTTATGATAGCGGTTATGCCCAAAAAAAGATAATCCTTTTTACTGTATTTATATTTCGATTTCACCGCAAACAATACCTTTTTTCCTTTATATATATATATATATATATATATATATATATATATATATATATATATATATATATATATATATATATATATATATATATATATATATATATATATATATATATATATATATATATATATATATATATATATATATATATATATATATATATATATATATATATATATATATATTCCCGGTCGATATTTGACACTCAGATTGTAATTTAAGTCATTGTTAAGACTTTTAAATTACAATCTGAGTGTCAAATGCGTTGTGGTCGTGGTGTAACAGCCTGCAAGTTCTTTTTACAGATACTCTCTAACGGCTTATGATCTGTCCATAACGTGATAAATGCCATGCCATAAATAAAATAATGAAATCGTTGGCAACAAAAAACAATTGCCAGCATCTCCTTCTCTATCTGCGCATAGTTTACTTCCGCTTTTGTCAAGCTACGCGATGCAAACGCTATAGGGTGCCCATCCTGAAGGAGACAAGCCCCTAGTCCATCCTTTGATGCATCTGTCTCGATTTCTATACTTTTTGAAGAGTCAAAATAGGCCAATAATAGCGCATTTGTTAATAAATATTTTAATTGATTTAAAGCCTGTATGTGTTCTTGTGACCAACCCCAATCCACAGCAGCTCTTGACAAATGAATTTACCTAGATATTTTAGCATGCCCAGCGATCTTAGCAAATCATGTTTGTTCTCAGATGTTGGCATTTCATTAATAGCCTTCACATACGAATTACACGGTTCTATCCCATTCTCCGAAAACATCTGTCCCAAGAACTTAACCTGGGTATTAAGTAATGTTCACGTTGTATAGCTTGATTCAATACTTACACAGGCATAATCTCAAATCACCATTTTTCTTTTCTACAAAGACTAACGGATTTAACCATTCAGTATAAGCCTACTGAAGCCAATTTTCCTAATAATATCCTGTTTCCCTAATTTTACAAATTTTTCTTAACTCGAATTCTCCTACAGGCCTGAACACAAGGAATGGCATCTTTTTTAGCGTGATTTTATGCTCTCCTGGGAATTGACCCAGTCCCATAAAAACATTAGGATATTTTGCAATCATGTCATTCATTGTGCCGAATCTGCTCACCAGACTATCAATCCTCTTAATAAGCTTCAACAAACACCCTGGCAACCCTAATAACGGCATTTGGCCATTGTCATCGATCACTAAGAATTTGATGCATGCAGTTTCTCTACCCAAAGAACATACTAATTCAATTTTCCCCAAAGGCCTAATTTTAAAGTCCGAACTACCATACGATACTAATGTTACCTTTATTTTTGATAACGACTTCTGAGTCTTTAGCTTTCTAAAAATACTTATTATTATTATTATAAACAAAACAAAAAAATGGTGTTTAGGCAAACGGTAGCCCTTACGTCACCAAACACTATGCACTGACTAAACTACAGTATGAAGAAAGAATGAAGGGAAAGGAGTTAGAGAATGAGAAAGTAATATAATAACCTATAAACTTTCATTGACTGTAACGCAAGTATATGGGAAATGTTGAAAGGAAACAAATTAAGAGATGCAAGTTCTTTAAAGAAACGACACCTAAAATTTTCTAAATTGACACATGAAAAGAAAATATGATTTATATCCCCGCACTCACCACACGAGCAAGAGGAAGAATTTAACAAACCGATTCGAAACATGTGGGCAGGAAATAACCCGTGCTCAAGTCTTAAGAAGAAATGGAAAGTTCATATACCAAGGCAAAAAGTGAACTTTTGGTTTTAAAATGAAGGAATGTTTGCCCCTATGAAAACTAGATAAATTCCAACTATCTTGCCAAGCAGCTAAACTTTCCAAACGGAGATTACGGTAGCACTCGGAAGGATCTTTTAGTGAAGAAAACAATGTGGATTCATTTGTATTTTTTGCCAATTTAACTGCCTTTTCATTACCCATTATACCACTGTGGCAAGGTATCCAACATACAGTCATTTGTCCACCGTTTTTTTCACAAATCGCACCGCTGAATAGCCGAAATTGCAGAAAGGGAATTGAAAAAAACAACCACCTTGTTGATAGCATTATCGACTGTAAATTTTAAAGCCCACCAAATAGCAAACACTTCCACCACAAAAAATGAGGCATCATTGCAAAATCGACCTCGAAATTCTAAATTTATCTGAGGAGCATAAATGCCAAAGGAAGCCGCTCACGAATCATGCTTTACAGACCCATCTGTAAAAAAGTAGACATGGTCACGCCAGCGATCACGAACTATAATTTGGAACGATGTCTCAAAGTTTGAGGCAATGTCAGCGGAAAGCTTACTCTGATACGGCAACTTAAGAATAGCATTTGGCTTAAAAAATCTTAGGGCAAATGGGTGTGCATACAGATCCCATCTTTTCATTCTCCTGATTGAATTAATGGTTTGGCCAAGATCACGGAAGAAAGTTATCAATGGCCAAATGTTAGAGGAAGGTTTACTTTTGATGTCATATACAGAATGCAATTTAAGGAAAAGAGCAGAAATGGGATTTGGACGAACGGAATGATTTTTTTATCGTGAATTTTTTCGCAAGATAAGAAAATCGAATTTGTAAAGGCAATTCTGCAGCTTCAACTAAAAGGGCGTTCGTAGGCGAAGAACGCAAAGCACCAACTACAAGCCTAATAACAATAATAATAGTAATAATAATAATATATTTGCCCAACAGGTACCAATTACAGGACAAAGTTACAGAATAATTAAGAATAAAGATAACAACTATATATAGGGTTACCAGATTTATTTTACCCATCCCCGGACTTTTCCTTTCAAAAATGCGGACAAAATCCGGACGCAACTAAGGAATGGCTTATTTTTTGTTTCTTTTTAAGAATAAATTTCTATATAAACTTTATTTTATATCTAACAAGTTTAGGTACATATAATATAATACATATTATTATAATATTAATATTACAGAACACAAAACTAAAAAAACTAACAAACTACTAAAATACAATAAAATATGTTATGTTTATTTAAACTCCATCAAAAATTATATTTTTCGCTGGACTGAATTTTATTTAAAAGCGGCATATTTTCGGGCAAAAGTACGAAATCATAAAATTGCTCACAAGTCATATTCAAATTAAACTTTGTCATGATGATTCCCTTTACGGACGATAAGTCTAATCTATTTCGCTCCTTAGTCCACTGAGCCGAAATAAGTGAAGATATTCTCTCTACATTCGCATTGTGCGAGGGAATAGCAAACAAAAATTCTGCAACTTTTAATAGTTCCGAAAAAACTTCAACGGACACACACTGGTTAAAATATTGAGACCATTTCTGATGAGCGTAAATATTTTCATCGTGTACCGCAAATTTTTTCAAAATAAATCGTTTTAGGTGAGAGAATTGATCGAAAAATTTTGCATCGTCTATATCCACTCCCTTTTCAGTTAAATAAACTAATGAAGGAACTACATTTTTTTCCCAGTCACAGGCATTAATATTTTTCAGGGACATCCACTTAAAACATCGAAAATCCTCAAAAGGCTTAAGCCATGATGTTAAATAATTAAGAGCATTATCATACAGGGCAAATGCTTCAGCCTTAAATGTGTCACACTCGACCGTTAAACCATTGTTATATATTTTTTTTATGATTTCTTGCACTTTTAATGGTAAAAAATTGTTTTTTTGCTCTCTCCTCTAATGTACAAACAACATTTTCTATTATTGACATGGTTTCAATAACTGAGTTCTCCTGGCGCTCAATTCTTTCAATAATAGAGTGAAAAACACTCATTAATGAGTAAACAAGTTGAAGATAGGCTTCAGACAATTGATTTTCAAAAAAGGATTTCAAAATAAATGGTGTCTTTGACTCTGATAAAAAATACGACTTTAAGGCCTCGAACATTTTTAATATCCTTTCAATGGCCGGGAACAATGATAACCATCTAGTTTTCGAATGGTATAAAATTTGTTCATACTCCATTCCAACAAAGTCACAAAACTCTTTTAACACAGCAACTCTAATAGTGTAAATACTAAAATAATTAAATAATTTTAGTATTATAGATTCCAAATCTATTTTCAGTAAATCGCAGCTACTATGAACTGCGTTATTAATAACGTGAGAAGGACATCCTACTCCAACTAATTTGTCATTAATACTCGATCTTAATTTTTTAAAAACATTGTTTTGCCCTTTCTATTAATCCCACCAAAATTAGTGTTGCAATTATCTCCAGAAAAAGCGATACATTTTTTTAATAGGTCGTTTTTTGTTAATACATTTACCAAAAGTTCGGCAACAGTGTCAGAGGTCTCGTTTGACGTACCTTGAATATCTAAAAGTTTTGTCTGAATACCCCCGTTTTTATAATCAAAGTATTGTATAACCACTGGAAACATTTTTACAGCATTGAGATTGCTAGCATCTGTAGAAACACCAACAAAAGAAACGTTACTTGCGGCCTGAAGAGTAAGTGTCAGTGTATATGGTCCAATAACGTTGTTAATTAGAGCTTCAACTTTGGTGCGCGCACATGATATTTTCTTTCCTACTGCTGAATCGTGATATATTTTTTTGTTTAACTAAAAAAGAAAATAGACATATTTTGCATATGTGAGAATGCAAATATAGTTTACCTTAGTTGTACAATCCATAGACTTATACGAATGATGATGGCAAACCGTATGAAAAGCCAAAGTTACTTCGCCTGCTTTTATTGATTTATCGTCGTTAGATCTCATGACGAAATTCTGAAGACAAGAAGTGTCGGGCAGGCTTTTGAGACACTTTTTGTGCTTATCGGTCTTTACATGATTCTCGATGTCAAGTTTGCCCCTATAAGCTATTGAAATCGAAGAGTTGCAAATAGTACATAATACTTCACTTGTCGTTTTACCCTTTTTAAAAGAAGGATATAACCGGAATAATTCACCTGAATAGGTACACTTGCGTTTCGGCATCACGACTATAGTAACAAGGTATACTTTACAAGCGGTTTACTGACTGCCATTACTTCTCTCACAGCTCTGGCGCCATAGCGAATGTATGCAACACGCTGGGTTTCACATGGCCCCGCCGACCGACCGACGCGCCGACTCGTCGTTACTGGCGGTCTAAAAATCGGGGATTCCAAGACGTTTTAATTAAAATAGAGTCAGGGTAATTTCCCCGGATGATCAAACAATCCCCGGCCGAACGTTCCCGGGTGCCATGAAAACCCGAACATATCCGGCGAAATCCGGACGTCTGGTAACCCTAACTATATAAAAAACACTTTAAAAGGAATTACAATATATAAATATAAAAAACATACAATTATAAATATAAATAACCCTAGAGAAAAATATCTTCAAAGTGATTGTTGGCATTACGAGACATGTGACTCAGTGGGGCCCTCAAACCAATATTCGTCCTGGCGGGCAACAAATTGAATGTTGATGTATAGCGTGCAGCGTACCTCGCAACCTGTATTCTGACATCAGAAAGAAGCATCGGACAGTCCACCAAGTTGAGGATTAGCTTGCCCATAAAGTAAGCACTATGAGCTTCGCGACGATGATGTAGAGACTCGAAGCGGTGCTATTCCAGCAAGTGTCCGTAGTCGCACCTACGTTCAGGGTAGATACCAGTCTGTCGAAAACTCAGATATTTTAAAAATTTCTTTTGAATCCTTTCAACTACAAGCTGCTGAGAATAGGTAATAAGGGTACCAGACCAATGACGCATACTCCAACTTGCTCCTGACAAATGAGCAGAAGAGGGTCTTAAAGACAGATGGATCTTCGAACATCCTGGACGTCCTGAGCACAAAGCCCAGAGAGCGCAACGCAGCCGAGCGCACGCTCTCCAGTTGCCGAGTAAAAGTCAGACCGCCGTCAAACCAAACCCCCAAATCCTTAACGCTGGTCAGCATAGGCAGTGTCACTCCATCTAGCTGATAGACGGAAACCAGTGGATTGAGTCTGCGGGTATAGGTCATGTACTGACATTTGGTGATATTTAGTGACAAACCACAATCAGCACACCAAGAGTCAAGCTTGTCCAAATCCAATTGAAGAACTTGAACATCCTGAATTGTACGTATCCGGGCAAACAACTTTAGATCATCAGCATAGGCTAACTTTAGACATCTCAATACTTTCAACAGGTCCTTAATAAAAATGATAAACAACAGGGGACCCAGATTGGAACCCTGAGGAACACCAGACGAAGCAACATACTCGCACAATTTATATCCATTGTAAAAAACATAAGTCTTTCTATTACATAAGTATGAGGCCATTATTGTTAGAGCAGTCAAGGAAAACCCAAACATATTAAGTTTCTGCAGAAGGATTTGGTGGGGTATTCTCTCAAAAGCCTCACAAAAGTCAGTGTAAATGACATCCAACTGACTACCCTCCTCCAAGACTGCCGAGGCATACCGCGTGAAAACTGCCAGATTTGTGATTGTTGATCGACCGGGAAAAAACCGTGCTGATGCTGGGAAATATGTGGCTTTACATGGTTGAATATCTGCGGGTACAGCACCTGTTCGAAGAGTTTGGCAAAGTTGGATAAGATTGCGATAGGTCTATAATTTGCAATCACGCCTTTATCGTCTTTCTTATGCACAGGAGAAATTCTAGCAGTCTTCTAAACCTCAGGGAATGTAGATGTATTTAGGGCTAGGTCAAAAATGACCTTAAGAGGATAGGCGAATATAAACTTACAATCGCGTAAGAGAAAACTCGGGATCAGGTCGTCACCTGCCGTGCTCTTGCTCGAAAACCGTCCAAGCAACTTAACAAGTTCAGCTTTACTAACAGCATCAAAGCTGAAAGTAGGAAAATTGGAAAAACCATCACCCGCACCAGTCCGGATATCATCTGTGAAAGAGGCCGAAAAATGGTCAGCAAAAGCATCGACAATTTCCTTAGGAGTCTTAAATTCGTCCTGGCCATTTGTTAACCTTGAGGGAATACGAGAGGTACCTCTTCTCTGGCGAATAAAGCTCCAAACTCTGCTAGGATCGTCCTTGATAGAGCGCTCAATATCACCAATATAGGAGGAGTAAGCAGCCGATGTTTGTTCCTTTACGAGTTGACGCATACGCTTAAATTCATTATGATAGAATACCGATGAAGTCGCTATCCACTTTCGCCTGTAGTAGTCCTTCGACTTAATATTTGCGATAACCTCATGATTGAACCAGGGAGGATAACGAGACTTTGATCCACGTGCATGTGGTACATACTGATCAAGACAGCTCTACAGTACCTTATAGAAAACAATACTTAGTAAAGAATGATATAAGCCATGGAAGTCAGCTTTGGAGAAATTGTATTTCAGTTCGCAGTTCGCAGTTCGCAGAAGGAAATTGCCGACAAGGACGTGCTATATCAAAAGCAATGTCAATGCTCAAAGATGGATGATGCGCATCCTCAGGAACAAGAGGGGATTCCTCACGTCTAAGACAAACATCGGCATCCATATTCGAAAAGATTAAGTCCAACAATCTATTATTGACATTAGGCACATCATTATATTGTTTTAAATTTAACTCATCAGAGAATTGTTTTATGTAGCCTGATTTGCCTAAGGTCGTAAAACTATCAATAACTCCAAGTACATTAAAATCGCCAGCAATAAAAATGGGACAATCAACAACACACAAAAGAATTGCATCAAAGAACGATTCGATTGAACTGGAATCGGTATTTGGTGGAATGTAGAGAACCAGTAGTGCAAAAGTCTTCGATTGGACTGTAATACGACAGAGTATGTGGTCAATATTCGGTACCATATGCGTCACATGGCTAGTATCTATAAGTTGACAAGAAAAATCATTTTTAATCGCGACGAAAAAAAAAAACGCTCCAAAATCAACGAAAACCGTCGAACAAACAAGATCACAAATACAAAACAAAATCCGCACACTTCTGACACACTCAATTTAAAATTATTCAAACAAGAGAGACTCTTAGAAATTAGCACCAAACTCAGAGCACAAAGACACACGTCCGAACGCATCGACTAGCAAAACTGTCAACATAGATTGGAACTGGACCCAGTCTAATTTAGCCTGATTTCTCTTAGTTAAGGAGGTTAGTATCCAGGAACTGTATTCCAACCTAGACCGGATCAGGGCCTTATACAACAACGAAATAATGTTGGGAGATAAACCCCACCTGCAGGAAGATAAAGATTTAACGATATTTAATGCTTTAAAGGAGGATCTGCACACATAATTAATTTGGTCATTCCAGGAGAGTGTTGAGTTTACGCAAACACCAAGGTATTTAACAGAACTGACAAATTGAATTGAAGAATGACAAGGCTCATGTCGTCGTCTCTTAGAAAAAATAACAGCTTTTGTCTTTTCAGGGGAGAGGGAGAGACCACGTAAATCAAAAAATTTAGAAACTGAACTTAATACTAAGTTTAGGCTCTCAACTGATGCCTCAATTGAGTGGGCTTCCGAAATAAATACAATATTATCAGCATAAACCAAAGCCTTCACATCAAATTTCTCAATAATGGAATTTAGACTAGAAACATATATATTAAACAAGATAGGACTTAGGGCACTTCCTTGAGGAAGACCTCCAAAGGATATTCTACTACCAATAGTATTAAAATCATTTCTAAACTTAATTACCTTTTTAGAGAAGAGCCTTTTTATAATATTAATTATGTCAAAAGCAATTTTTTTTATATGCAGAATTTCCAATAAAATTGGTATAAGAACACTATCATATGCAGAAACAATGTCAGCAAATACCCCAACAAGAACTTTACCTTTATTAAATGCATTAATAATGTTGCCAAACAAATAAAACAAACACTGGTGAACACCAGAGCCCCGCCTGAAGCCAGACTGTGTAGCGTCCAGAATATCATTCCGCTCAATAAACTAATCCAGTCTAAATAAGATTATCTTCTCCATAATTTTCCTAATGCGATAGAGAGATATGGGCCGATAGCCTTCAGGAGAAACCGGATTCTTTCCCGGCTTGGGGATGGGAATAATTGCAATTTCCAACCAATTCGCCGGTACATCTCCTTCACATAAAATTTCATTGAAGAAATTAGCCAAAAAGGTGACACTATCGACTGGAAGATTTTTCAGAACAATAAAAGGAATTCCATCTGCGCCCGGTGTAGTATTTTTGGGATTATTCAAGGCAAAATAAACTTCGGATAAGGAAAAAGGGTTTTCTATCTCACCATGGTCCAAATCAATCCTCACATCTTCTGTCTCTGTGAAACCTTGTACATAGTCAGGGCTTAGGCGAGATACAAATTCAGACATCCATGATGAGTTGGAATTTAAAGGAGGAAGAAGTGCCCGACAACCACTAAATTTTCTAAAAGTTTTCCAAATGTTAGAAAGTGAGGACTCTCTACTTAATTCTTCACAGAATCTTCTGAAGCTATCACGCTTTTTGCGAAGAAGAAATTTCTTTGTGGAGGCAATACATTTTTTTGGCAGCAACGAAGAACTGGCGAGTGGGGTTGCTACTGTAAAAGTCAATATAGATTCTTCTTTCCATAATCTTACGTGTACACTCCTCATCCCACCAAGGACAATTATATTAACCTGTTGAACAACGGCGCTTTCTGGGAATGGAAGCCGTCATGGCCTCCTTAATACAACTAGTAAATTTGTCGTAAAACACTCACTTAGGCGCCAGAGTCAATTTTAAGTTCTACAACTTGACCTTCTCAAGTAATTGTCTTTTTCCACATGCTCTGATGATTTTCTGATCTTCCATTCAACGCATCTATCGCTTTTTCTATTGCACTAACACTAAACTCACTATCTTGCGGGTCGAGTGCGGAGATAATGTGCGTACAAGGTTCTTCATATGTTGTGTGTATCTTCCACCGGGTGATGAAGTGGCTCTGCTTGCCTTTCTAACGAAATTGTGTACCATTGTAAATGACAATCCGGATGATACGTTCTTGATAGTAGGTGATTTCAATGTTCCTGGCGTTGATTGGCGAGCTGGTACCGATGGGGTTATGACTCCGATAAATATTTGCAACAATCGTCGTAGTAGGAAACTTTGTGACACGCTTGCATTATGTTCGTTTAGCCAATATAATTCCATCATGAACGCTAACGGAAGATTATTAGATTTGGTTCTTTCCAACCGCCCATATGTTGAGAATGTTGTTTGCAGTTTGCCACTCGTTACGGCCGATAGTCACCACCCGGCCGTCGAGTTTACAATTAATGTAAATGTGCCTAGGTCCTTAGCTTTTAAGAAACAAAAAGTGTTTAATTTTAAGAAAGCAAACTTTATCGGTATCAAGCGTTCGCTAGCGTTGGTCGACTGGGTATCGGAGATGGCAGACGTGGGGGTGGACGGTGCTGTGGGTAGGTTCTATGAAATACTTTACTCATTATTTGATAAGTTCGTGCCAGAGAGAACAATTAAACCCGGGCGTTTTCCTTTTTGGTATTCACCTGCAACTATAAGGGTGATTCGTGAAAAGAATAAACGACATAAGGTCTGGAAAAATTATAGAAACGATCTTGATTACATTACTTACACTATTCTTAGGGGTAGAGCTAAGTTCTTGATTGGTAAAGATTACGCGTCGTACATTGAAACAATTGAGAACGATCTCATAGATCGGCCGCGTTCGCTGTTTTCATACATGTCTAGGCGCCGTGGTGCGGGAGGTATGCCAAACCCCTTTCGCTTAGGCGATCGCGTTGCGTCCGGTGGTCACGAGGTAAGCCAGATGTTCAACGAGTATTTTGCGTCTGTTTTTGAGGATGGCGGTCTGCGGGAGAGTCCTGTAGATGGGAGTTTTACCAACAGTTCCTTTCAGATACCGTATTCGCGAATTTTGGCTGAGCTAAATAAACTCGACGTGAAAAAAGGTGCAGGCTGTGATGGTCTCCCAGCACTTGTATTACGAGAATGCTCACAATACTTAGCTGAGCCATTGCATATTATATTTAATAGGTCTTTATCCGCGGGCTACTTTCCCTCTAACTGGAAGCGTGCGTACGTAATGCCAGTTTTTAAATCTGGGAATAAAGAATTAGTTAACAATTACAGACCTATCTCCATTCTCTGCTCATGTGCAAAGTTATTCGAATCCATTGTTTATGACTACATTTTCTCCGAGGTTAAAACAAGCATACCAACGCAACAACATGGATTTTATCCTGGCAGATCAGTAAATACTAATCTCCTCGCTTACACAGAGTTTCTGGGAGGATGTCTCGATAGCAGAATCCAAGTTGACGCAATTTATACAGATTTCTGTAAAGCTTTTGACAAAATTAATCACCAAATACTGATATCCAAATTGAATCAGTTGGGTATTAAGGGTAACTTACTTCGTTGGGTAAAATCTTATATCTCCAATAGATCTCAGGCGGTCAGACTTAACGGATTTGTTTCTGACTTTGTCGACATCACCTCAGGCGTACCACAAGGATCCCATTTGGCTCCTTTGCTCTTCAGTATTTATATCTGTGATATCGGTGCCTGTTTTGTATACTCACTTTTTCTGCTGTATGCGGATGATCTCAAGTTTTATTGTCCAATCCAGTCTCTTGACGACTGTGATAAGCTTCAATCTGATTTGGACAGACTTGTGATTTACTGCAATAACAATAAGCTGACAGTCAACCCCCAGAAATGCCTATATATTCATTTCACACGAAACGTCAATGTCATTAACCATCCTTACACTATGAATGGTGCTGTCTTGCAATGTAAAACAACGGCTAAGGATCTAGGAGTGCTTATGGACTCAAAACTACTGTTTAAAGAGCATATCGAAACCACAGTCAGGAAATGCAACAGGCTCTTAGGGTTTATTATTCGCGGTGCTAAGGGCTTTACGGGTGTGAGGTGTGTTCTGTCCCTGTATTACGCATTTGTTGCTAGTGTAGCAAGTTATGCTTCGCCGGTTTGGTCCCCGCGCTGTGGGTGTTATACCGACAGAATCAAGTCCATACAGCGTAAGTTATTAACACATTTGCATCGTAAAGATGGTACATTGTACGTTGACTACGAAAGCTCGTGTGAGAAGTATGGTGTCGTGTCGTTGGAAATTCGACGAAAGCTTACTGACCTTGAACTTCTGAGAAAGGTGGTTAGAAGTGAAGTGGATTGTCCCGCTCTGTTGCAACTGGTTACCTTTAATGTACCTCTCCGCCGTACCCGTGACGCGGATCTGTTTTATCCGGGACTGTGTCGCACGGACTCCTTCAAAAACTCTTTCCTTAATAGAGCCATGCGCACATACAACAACTCTTGTGGCGACGTCGACATCTTCTTTTTAAATCGGCAAACTTTTAAAAGATCGTTGCTAGCAATTTTGGGAAACCTGAGCTGAGGGATTTTTGGGGATGTTGTTCTCTCTGGAGTTTAGTTTTACTTTCATTTTTGATTGATTTGATTTACTTTCGTTTAATTTAAATTGATTTAACTCGTGGTTGGTCTCCGATGCCCCGATGTCATTTTCATTTTTAATTTTAATAATATTAGTGACATTCTTCGCTACCTTTAAGTTTATTTTGTTTATATAACAGTGTTTACTTTAAGTTTATTATTGTGTACCCAAGGAAACAGTGTTTTGGGCTTGTCCCGTTCTGTTTGTCTTTTGTAAAATAAATAATAAAAAATCTTCTTCACTCTCGCCCTCTTCTGCTTCAGCTTTCAGCTCATGAACTGCTTTTTTTCTTAATTTTGTCTTTCTTCTTGCATACTGATGCAAAATGGTGCTTTCCGTTGCATATCTTGCATGACTTGCCGTACGCAGGACACTTGCCTCTCTCATGCTTGTAGCCACAATATCAACATTGCTTGTTTTCCATTGATCTCCTTTTAGTAGTGCCCTTTACTGCGTTCACAAATGCCTCGCTCTGCAGTACCTTTGACTGGGTCTTGCTCGCCTCAACAGCTCTACAGAAATCTACCGCCTTCATCAATGTGAGGTTAGACTCACAGCAGCAGCCTTTCCTGTGTGCCTTTATCCCAGATGCCCATAACAATCCTATCGCGAATCATTTCATCTTGCTTTTCATAGTCAGTCGGTTTTACTGCTTGTCGCAATTCCGTTAAGAAGCTGTCAAATGTCTGTCCCTCTTTTTGTCCTACGCTATTAAACTTACAGCGCTCAAAGATAATGTCTTTTTGTGGAAAACAGTACTCTTCAAACATGAGTTTTATTGACTTTAGCGACTTCGACTCTTCCTCAGGTAGCGAAAAAGAATTGGGTATTATACAATTCCAATCCATCCTCTTCGATCAAACTAAGGAACACTGCTACCTTTTTTTCTTCCAGTTTCTTGTCCAGGTCAGTTGCTGTCAAAAGCAAATCAAATCGCTGTGCAAAACGCCTCCAATTCTCCGACACATTCCCGTCGAGTACCAGCGCTTCCGGAGGCTTGAATAATGGCTCCACCTTCAAAACCTGACACCATGTATTATTTAGCCACTAATTCAAACACACACGACTTATTATAACTCAAGAAAACACAATGACAGCATGTCAGTTACATTATGACGCTTATTCGCTTGTCGACTACCTTCATGCCGGTGGCAACGTGTCAAGCGCTACCAACTTAAAATAACAAAACAAACTACTTTATGTTACAAGTATTTCTCCACATCAACATGGATTTATGCAGGGACGACCAACCGTTACCAATCTTGCATGTTTCACTCAGTATACGGCTCACATTCTGGATGAACAGGGCCAGGTGGATGTGATATATACGGATTTTGCCAAAGCATTAGACAGGATTGATCACCGGATACTGCTAAAAAAGTTGAAGTTTTGGAGTCAGCAACTCATTACTAGCATTTTTCAAATCTTAACTCAAGACTTCAGTATGTACAATACAATGGCTTTGCATCTAATAAATATCTAGCAGCGTCGGGTGTACCGCAAGGCTCGAATCTGGGTCCGCTCTTGTTTCCGATTTTCATCAATGACCTCACATTAATAATTCATGCAAAGAAGTTACTCTTCGCTGATGATCTAAAGTTTTATGCATCTATAAAAAACCACAATGACTGCTTGTATCTTCAAGAACAGCTAAATCAAATCGGCAGCTGGTGCAAGAAAAACAAATTGTTTTTTAATACCACAAAATGCAAGGTTATGACGTTCTCGAGAAAATTACTGCCAACTGAATTTCACTACGAATTGACTGGCACTACACTTGCACGGACTTCGCAAATGACCATGGTATAACATTTGATAGTGCACTCTCGTGTGTGGAACATATCAGCGTTATTGCCTCATTCGCAAGAAGAATGCTAGGTTTTATAATAAGAAATTGCGGCACCTTTTCTAACATATCTGCCTTAAAATCGCTATTTTATGCCCTGGTGAGATCTAAGCTTGAGTATTCCGCATTGATTTGGTGTCCACCCTATGAAGTACACAAAAATACGCTGGAGGCAATTCATAGAAGGTTTGTGAAGTTTTTCTCATATCGTGTTAATGGTATTTATCCCCCTCGCCGTTGTGACCACAATGTACTACTCGCCAGTTTCGATGTTTTCTCTTTGGAATCTGGAAGATTTGTAGCCAGCCTGTCATTTCTATATAAGCTTCTTCACAACATAGTGGACAGTACAGTACTGCACTTCCTCTATATTCTTTAGGTGGTCCTCGAAGGATTTTCCGACAACAATTATGTCATCGAGGTACACCAAACAAGTCTTCCAGGACAAACCACACATTACTGTTTCTATCAATCGCTCAAATGTTGCTGAAGCATTGCACAGACCAGACGGCATCACATTGAATGGCCGAAGTCCACTTCCCACAGTAAAAGCAATTTAGAACCACTATTTAGATCCAACGTCGAAAAGATTTTCGATCCTGCCCAAGTGTAACGTGTCATCAATTCTCGGTAGAGGGTAGCTGTCTTTGTTTGTCACGTTATTAAGTTGACGATAGTACACACAAAATTGCGTTGAGCCATCTTTCTTCTTGACCAGAACTACAGGTGAAGCTCATGGGCTGCTGAATGGTTCGATGATAATGTTTCCTTCACTGGGCGTCCCGTCCAAACTGACCGCTTCGTTTTGGTAATGAAGTATCCGTTGCTAGGGTCACACGTACAGTTTCGTCGCCCTTTCTGCAGCACTTTCCCGCTAAACAACTTTTCATCGAATGATATGTCTTCTTTTAATGTATATTTATAGAAAATACATTTTAAGAATATTGATATCAAATACAATACGTTACAATACTTTTTTTTATCATTTATTATCATCTACTACAAATTTTATTTTATTTATTTATTGGACAGGACAGCTTCATGAAGTTTGTAGTCATATACATATACAGTGCAACTTCGCATATTATACATATAATATTGATTGTATTTACAATTATAAGCTCGAAGAAACACCTTTTGTTAAAGATTTTCGACACATCCTATTTACGTCATCAATTCTTCCCTAATGGAAATAAAAAAAAACGAAAATCCCAAATAATATTTCTTCGCCATTTTTCATTACTTTTCTAGACAGGCCTTACAAACTACTTGCTGTTTTTTTAGACGACGTTGGTTATTTATTTACGTTAATTAAACAAGTAAAGCTCTCTCTTACGATTTGTACCATTTATTTTCAATACGCCACGTTTTAAATTTAATTCGAAGCCTAATGGACATCCATTCCAAGTATTATATCGTCTTTGATGTCTGCCACCAGTGCTGAATGTTTTATTAATGTACTGCCGATGAGAATGCTGACGTCTACTTCACCGTGATCAGTGCCGGTTCCCCTTTTGCAGTGCGGACTCTCCATTTCGTTGGCGTAATCTTTCCTGATTTCTGTACGATGCTGGGCTTGATCATCGTCGTGGTCGCACCTGTATCCAACGACAGTGGAACCTTTCCATTCACCACTCCATTCACAAAAGCGCTGTTAGCCCTGTAGGAGGTCAAAATGGCGGGAAACACCGCGTCCCCCATACATGGTAGCGTTTGGCCGCGCCGCGGTTTAAGGTTTTTTTTACCGGTCAAAATTCTAATTTTATCAAATCTAATCCTATCTATTCGAAGGCAAAAACTAAGTGGGTTCTTTTTCTTGAACCTTGTAGACACATTTTCTGACTACTAACTGACGCGTTTAAGTATTTAACATTCAATCAGGGCTGCTAAAGCACGACTACAAAAATCAAACAAAACACTTCACCAAAACAATAACATCTATTAACAATAATAATCAACAATCCCATTTGATAGGTTACATAAAAAAATGAATGAAGCTTTGAACATATTGACGTTTAAATTAAACCTAAAAATAGAAACAACTCTACTTTTGAATTTTAAATACGGGCTACTAGTAAAACGGTTAGGTCAAATTCTCAGAACACCACATGTTCAACTGAACACCAAAATTCTACCCTGTCTACATCTCGACTAATTTAATCACTTATCTTAATAAATAAACAATGGGTTTCCGACCCATTACACTCCTCCTTCCTTAAGAATGGACAATTTTCCACAAACAAAATTGAACATCTAAAAAAAAAAAACTAAAACCCGATCAAAACTGATTCTCTACTATCTCTGTCTGATACAAAATACTGTCTAAACCTTTCCTTTACAAACTCAAAATACTTATCTCTAACAGTTACATTTCCATACAATTTTCACCCTGAAAAACAAAACAAAAGAAAAATCCCGCGAAACGAAAAAACATCCATCCATCCCCGGTGGAAAGGAACAAGGACACAAACGCAACGGTACAATCCTTTGTAGGCGCTCTCGGTGTTTAGCGTCCTTTGCTGTCCAACCCGGTCCATGGAAAACATGTAAATAAAAGAAAAACAAAACATGAGCAGTATCAAAAGTTATAAAACGACAATACAACTTACTCTTTCTCTATTTTCTATTTCTCCATCTACAGCCTAGTTGCATAACCTCTCGTCTTTGTCCTTCGTGTCCCAGCTTCCTTCTTCAAGATTCTTGTTTTTGCGCTCACGGGTGCGGATGTCCTAATCTCCATAGGGTTGACTTCCAAGAAATGCTCATCAAGTTGCAGGTGGTTAACATTTCTTTCTTAACCGTCGCGTCTTCTGAGTACGCCTTGTGGTCGCCATTTTCGGAATGTAAAAACCACCTGGGTTACTTACACTTCCTTTACGTAGCAAATACTTTTGTTCGTGTGAACTGAAAAACTACTCCTGAGTTTTTTTCGTCGGTTCCTTTAGTAATATAGGGGCCACAGGGAACGACTGTGCCGATCCAAAATACACTTAATAGTGTCATCAGGACTTTGTCCTGGATCCCTAATTACGTCGATTCCATATTCCATGCAAAGCGAACAAACTCGAGTTTCCTTCTGAATAGCAGCGAACGTCGCCAACTCGTCGATCGAAGCAATCTTCTCCTGGAGAGCTGACTTCTTAAACATCTTGCAACTCCTTGGCCGGATATTTAACTTCTTGATAACTTAGACTTTCTGGTTCATGTGTTGCTTTCCAATCCAACCCATATTCGCGGAAATAAATGCAAAGCAAATTCTCTTGCAATTCTCCCTTAAATGAACCCTTTAACTTTTTACTGTATAAAAAAACTAATTGCAAAAGTATCCCCTTAAATTTTAATACTAATTAATTAATCTAACTATGTGTTTATTATCTGGTGTCTAAGCAACTGTCTCGCTTCTCTGCTTTTCATCATTTACAACAACAACAATATTAATTTAATCTTTAATCTGTCTGTCAATAATCTCTAAACTTTTGCTTCGCCCTGTATACATATTTACTTTGTCCCTTTTTGTCGACACTGTACATCTGTGTTTTGACCTGGGTCGCCAGACAAAGGGTCGCCAACGACACAATTTTAGCTACCTGACTCTCGTAAACTCACAAGTTACGCAACAATGTACGCTTGCTAAGTCGAACAAAATATAATCCTATAACAAAGAAAACTATTCCTTCTTTTATCTCAAAATAAAAACAAAATGAAATTCAACTCCAACAACAAAATCTAATCAATTCTAAATCTTCAAATATAGTCAGACAAATGTATTCACGAACAGTCCAGAAAATAAAATAGAGCTAAAACACTATGCTAAAACTAAAACACTAAACGCATAACACATCCTTAATGCAAAACTTTTATACTAATTAAGACATTTATCAGTCCATTTTTCACACTACTGACATTTCTAATGTCCTTTCGAGCCGCAAATAATTAATTGCACGCATACTCGAGATTTCTCGTCGCATCTAGTTTTTACAGGTATCTAACCAAACCGTGGTTCTGGACAAACTAATACACTTTTCGCTAATTGATCATTCTTAGATGATCCAACTTTGGACATAAATTGATAAACCATACAATCAACTGGGAAGTATTTATCCTATATACCTTCTACCGATGCTTTCTACACAACTAATCTATGTACCTATTCTTATATCCCTAATTCATTAACTAACTTGATTGTTCATAACTTATAATCACTAGCTCTACTAATATCATTATCTAATGATTATAACATTACTTTTATCTTTAGCTCTATCTCATTTATATCCCACCACTGGCGCCAAATGTAGGAGCTCAAAATGGCGGGAAACACCGCGTCCCCCTATATGGTAGCGTTTGGCCGCGCCGCGGTTTAAGTTTTTTTTACCGGTCAAAATTCTAATTTTATCAAATCTAATCCAATCTATTCGAAGGCAAAAACTAACTGGGTTCTTTTTCTTGAACCTTGTAGACACATTTTCTGTCTACTAACTGACGCGTTTAAGTATTTAACATTTAATCAGGGCTGATAAAGCACGACTACAAAAATCAAACAAAACACTTCTCCAGAACAATAACATCTATTAACAATAATAATCAACAATCCCGTTTGATAGGCTACATAAAAAAATTAATGAAGCTTTGAACATATTGACGTTTAAATTAAAGCTAGGAGTTGATTTAGACAGACACACCTTTTTAGCAGAGATACCAATAAACAAATCGCATTTCATTTAAAATGAAATGCGAGACAAGTTGAAAAGACTTACGGATCAATAAACACTATAAGCACACGTTTGTGCTCTCACAAGTACATCTAGCCTATCTCGCGTCTTGGGACTAAGTAGGCCTCTGCCTGTAGCGTCTTTTCTGCACCCCGGCTTCAAAAGGCGGAAGTACGCCAAACCGGCCAATAGAAACAACTCTACTTTTCTACAGAATACCACATGTTCAACTGAACACCAAAATTCTACGCTGTCTACATTTCGACTAATTTAATCACTTATCTTAATAAATAAACAATGGATTTCCGACCCATTACAGCCCGATGTTGTAAGGATGTGACATGTACGGGCATGTTGGATACAGGTCGATGTATGCCCCTTTTTATCGATCCGCTTTAATTTTTCCGGCGTTGATGGTTTGGACACCTTTTCACCGTTCTTCTTGCAACAGCTGTGCACGTGTCCAAGGTCTCCACAGTCCTAGCACTTAAGTTCCGTTTTCCTTTTTATGGCTCTCTCCTCCAAACGGCGCAGACGCTCCTCGTTATCTTCTAACTGTCTAACGCCAGCATGATTCTTGCAGCCTCTTTTCACCGCCTCCATCTCTGGTGTGCGAGCTAATGCATCAGTTATTTTTCTTGGGCACAAAAGCGTCACTCTTTCTTGTATTTCCGTATCTTAAAGTCCTGCGAGAAAAGCGTCCACAGCCAGCTATTCTAATACCTCTTCATTTAAATCTGGCCAAGCTAATCGTGCTAGACGAGACACATCAAACTCAAACTCTGTCAACGATTCATTAATTGTGGGCGATATACCTACTTGTCTCAGATGGCTCTGACCATAGCGCATCTCCAAATTCTTCACGAGGGCATCATAGTCACCTTGCTCTGCTAGGGAGAGTTTATAGAGTATCTCAGCCGCATCCCCACGCAAGGACAGTGTCAGTGATGTGGCTTTCTCCGCAGTAGACCAATTTTATTTGCCTTTGCTGCTGCTTCAAATTGTTTGAGGTAAGTGGCCCATGCTGTTTTTCTTTCAAACTGCGGTGGTTTCATGTGACCTCAATGTCAGCTGAACCACCACTCTTTATGGCATCGCTCTCTCCTGGCACAATAATTTCCTTCTCCAACCCGTCTGTCTTTTCTGTAACAATTCTAATTTCTTGTCCACCTCTAATAATTTTTCCTCGATATCTACAGTAAGTTTCTGTTCTAATTTGTTGGAATTTTCTAGCAGCTTTTGTTCCAAGGTGATTGGAGTTTCTTGGAGACTTTACTGGAGCATCTGTTCCAAGGTGATTGGAGTTTCTTGGAGACTTTACTGGAGCATCTGTTCCAAGTTGCTTGACGTTACTTGAAGACTTTGCTGGAGCTGTTGTTTCAAGTTGCTACAGCTTTCTTGCATCTTCTGTTCCAAGTTGCTTGAAATTTCTTCCATTTTTTCCAAAACGGAATTAATATCGCTCTCACCGGCAAACACAAAGTCTCCGGATCATTGCCTTCTTTTTCCTGTACTTTCAGCTCATTTAACAACTTCTTCGGAGCCATATTTATTTCTGATTTACAATACTACTTCTGATACCAATGTAACGTTTTTCGTGAGTTCAATATGTGTGAATAAAACGATAGTTTATTTATTGCAAAATTAACTTTAATTTAGTTTACACTTATTATTACACTACTTATTTATTTCCACTAATGTCAATACGTCACGACTTCACAATCAGGGTTAGTCCCATTCAGCTGCTCTAGCCGTCTCGAACCATCTAGCTGTTAACATTCTCGAACCCTCTAGCAAACAGCGGCTGCCGGTGCCGGCCTGGCGGCTAGTACTGTATTGTGCTGTCGTTGGTGTATTGCTGTCCTCGAACGTCCGTCTCGTAACAATATTAGCTGTTATTATGGAATTATCAACAAAATGTAAAAATTACAGTGATATATGAAATACCTCGTAAAATTATGCCCGTTTGCACCGTATTTATTAAGAATGGCGTAAATTTAAGAACAGCTTATCTTTATGCCTAACTTATGTCGGGCACCATTTCCTAACTTAAGCATCACTTAAGGGTTCCTGACGTTTGCTACATTGTAAAGTTCTAGTAATATTGGGAAATAATTGGTCCTCAAATGAACAGTACGAGGGGGGCAAAAGTAACGAGAATTTCGTTAAAACTTCTTTATTAATCATTACTTTTCACACAACATTTTAATCATCCTCAAAGTAATTCCCATTGACTGTAATACAGTTGTCCAATCGTTTTGTTTTTCATTGTTCAAAACAGTTTGTAAATTCATTTATTGGAATGTTCGTTAGTCCTGAGTCTAGGGAGCAAAAAAGTCACAAGGGGCTAGATCCGGTGAATAGGAGGGGGGGTGAACAATTGGTGTCATTCTGGTTGTGGAGCTGAAAGTAATAAAAGATTGATGTGCTTTGTTTGGATCTATATAGCTACTACTTTCGATCATTCGATCGTCATCAGGCTTTGCCGTAAATAATATTCTTCGTTTACAATAGAGTCATAGTACAGAGAAACGTTGTTATGGTAATTAAAATTAAAATCTACACTACTCAAGTTGTATTGCTTAAATCTAGTAATTATGGTAATTATATAACATTTGCATGCATTTACCGTCATTTTTGCAGGGTACATTCGTATGAGAAATGATAGTTTGATATTACGCATCTGGATTGTATTGTGCAGTATTTTCTTCTTTGTTCTATGGTTTCTGTTGTAGGTTGTGTCGTGTGCTAAAATATATATTGTTATCTCTCAGTGTTGTTGTCGTTTCATTGGTAATTGAATCAGCATGCATGTAAATATTGTGATTGCACAGATTTTTATGGATTTTTGTATAATTACCTTAGGGATCAGAGACAAACACTCAAACACTTAAGAATACATGTGCAGTTCGATGAAGTTAGTTGATTAGTGTGATTGTGTGGTTATTGAGTTTGCTCTGACGTTTGCTCTGTTCCCCTTACATTATTGGCGGGAGGTTTCAACATTTTCAGGAATAGGTGATTTCTGTGTATTTCTACATTTTCGTTAATTAGCTGGTTTGGATTTCAATTCCTGAAGCATATTCGTCTTTCTTGACTTATTGAACTGGTGCAGCATTGTAAATCTATCTGTTTCGATTTTATGATTGTTTTCTTGGAAACACTTGAGTTTCTGTTGTGTAAGTGTTCTCTGAACCGTGTCACCAGACTTCTGCCAACTTGGCCTATGTATACCTGATTACATTCGCAAGTGATTTTGTAGATACCGCTCTTTTGTAATAAATCGATTTTGGGTTTGTTATTGACTATATGGTTGCTTAGTTTTCCGGCGTATTACGGCGGTTTTCTGGTGTTTTGAGAGTAGCGATTTCATTTTGTATGAAATATGGAAACGCAATGAGATATATTTTTCTGTTTGTTATTTGTGTGGGTATATTTGATTGCTAATTAGTTTGGTTTGAATGCTATTGTATATTATTTGCATATCCCTGTAAGTGTATCCATTGTTTGATCCTATCTTTATGATATTAGCTATTTGTCTTTTAAATTCTGCATCACGCAATGGAACAGGCAGAGCTCTGTGAAACATAAATCTGAAGGCTGCCTGTTTGTTTGTGATTGCGTTGTTAGAATGTTTTGGAATAATAATAATATCTGTATGAGTGGCTTTACGATAAATATCAAATTAGAGGTGTTTTTCATTCGGGTTTCTCTTTATCAGGAGGTCTAGAAATTGTAAGGTGTTATTCTTTTCCACTTCTATGGTGAATTCCAGATTACTTAAGTTATTGAAAATTGTGTGTAGTGCTTTCAGTTGAGCATTATTACCTGTGAAAATAATGAATATATCATCCACATGCCTGCCATAGTACAAAATATTATTAGTAACGATGTTATATTGTCCTGAAAAAGTTTTTCTTTTTTTTTTTTGGTGTCATGCCGTTTTTTGTCAAAAACTGCTTTAGACAGGGCAGTGTGGGCAGGTGCGTTATCGTGGTGGAAAAACCAATCCTCTGTGCTCCAAAGATCCGCCCTTTTCTTCTGGATGTTTTCCCTCGACCTCCTCAAAACCTCCAAGTAGAAGTGTCGATTGACCGTTTGGCCTGGAGGAACAAACTCAGTGTGCAATCGAAGAAACAAATAAGCATTGTTTTGATGTTCGACTTCACTTGGCGTGCTTTTTTTGGACGAGGAGAGAGAGAGCTGTCTTCCACTGGCTTGATTGCTGCCGTGTTTCTGGGGCGTACCCAAAGCACAACGATTCATCACCAGTAATGATCTTAAAAAAAATCTGGGTCCTCTCCCAACTGATCTTTCAGTTTAAGACAGGCTTGAAGTCGACGCTGCCTTTGGTCGTCAGTGAGAAGGCGAGGGACAAACTTGGCTGCAACCCTTCTCATGTGCAAATCTTCGGATAAAATCCTCTGCATTGAACTCCATGACACTCCAGACATCTCACACAGTTGATCAATGGTTCGGCGACGGTCTTAACGAACAAGGGTGTTGATTTTTTCAACGTAACGAGGTTGGTCTTCAATCGACATCTCTCCATTCTTAAAGCGCGAACCAGTCGTATACACTTGTTTTGCTTAGGCCATCATCCTCATAAGCTGTTTTAAGTATAACAAGGGTTTCCGCTGGCGTCTTCCCCAACAGAAAACAAAATTTCACATCCACGCGTTGCTCCCGGCAGTCAGCCATCTCACGTTTTCATCGAAACTGACAAGGTTGAAAATATTCTTGTACGAATTGAAACGGTCTTGTTTACACTTGCATACTTCCGCCATAGTTCCGCATACTTCCGCCATACAGTATGGCTTAAGTTATGTCGTTCTTAACTGTAGATAGATAATGAATATGTGACGGTACAAACAAAATCGATGGCATAAGTAGGATAGCATACTTAAGCAATTCTTAACACAAACGGCGTAAACGGGCATAAATGTTTTGATTTCATTTTTACTTTCCGACTAGTACCATAGAAGCACTATCGATGGAAAAAAATGGGATTTCAACAGAAATGCGCGTTTTAAGGTCACCTGAACCTATTGCAATGATTTCTGGTATGTATGTGTGTGTCTGTGAACACGATAGCGTCCAACAGTACGACGGATTGGGCTCAAATTTTGCATACTTATTTAGAATTGCTAGGGGACAAACTGCATTGTTTTTGGTGGCGATCCGTGTTCCGTTGTGAACTTCTAGGTGCACAAAATTTCAATTTTCTGTTAAATGAACAAGAAATAATAAGTATGTGACCCAAAAAAATAGTAAAAAAATCTTTGCTGCAAGGGGGATGTTTTAAGGGATTGAGAAAAATATTTCTGTGGCCGACAAACGATTAGCCACTTCTGCAGCTGTTGCCAGTTCACGAGCACAGCGCGATTTTACTAGGTAAGACGCGTTTTAATTTTTTTTTGCTTGATACTTTTTCTCTGCTGGTGACGAGAAAGCGCTAGGCTTCAAGTATGTACACTGATAAATTTATGTCTGCTCCTTCCAACCAACTTTTGTTTTTATTTAAAAGTCGATCCATTTTCATATTGGATTCCGTCCATCTTTCAGCAAATTTTGATGAAATACTTGAAATTTTCAGCATAATCAGTCATTCAATGATTCGGTTATTATATCCCTAACATCGAACTTCTAACATAATCCATTAGACAAGCATTCGATCTCCTTTGCCATGTTTCCGCCATTCTACGAAAAAGTCAATTTTTGTCTCGAGTACACATGTCCTAAAAATCAAATAACAAAAGGTCTGCGGTGGCTCTCACCCAACTTTCGGACTACATCGTTGGAATAATGAAGTGTCTGAACACTTTTGCAATTATTCAATTTAGTAAAGCCAGAGCCATCTCTGGACGCTACCTAACGTCAGTTTCTATGACAGAATTATATTTGTCATACTGACATTTAATGTCATGTAATGTCAGTGGCACTGACGTTTGTCAAAATCTGAGAATTTGCAATATAACGAAAAGGCTGTGGATTCTGTCAAACTGCTACTAGAAACACTTAGGGTGGAATTCAGAGACACATATTGAGTGACACTCATACTATACTCACACTACAATTGACGAGTAGCACTCAATTTGGAATTCACAAACCACACTCACTAATCTTAGACTACACTAACCCCTGAACATAACTCAATATTGCTTGGCGTTTTAAGTCAGAATCAGTCAGATTGTAGTGAAGTATATAGTGCACTCATTTGCGACTTTCTCCTGTTATTTTCCACGTTTTATCATTATGGATAACTTTGACAATTACATTAATTACATTGAAAATGACTTTCATGTATATGCTCGTATACCTAGGCAAGTACAGAACGTTTTTGGTATTATAAGCATATTAAAAATCTAACCTAATAATGCTGTTTATAGGTTAGTTTTAAGGAATATTGGTAATCCCTTAGAATTATATAATAATTCACAACTACTATGGATGTATAGATTTGGAAGGGACTCCATCCAAAACATCCTAATGCCATTAGTATATCCTGTACATCCCAATGGTAGTCGAGGCCTGCCAATACCTACCATAGTCAAACTATGTACAGCATTGAGATTTTATGCCACAGGAAGCTATCAGGCAACTTTACATTATAACGTAAAAAATAATTGTATGCACATTTTCAGAGAATTTGTGGTGATTTATATGAGATAAGTCAATCGTCTTGTTGCCGCATTGTCATGGAGGTTTCGGAAATCCCCAGCACGAATTGTAACAGATTTATTAAATTTCCTAGGGTTCCACAACTTGTAGCAAATCGGCAATTATTTTATAATATTTCCCATTTTCCTGGTGTATCAGGATGTATAGATGGTACACACATCGAAATTATGGACCCTGGTGGGGAACGAGCAGAAGTGTCCCGTAACAGGAAAGGCTGGATGTCTTTAAATGTCCAAGTTGTGGCTGGTCCGTCATTGCAAATATTGGATATCGTAACCCGGTGGCCAGCTTCCGCTCATGATAGCCGTATATTTAATAGCAGCACTGTTAAATTGCGATTTGAAGAAGGGCAAGTACCTGGGATTCCGTTAGGGGACAATGCTTATCAGCAAACAAGGCACGAATACTGCAGCGGAGCGTTGCTATAATGCTGCGCACATCAGAACGAGGAATGTTGTTGAGAGAACGTTTGGTATTTGGAAGGCAAGGTTTTGCTGCTTAATACACACGCTGCGAAACCACCCGCATTATCGTCGCTACAGCAGTTCAGCACAACATTGCCATTGAAAGACGTGAATACTTTAACGACTTTGAAGGTGCGAAAGAACGCATTGTTCCGCAGCCAGAACCACAACCTCCTAATATATGAGGAAATGTTATTAGAGTGGCATTTATAGCAACTTATAATAAACTTTATTGCACAAACTAAATAAATATATAAACAAACTAAACAAATAAATAAATATCATATAACATTTAAAAAAACAAAATAAAAAAATATGCTATAACATTTAAATAACAAAATAATAACTAAAATAAACAAATATGCTATAACATTTAAATAACGTAAACTCTAACTAACCTAACGTAAAGTCTTAAAATTACGTAAACAAATTAACCGAGTTCATTACTTCTTCCTCGATCAGTAAAATTCTTTTTCGTATTTCAAACAGCTCTTCGTCATTTTCTTGACCACGGTTTGTTTTTTTAATTCTTTCTTCTGCCTCTTCTTCGATCACCTGACACTTTTTTGCGGCGATACGCTGATTTTCTGGTCCGCTCTTTTTTTGCACAACAGGTGTATTTTCTCTTTCTTCCTGTCGCTGGCCTTCTCCCAACCAGATAATGGACATTTCTTGAAGTGGCCCTGGTGTGTCGCTGTCAATAACATCTTGCAGCTCGATGTCAACATTATCGAGTATCTACTGCGCCATTGATTGCCTCGACTGCTGGAGGATTAAAATCGCCGCCACCTGTTTTCAGCCGCTCCCTCTTTTCATCACACAACTCTTTCCGTCGTCTGGCTTTGGTATTTTCCCAGCACTGTTTCAGCTGACCACAAGTTCTCTACAATTGACATACATCAAGGAATAACCGATAATTATTATTTGTGATAATACATACACAATTATTTTCCAGCATAGAACTGAATTCTTGTGTCAACGCTTCCCACGCCCTTTTTTTACTGGCAACACTAATCGAGTCGGTTTTTTTATTTTCAATTTTTTGCTGGTATTTGTTTACCAGTTCAATAAACATGTTTTTTTCTTTACCCGTTATATTCCGTTGACTCACCATTGTAAACTCATAAACAAACGTGATGCGCTGACAGACCAACATATAGAATGTCTATTTGGCAGATGCAATTCTGTTAAAGGTCTATTTCACTCGTACTATCATGAGGCATTCTTTTCAGCTGTTTTTGAATACAAAATTCAGTGTGAGTCTAGGGTAGACTAGGATTCGCCTAAGCTGAGTTAGATACTAGTAGAGATTGAGAATAGTGGGAGTGGGAATGTAGGTGTCTTTCTAAATTCCACCCTTAGGCCGAACCATGGCCGACCCCTTGTAATCCGGAACTTTTTTCAACCGGAGTACCTTGTCCGATTATTTACATACATATGTACATACATTATTTTATTATAAGCACGTCAGATTATAGGGGGTGCCGGATTTCCGCGGATCTACTGTATTGCAACGGCGCGTCGGCGAACGCGCAGCTGACGCGTGTGGTCCTCGTCCGCGCAGCGGAGGGGCGGACGGTCGGTATATATCGCCGGCAATATAGTGGTCGGCGCCGACCGACGGTCCGTACCGGCCGTGCGCCTTGTACTGTTACCTGCCCTAAACCGTTTATCCCACTGATCTGCAAATTTGTATACATATTTAAAGTCACTGGATGGTGAGCTGATATCAGTTTTTTGAGTGCACGCTATAATCACCGTCTGCCACAAACGAGAGGTATTTCATTCCAAGCATGCTTTTGTTGAAGCCCTCCAGAATTATATCAGTCTCCATGGCTGAAGATGACCCATCCCAGTTTTGTAGCATACATGCTGTGCGGGTTTAATATTTTTATTATAAGCTGTTTGGTAGATATTGCACCATTTATTGCGGATTCCAGCAAACAATACTTTTCTAGTATTTTTACCAGTAATAACACCCTGAATTATATCAGTCTCCATGGCTGAAGATGACCCATCCCAGTTTTGTAGCATACATGCTGTGCGGGTTTAATATTTTTATTACAAGCTGTTTGACAGATATTGCACCATTTATTGCGGCTTCCAGCAAACAATACTTTTCTAGTATTTTTACCAGTAATAACACCCAGAATTATATCAGTCTCCATGGCTGAAGATGACCCATCCCAGTTTTGTAGCATACATGCTGTGCGGGTTTAATATTTTTATTACAAGCTGTTTGACAGATATTGCACCATTTATTGCGGCTTCCAGCAAACAATACTTTTCTAGTATTTTTACCAGTAATAACACCCAGAATTATATCAGTCTCCATGGCTGAATATGACCCATCCCAGTTTTGTAGGATACATGCTGTGCGGGTTTAATATTTTTATTATAAGCTGTTTGGCAGATATTGCACTATTTATTGCGGATTCCAGCAAACAATACTTTTCTATTATTTTTACCAGTAATATCGTACTTTTACCAGTAATATCGTAATATTTAACAGTTTTCTAGGATACATGCTGTGCGGGTTTAATATTTTTATTATAAGCTGTTTGGCAGATATTGCACCATTTATTGCGGATTCTGCGAACAATACTTTTCTAGTATTTTTACCAGTAATAACAACCTACAATTATTAATTATTGTTATTATTGGTGATGGTATAAAAATTGCATCTACATCAAGCATGACAAAAAGTCATCCTGCATACAAGTTATGAGTGCTTCCATACCGCACAAGAAGCAGCTGTATGGGATTTCCCCAACTTCTCTCTTGTATTGATACACTGTTTTTAATCTATACATTTATTAACAACCTGGTGTACACGTCTTATTCTTATGGTAGCTTGACGACGACTCACAGTGGGCAATTTGGGTCTTTTAGCGGGACAAAAGTCATTAAGCTGTAATGAGAAATTAACTAGTCGA
This sequence comes from Aphodius granarius, assembly GCA_963971325.1. Taxonomy (NCBI): domain Eukaryota; kingdom Metazoa; phylum Arthropoda; class Insecta; order Coleoptera; family Scarabaeidae; genus Aphodius; species Aphodius granarius. The sequence continues at coordinate 18,871,354 of OZ020221.1, forward strand.
GGGTGATTAGGGAACAATACTGTCGAGGAATTTCAAAAATTACTTGTTTACTACAACCCTACTTAATGTATGGAGTAAACAAAGTTCTGGTATAAATATTCGGTTCCTAATAGAATTTAGGCAGTACGATTTGTGCGCTTAATCAATCAATAATAAGTTTTTGTAGATCTGTGAAGTGATTATTTCAAGAATGGATTCTTGTAGTGGAGGTATGTGTACATTATTTTATACTAGTTACTTGATGTGAATTTATTCTTTTAAAATATTATTACCGCTCTAAACTGTTCAGTATTTGTGTGGTGTGCTGAGCGACTTCTACTTACTTGTGTAGACATTTAGTTAGTGACCACCACGAGCTTCTAAGGGTTTGTTTAATGTAACATGAAGAGAAATTAACGTAGTTATTCAGGATGTAAAGCTTTTTTTGCGCATTTTTGCGCAACTAATAAAAATATTTAATTTTCAGAAGTAACTCACACAATAACAAGACGGGAATATTTTGATGTGTTGCGACGTCATGACAAAAAAAGTAGAAATGAAGAGATTTTTAAGTATATAACATCCAGCTACTGCACAACAAGGCTTTTACATGTTAGTGTAATGAAAATAAAAGAGACTATCTCTCAGTTTTCACAAAAAATAAGTGATCGTTGGGAAAGGAGTCAACGAAAGACGGAGGTTTTCCTAACAAAGTTTGAAGAATGGATTTATGGCGAAGACGTAACATTTTCTATACAGTACGAAGATCAACCAACGCCATCAACCTCATTATTGGATATTGCAGGTAGACCTATTAAAGTTTTTGATGAAGCAAGTTCAAAAACAAAGAGAAGAAGAGTGCAGGATTTGTTAGATTCGAGGACTGAGAGTGAACTTGTGTTTGCTGCTGAAACCGCTATACGTCAATCTGGAAAACGAGACGTAGCTAATATTATTCGGAAAGTAAATTCGTCAAGTGAAAAGGTAACAGCTTTGAAGAATTTAAGCAAATCTGCTGACAAGCAACGATCATATACAGCATACGTACAAACTAACACGAAAACGTGCAAGAGGTATAGGGCATAATATATATCCATCATATGGTAGTATTCAAAAAGCCAAAAGTGACTGCTGTCCAAAAAATGATATGATTCATATAACAAAATCCAGTGTTAGTATCAATTTACAAGCTATTTTAGATCTCACTGTAAAGCGTCTTGTAATGGCGCAAGATGCCGTTTTTTCACATCTTTTAGAAAGTAATATTAATAGTTTTAATCTAATTAGTAAATGGGGGTGTGACGGAAGTTCAGGACACAGTAGATACAAGCAAAAATTCTCTAATGTCGAAAATGATGATGAATATCTCTTCGTGTTTTCATTTGTACCTTTAAAATTACATGCAAAAAATGATGATAGGGTTTGTGCATGGCAAAATACTCGTCCATCATCAACGAGGTATTGTAGAGTAGAGAATCTGATAATCTTACACGCGCTGAAACTAAATTAATACAAGACGAGATAGATAATTTGTTGCCTTCAAAAGTAATTTTAAATGAAAAGGAAATTATTGTACGTCATACACTATTATTAACTATGGTTGATGGCAAAGTTTGTAACGCGATAACTGAAAATTCTTCCAGCCAAACTTGTTATATTTGTGGAGCAAAACCATCAATGATGAATAAAGATTTGCAAAGAGAAGATCGTCAGGAAAGGTATAGTTTCGGTCTGTCTACTTTGCATGCTTGGATAAGAACATTTGAGTGTCTCCTGCATATCAGTTATAAGCTTGATATTAAAAAGTGGCAAGTTAGAGGTGAAGCTGACAAGCGAGCTGTAGAAGAAAGAAAGAAGATCATCCAAGATAGTTTCAAAAAAGAGATGGGTTTAATAGTGGATAGGCCAAAGCCTGGCTTCGGTAACACAAATGATGGGAACACGGCACGCAAATTTTTTAAAAAATTCGATGTTAGTGCACAGATTACCGGACTTGATGAACGCTTAATATATAAATTTTATGTTATACTACAAACTTTGTCATCAGGATATGAAATAGACTTACCAAAGTTTGAATTATATGTAAAGGAAACAAAAGAATTATACTTAAATTTATATGAGTGGTATTATCTACCCTCTACTGTCCATAAAATACTTGTGCATAGCTCTAATGTCATTAAATATTGCATTTTACCAATTGGTCAGATATCAGAAGAAGCACAAGAATCGCGAAATAAAGATTATAGACGTTTCAGAGTACACAACACAAGAAAAGATTCTCGCATTCATACTAATACAGATTTAATTACAATGCTTTTAATCACTTCCGACCCATTAGTAAATAGTTTCAGAGAATCACCCTGTAAATCGAAAGGGTTCTTATCCAAAGAATGCTTACTAATGTTAAAAGAAAGTTATCACCCTCCTACTCCCCAGGTAATTCGCAGTGATGATTTAGATAATACTGGTGATAATGAAATTTACACGGTTGAGGATTCTTCTGAATTAGAATCTAAATCTGACTCCGATTCTGGTTAGTAATTTTTATATTATAATACTACAAGCTTTAGGATTTTTAACAGCTTCAAATAATTATTTCCTTACTATTTACAATTTTTGTCAGTATCTTTGTTTATTTGCATCTATAATATTATTACAATGGCAACGTCTCAGAATTGCAAAACCAAATTTATTGTTCAACCCCTAGAAAACCACCCCCACTGGTATTTATATTTTTCTTACTATTATAATGTGTTCTCCTGTATGATATTATTATATTTGCAAGATTTCAGAATAAAAACCAAATTTATTTATCAACCCCCAAAAAGCCCACCCCCATTGGCATTTAGATTTTTCTTACTATTTTTAGTGTGTTCTCACGTATGATATTATTATATATATTCGAAAGATTTCAGAATTTTAAAGACTAATTTCGTTTAAACCCCTAGAAAACCACCCCTACTGGTACTTAGATTTTTTTTAACAATTATTAGTGTGTTCTCACGTATTATATTATTATATTCACAAAGTTTCAGAATTTTTACACAAAATTTATTTTTTAACCCCCTTAGAAACAACCCCCATAAGGATTAGATTTTTTTCCACTATTTTCCGATGATCTAACGATTATTTTACGTTGATTGAAGAAGAAAAATAATTTTGTCCACCTAAAAGTTGAAAATTGCCACTGTGCGACTGTTACATAACTTCGTTACGTGCCTAACCATACAATACCTACTACTCAAGTAAAAAATGCTTGCCTAAACATAGCCGGCCACCTTGGAAGCCGCAATGGCTTACAAAAAAAAATAAACGAGTAAGTAGAAATACAAAATAAATACGTGTAGTATCGAAACCAAACACTGTAAATAAATGAAACCAAAGGTAAGTAAATCATAAATGATGCTAAGAATGTAAACTAAGTAAATGTAAATCAAATCAAAAAACATCGTGTTGTAAAACTAAAATAGCTATTTTCTAATAAAGTCTTTTCTTCAATGTTTAGTTTTACTGTCCTAATCGCTACTCACACGGCAACGCGCATAGCTTTGTTACAGCCCTTTTTATGACACCACTCGCGGTTTTCACAGATACCACTCTGGAGACGCCATCTTTTCCTGGATGTAGCTCGGTAATTCTACCCAAGGACCATCTCAAAGGAGGGGCGTGATCATCCTTGATAAGGACCAATACGCCTATCTTCAGTACTTCTGGAGAACGTACCTTCCACTTGGTTCGGATCTGGAGTTCGGATACGTATTCTTTGGACCAGCGCCAGCGTGTCCAAAAATGTTGAAACATTTTTTGAAGCCGTTGAAATCGTATGAGCCTGTTTTCCTGTACGTCCTGCAGATTTGGTTCAGGAACCGTAGTCAGAGTTTCGCCGATAATGAAGTGCGCAGGTGTGAGAGGTGTGTTATCACAAGGATCGGATGATAGAGGATACAGGAGTCTGGAGTTTAAGCAAGCTTCAATTTGTGTTAATATAGTTGCAAACTCCTCAAAAGTGAGTTTTGTTTCACCTATTACTCTCTTTACATGGTGCTTGACCGATTTAACACCTGCTTCCCAGATGCCGCCAAAGTGGGGTGCTCTGGGAGGTATAAAATGCCATGTGATACCCTCCTGGTTTAATTCAGACCGAATTTGATCAGATTTAAGAAAACTCTGTAGCTGAGTGTTTGCACCGACAAAGTTCGTGCCGTTATCGGAGAATATGTTAAGACATTTACCGCGTCGCGCTGTAAACCTTCGTAAAGCCGCCAGAAAGGCTTCAGTCGTCAAATCGCTCACAAGTTCTATGTGTACCGCCTTTGTTGCCAAACACACGAACAAGCATACGTATGACTTCGTCACTTTAAAATTTCGGGTTTTTCGGTCACGAATGAGGAAGGGACCCGCGTAGTCAACGCCGCAGTTTAAGAATGGTCTAGCCGGGGTAACACTTAACCTTGGCAAGTCTGCCATTTGATGTTGAATATTGCTTGGATTCGCCTTACAACGGAAACATCGAATGCATTGGTGTACTTTTCTTTTTACTAAATTTCTACCGCTAATTATCCAATATTTCTGACGTAATTCAGCCAAAAGTGCTTGTGGTCCTGCATGAAGCAGTCTGATATGTTCATGTTTTACAAGTAATTCGGAAAAATGACCATTGCCTGGTAGTACGATTGGGTGCATTTTGTTTGGTTCGTAATCAGAATATTTTAATCTCCCTCCAACACGAATAATGCCATCGGAATCTAAATACGGAGCAAGAGATAACATTTTGCTAGATGAACCTACAGATCTTGTCTTGACTAAATCATGCAATTCTTGAACAAAATAAATTCCTTGGACTATTTTTATCAATCTAGTAAACGCGTTACTGAGTTCGCATGCAGTTAGAGGGCCTAGTTGTCTTAGGGCAGGATTTAATTGACAATTGTTTTTGAATCTCATACAATAAGCTACGACTCTTTGTAATTTAGTCAGCGTAGACTATTTATGAATTATGCTGATGTCCGGTACGATGGTATTTAAGCTTATTGTATTTTTTCTAAGTTCATTTTGTATGGGCTCTGGCAACTCATTGTATTGAAAGTTCTCAACGGTTTTTGTTGGCCATTCGTTTGGCGATTTTGAGAGCCATGATGGGCCATGCCACCAAAGCGATGAGTTTTTTAGTGATTTTGGTTCGATCCCACGCGTTAAAAGGTCCGCAGGATTTTCTCGGGTATTTACATAATTCCAGCTCTCCGGGCGCGTAAGAGTTTGGATTTCGGACACTCTGTTAGACACAAATACCTTCCATTGTGATGACTGTGATTTTATCCAGCTCAAAACAATCGTCGAATCTGACCAGAGGTATACATCGTTAAAACTGATCCTTACGGATTCTATCACCGTTGTAGCTAGTCGTGCCAACAACAAAGCGCCGCAAAGCTCTAGCCTTGGAATTGTGGCTCCCTTTAATGGAGAGACGCGAGTCTTTGCACATAATAAGCGAACTAGGCTACGTCCATCATGATCTACGCTCTTTATGTATATGGCAGCGCCATATGCCGATTCTGAAGAGTCTGAAAATCCATGTAATTCGATTACTCTTGGATTTTGACGTAAAATCTGTCTCGGTATTTTAATTTCATTTAATAATCCCAGCTGATTTTGAAATGCTAACCATTTGGTGTGTAGGTTTAATGGAATAGACTCATCCCAAGAGAGCTTGTACATCCAAAGGATTTGAAGTATCAACTTAGCAGTTATGGTGCATGGGCTTAGTAGACCTAAAGGGTCAAATATTTTTGCTATCTCGGCAAGGATTGTACGCTTTGTAATTTGCTTTATTGGTTTCGCGTTTATATCGTAGTTTAAGCTATCATCGGTGGGTGACCAGGTAAGACCGAGTGTTTTAGAAGTTTTATCACCGAATTTAAGAACCTTTGAGGCCGAAGTATCCTTTGTTATATCATTTATAATTTCCAGTTTATTTGAACGCCATTTATGCAGTTCGAAACAGCCCTGTTGTAATATGTCCGAAATTTGCCTTCCTAAACTTACAGCTTTGGGTTTTTTGTCAGTTTACGTTCTAACGCGAAAAAACGTTTTTCAGCTTCTTGTCTCGATTCGCCAAGTAATGTTATCGGTTTCTTTAGGGGTAGTTTAACTATAAATCGTCCATCCAATGCCCGAGTTGTTTCAGAATTGAACAGCTCTTCGCATTCATTTTCTGCTGGAGACAATTTCCTTTGAACACCTACTTCTTCTAATTCCCAGAACTTTTCCAAACTTTCATCTAAGCTCTGATTGGTAATAAAGTTGCATGAAGAACGATTCGACTTCATGCGTTGTTGTGAGATAGGACCTGAGATGATCCATCCTAATAGAGTTTTTTGTAAAATAGGTTTTATATTTTTCAAGTAAGCGACATTTAGATTTTAAAAATTCTGAGAACTGTTCGTAGTCTGGTATGTCATTACCGTGTTTTTCTTCCCACTCCCTTCTTGTGACAGAGTCCAATTTTTCTGAAATTATCGTTACTATCAAAGCATCCCACTGCTTGACCGGTTGTCCCAAGACCTCTAAGGCGCGTATATGCTTGCTTGTACCGTCCCATATAGACCGCAAATTTGTGTGAGATTCTTTGGAAATGGAGGGCATGTGCAAAATAGCCTTAATGTGGTTATTTATTAGTAACGACTTATTTTCGAATCGTTCTATCAATAATGTCCATGCAGTATCATAATTAGCGTCAGATATTTCCAAAGCGTTAACCACTTCAGCAGCGTCACCTTTCAGGGAAAGCCTTAAGTAGTGAAACTTTTGGATTTTTTGAATAGAGTCGTTTTCGTGAATAATTGACTTAAAGGTGTCTCTGAAAAATAACCACTGCGTATAGGATCCGTCAAATGAGGGTAAGTTGACTGTGGGTAGCTTTATGTGACTCGCCGTGTGTATGCTTTGATCGATGTGCGTGCATGACTGATTTGACAAAGCTGTTTCCGTGACTGTGGCTATAGGAGGGCTCAACATACGTTTCGCGACAGTAATTGCTTCATAGAATGCAGTTTCAAATGTATCGCGTTCTTTTTCGTGAACATCTTGCTCGGTTTTAGTGTCCAACAGCTCGATGTTTAGCTGTATTTCACTAAATTCGTCAATCAGCGTTTGAATTTTTGATAATCGCGTTTCTATCTGAATTAAATCAGGTTTATCAGTTTTTATGTCTACGAACGTTCTAAAGCGCGTTAGTGATCTTTTTGCATTTGATCGTCTTTGTTTGCTACCGCTAGCTCCGTCGTCATTTTTGCGAACAAAAGATTTCAAGTCGCGAATGATTATTATAACACTTATGTGCACGTTGCGAAATTGAAATCGTGTTTAAGGAGATTAGGATTGATTTGATTAGGATGCAGAAAATGAACAAGGAGCGCACTAACCTGCTTCTTGTGGCGTGATGTATGTGTGGGTGTGACGTTCTAGCGTTGTAGGTTGCTGGCTTGCTTGTGTTGTTGTTTTTGATGTAATTATTGTTGTAAATTAGTGTTTGTCGCTGTTTCTTCATTCGTTTCGACGGACCATTATGTATGTGATTTCCCCAACTTCTCTCTTGTATTGATACACTGTTTTTAATCTATACATTTATTAACAACCTGGTGTACACGTCTTATTCTTACGGTAGCTTGACGACGACTGTTACATAACTTCGTTACGTACCTAACCATACAATACCTACTACTCAAGTAAAAAATGCTTGCCTAAACAGCAGCATTGTATCCATGACCATATGACCGTTTGCTCCACCTCACATCTACATATACGGCAGTCCATGATAGACTTTTGTCTTTCTCTTACCGACATTGCCAAGCGTTAATAAATAAACAAATACAGGAGATCCCCGGTAATCCGAAAAACGTTTTGCAAGGCGGTGTCGGATGATTGAATTTGTCGGACTATAGAGTGTTGCTGCCGACCCCTTGTAATCCGGAACTTTTTTCAACCGGAGTACCTTGTCCGATTATTTACATACATATGTACATACATTATTTTATTATAAGCACGTCAGATTATAGGGGGTGCCGGATTTCCGCGGGTCTACTGTATTGCAACGGCGCGTCGGCGAACGCGCAGCTGACGCGTGTGGTCCTCGTCCGCGCAGCGGAGGGGCGGACGGTCGGTATATATCGCCGGCAATATAGTGGTCGGCGCCGACCGACGGTCCGTACCGGCCGTGCGCCTTGTACTGTTACCTGCCCTAAACCGTTTATCCCACTGATCTGCAAATTTGTATACATATTTAAGGTCACTGGATGGTGAGCTGATATCAGTTTTTTGAGTGCACGCTATAATCACCGTCTGCCACAAACGAGAGGTATTTCATTCCAAGCATGCTTTTGTTGAAGCCCTCCAGAATTATATCAGTCTCCATGGCTGAAGATGACCCATCCCAGTTTTGTAGCATACATGCTGTGCGGGTTTAATATTTTTATTATAAGCTGTTTGGTAGATATTGCACCATTTATTGCGGATTCCAGCAAACAATACTTTTCTAGTATTTTTACCAGTAATAACACCCAGAATTATATCAGTCTCCATGGCTGAAGATGACCCATCCCAGTTTTGTAGCATACATGCTGTGCGGGCACCATTTATTGCGGCTTCCAGCAAACAATACTTTTCTAGTATTTTTACCAGTAATAACACCCAGAATTATATCAGTCTCCATGGCTGAAGATGACCCATCCCAGTTTTGTAGGATACATGCTGTGCGGGTTTAATATTTTTATTATAAGCTGTTTGGCAGATATTGCACTATTTATTGCGGATTCCAGCAAACAATACTTTTCTATTATTTTTACCAGTAATATCGTACTTTTACCAGTAATATCGTAATATTTAACAGTTTTCTAGGATACATGCTGTGCGGGTTTAATATTTTTATTATAAGCTGTTTGGCAGATATTGCACCATTTATTGCGGATTCTGCGAACAATACTTTTCTAGTATTTTTACCAGTAATAACAACCTACAATTATTAATTATTGTTATTATTGGTGATGGTATAAAAATTGCATCTACATCAAGCATGACAAAAAGTCATCCTGCATACAGCCGAAACAGGCTGTTGAAAAAAGAAATCAAGTTATGAGTGCCTCCATACCGCACAAGAAGCAGCATTGTATCCATGACCATATGACCGTTTGCTCCACCCCACATCTACATATACGGCAGTCCATGATAGACTTTTGTCTTTCGTCGTCCCTTGCACTTTTTATTGGCAAATAAGCCTCTGTTTCCTAGTGTATTGCCTGTTTCTTTTATATTGAATAAAACATTCTGCTACTCATCACTGGAATGTCCATTGTACGTACTGCTACTGCTTATTGCACCCCATACAATTCCAGTATTGACCCCAGACTCTTCCATATTTGGTTCCGTCGGATATTTTGATTCATATGGACAGATTAAAAAAAATCACTCACTAGCCCCTTTAAATTTTCTCCAACAGGGATTATGCGTCCAAGCGTGCATTTTTTTTGGAATTTCATATTGAAGTGGAAGTCCATCTTTTGGAAGTTCATATTGATGTGGAAGTCCATCTTAGTAAGTGGTGAATGTCCGCAATTCTATAGCCAAAAAGAACCCTTTTACTAAAACTTTCACAAGTTTGCTCTATTGTAAGACGGTGGAGTATTACGCTAAAATATAGATGCTTGATCAGTACTGAAAACGATTATTATATAAAAAATATATATAAAAAACGATTATTATATAAAGTAAATTTAAACCTTTTATATTCTTCCTCAGTAATAAAATTGAGATCCATCGATTGAGAAAGAGATGTGGTACAAGGTAAATATTATACTATTATTAATAATTACTTCATACAAAGCAATAACATGTTAGAATTAAACACAGATTCTTACTACAAATGATACATTTAATGACCGAATCCAGACTTTACAATAATATACGTGTTATGGTTACTAAACTATAACCGAGAGTGAGTCCCGTCTGCTGCATTCCTTCGAGGTTCCTTCCATCCTTGGTATTACTGTTTATGTTTCATATCTCCAGACATAAACAGTGCATAGGGATGCTCGTCTAGTGGGACGGTGTGCAGACGAATTTCTTACACTCGGCCATCCTGTTCTTGTGGGCTGTCCTCAGGCCACTAAATAGGAACAAAAATCAAATAAGTAATTGAGATATAATAATGCATGCAGCATGCAGATATACAACATACACAGCATCGGGCGAGAAAGCCCTCATATATTCGGCAGCTTTCGCTGTGGTCGAAAAGACCTTCGTACATACAACAGCTTTCGCTGCCGGAGAAGTAAACCTGTCACACGTAATAATGTTCTTTTAAGCTAGTCATCACACGCAACATTCTCACACCAAACCGTCTATCCCTATTCAAGACTTCATATCGTAGAAACCGGCCATGATATCATAGTATTTAATGGTTCGTAATATTTGTCGACCTCCACTTGTCATGATGACCCTAAAATAAAGCGGTTAAATGGTTTCTCTTAGGCAACAACCCTCAACCCCCACAAAATGTCTCTGGGGCAACAACCCTCAATTCCAACAAAACTTTTTCTCTCGGGCATCAACCCTCAATATCAACAAAACGTGTCTCTAGGGCAACAACCCCCAGTTCCAACAAAACATTTCACATGGGCAACAACCCTCAATATCAACAGTAACGAGTACCAGTACAGTGTATTTGAGCATATCTACTACAGCAATTATTTTTGGTACTCACAAGTTTGGATCGTGACCCAGGGTTTCAATTTTTCAACAGCCACTACTGTTCGCCTACATCGATGGCCCTCTCGAAGGTCCTCGACTTCGTAACGGTCATTGAAGAGTATTTTCCTTACGCGGAAAGGACCCTTAAATTTTGGCATTAACTTTGGGTTGGGTTCGCTTGATATCAGGACCAATACTAGTTCGCCTTCGCTGAAAGACCGTGCTTCACGTCTGGCCTTATCATAGCGCTCCTTCTGCTTTGCTTGATCGCGCGTGATATGTTCTTTAATTTTTGGTCGAAGTTCTGCCAAGTCGATCCTCTCCACTGGCTGCTGCACTTCTTGAAGTATATGTGACTCTGCCATCGGTCGCGGCTTATACCCAAGGAGTGCTTCAGATGGGGTGGTTCCAATACCCTTGTTGTATGTAGTATTCATCGCACCTTGGATTTGCTTGACATACGCGTCCCAGTTGGTGTAATAATTGGGAATTTCAGCTGCATACATATTTTGTTCATTGTAATTTGAGATAAATTTGTGTGTAATGCCGGATATGTAAATAGTGATACTGTTTGACCAATTCACACGCACAGGCATAATTTATTATATTTTTCATTTTCAACTTAGAATACTCGTAAATCTACTTTTTTATAGCCCAAATCAGTACGGCCCTTTCGTTAAGTGTTTTGTGTCTCGATATTCTGTGTGTGTTGTTTACTTAATTATAAATTATGGTATCGTGAACCGATATAGTTTGTACATGAGGGATATAAGTTGGAGCCATAAAAATGACAAGAGAACATTTTGTATTCAACATTCGATATTCAACAGTCGAGATCAACAGTCGACATTCGGCATTCTACTTAAGATGTAGTCGATTTTCATTTATTTTTTTACTATGTAACTTAGTGTAGTGTTTTGTGTTTTGTAAATGGTAAGCTGATTATTATTTCCTCCTTTGTGTTTTCACTTCTTTGTATTTTTACGAGAATCTAACAGCTCCGCGAGATAGTAATTTTAAGGATGAATTAAGTGTCTCTTTCATATTTTTTTATTCATTCATTTCTTTGTTTTTTATGTAATAAATTTGTTAATTTGTTGAGAAGTGTTTTCTTTTGAGTTCAATATTAATATCGGTAGTTTAATTAGTTTTGCCTGCTAAAATGCTGCACTGGTCCCATTGCAAGAACCCACGTGCAGAGCGAGTGTAAGCGAAATAATAGTGGTGGCTTGTGTTTGGGGGTCGTGGTACTTAGTTTAAATGTTTTACAACATTTATTGATCATAATCAACCGAACCAAGTATTTGTCATACTATTACATTGGCACTATCCTTTTCACGCTCGAGGTGGCCAACTCTTGTACAATAGTTCTGTTATACCGCTTACATTGTCCATTTGCTCTCGGGGTAGCAACCGCATTTAGCACGTGTTTTATTACGTAAGTGTCACAAAAAGTTTTAAAGGTACGAGGTGTAAACGCGGTTCCACGATCACTTATAACGCGTCCACGATAACGATTAAAAACTTGTTCCCTCTACGGCTTGTTTCAAATGGACCCACATGGTCGATGTGCAGGGTGTGAAAAGAAACCACAGTCTTTTCGATGGGGTGGAGTTTTCCTTGTTTCTTACCAGGGCAATGTTTATAATATGAGCAGTTAAGACAAGCCTGAACGTATTTTGTTACTACTCGTCGCATTTTGGGGAACCAGTAATTTTGCTGTATCCTTCTCAGGGTGTTTTCGATCCCTGGATGACCTGCCTAGTCGTGACAAAGTCTACAAATTTGCCAACGTGCTGGTTTGGGAACAACCCACAACTCCTTTCCATCGTCCATCTTTTTGAATACTCTTCCATCTTTCAGTTTGTACTCTTTGAAGTACATCTTTGTTTCCTTGTTGGGTTTTTCCGTCATGAGTATTTGGCGAATGCGTGATAGTTGTTCATCTTGTAGCTGCGTGCTCAATACCCAGTCACCCACGGTAATATCCATCTGATTAATTTCGGCGGCTGCATCATGTATTGGATACCGGCTAAGAGCGTCTACATGAGGCATTCTTGGTCCTGGACGATAACGCACTTCAAACGAAAATTCCTGCACGTCAAGCCACCACCTGGCGACTCTAGGAATGAGATCCTTTTACGTGAAGGTTGTGCGTAGTGCACTTTTGTCAGTAACTACTGTAAAACGCAGTCCAAGGAGATACACCCTAAAATGTTTCAAGGAGTGAACGACGGCCATTGTTTCCAATTCATACGAATTGTAGTGGCGTTGGTCTAATGTGGTCTGCTTCCTGTAATAGGCCACAACTCGTTGTCCGTCGTCGTGCATTTGCAGCAAAATTCCACTTAATCCGGTGGAACATGCATCCGTGTGCATTTCAGTCGCTAGATTTGGGTCGAAAATCGCTAGTACAGGTTTGCTGCTTAGTAGTTCCTTAATGGTATCGAAGGCATTTTCTTGTTCCATCCCCAGGTCCACAAAATATCCGACCGAGTCAGCGTGTCAGTGGTTCCGCTACTCTAGCATAATTTTTTCAGGAATTTGCGGAAATAACTTGATAAGCCTAAGAACTGTCTAATCTGCTTTACGTTCTCCGGTGGGCTCATGTTCATTACAGCCTCTACCTTTTTAGTGCCCGGTCGAACACCGTCTTGGTTAATTTCTCTGCCGAGGTAATCGATGGTGGATGAGAAGAATACACATTTCGAAATATATAGAGTCAAGTTGTGTGTACGTAGAGCCTCTAACACTAAGTGTAATCGTCTTAATCCTTCCTCTTCATCAGGACATGGTATTATGATGTCATCGATGTATGGTTGTGCGATCTCGCTTATCGGTCTCAATACTTTGTTCATGAGGCGCTGAAACGTGGAGGGTGCATTTGATAGGCCAAAGGGCATTCGCAAAAATTCGTAGTGAGCGTCCGGAGTAATAAATGCTGTCTTGGCAATGGAAACTTCGGCCACTGGTACCTGGCAAAATCCACTACAAAATCGAGTGTAATAAATTATTTGTTTCCACCGAGGGGGTCGATCTGATCGTCAATGAGCAGTAGGGGATATTTATCCTTAATATTTATGGCGTTCAATCGTCGATAATCGATATATAGTCTGTAACCGGATGTTTTCTTCTTGATTAACAACACAAGATGTGCGTATGGTGAGTTTGATTCGCGGATTATGCCATGACGCAGTAGTTCTTCTATCATATCCTTCAGGATATTTCTTTCAAAAGACGCCATTCTATACGGTCGATATACAATGGGGTTGTCAGATGTAAAATTGACTCGTATCGCGTTCTTCCTAACTCTGCTAGGGATGTTGATATTCTATCCCTGAATTCGGCTAGCAAGTCTTCGCATTTTGATTTTACACCCTCGTTCACGTTACCGAAGTTTATCTCATAATTTAACTCTGAGGTAAAACAATCCAATTAAGCGCACTCTACTACGTCTTCTAATGACCGGATTGACTCCTTTGCACCCACCTTGACCAGCATCTTGAGCCTGAGTGTGGCCTAGCGGTAAGACGTTGGCGTTGCACTCAGGGGGTCTCCGGTTCGAGCCCGGGGACCTGCTTCCAGGGTGAGGTTTTCTGTGGTTTTCCTCACTCCTTGGCGAATGCTGGGAGCCAAACATCTTAAGACGTTCCACAGGCGCGGGCGATAATAATAATGCTCTGTCCTGCCGATGCCCCCTGTAATTGGCGAAAGCTGTTGGGGGATGTTAAGGCTTGGATTATTATTATTATCCCGTTAGGTAAGTCCAGAATATCTCGGCCGACAATACAATCGTGTATCATAAACTCGTCATCTACGACTATAAAATGAACGCGCGCTTTAGCTTCGCCAATCTGGGCCCATGTTATCATCCGGCCAGCACCTTTCACTCGTTCTCCAGTAAAACTACGCAGGGTATCGTAAGTGGAAATTTGATACTCTAACCCTAGTGCTTGGGCAATGGACCTACGCAGAAGTGTGTTCGAGCTACCTGTATCAACTAAACACTTGACTTTCCGTTCTCCCACAAACGCGGTCATAATGTAGGGGTTGCATTTAGTTTTATTGTTCAACTTTAGTTCGTTGACATCGTGGCGATTTTCGTCATTATTTCTCGTAGGAAATCGACTGATTTTAAAATTTTTCTGAAATTGGTTCAGCCGTCTGCTATTTTGTTGTCGCGATCCATGTTGTGTTTGTTCGAGTTTACAATCCCGCGCGTAATGATTGGCCTTGCAATTAAAACATTCGAGATTTCTCGGGACAAATGAAACCGCTTTTATGTTATGTTGCTGTAGTGGGCGATGTGTGGAAGACAAAGTACTGGGCGAGTTCTGTTTTAAATTACAAGCACTCGTGAATTGCTGTCGATTTGCAGGGACGCCCGTGGCAGATACGCGACCGAGGGTACTTAGATATGCAAAAAGATCATCTGTATTCTGATACCGAGCACTTTTCGCTATGTTGACGATACTTTCGTCCATAATCCCTCCTATGATGGCATCGACAAGGTATACCTCCGGTATGTTAACTTGTAATAGTTTTAATTTTGCCAATTTGTTTTAGCAATACACACTTAGGTCTTGTCCGGGATGCGTATAGTAAGTCGCCGCGTTCCATAACAATTTTGAAAACGGTAGTGGCTTTCGAAACTGTCGAGTTAGTGACTGTCTCATAGCGGCCCAATCGGTCGATAGTAGGTCTTGCGAATCGTACCATCTCCTCGCCATGCCTTTTAATCTACTTGATACTAACCTGACAATAGCTGCGTCTGTCCACCCATAGGACTTTGCCAAATTATCGACACGTGCCGTCCAAGCTTCTACTAGCAGTTCGCTCCTTTGGGGATCGAATTCCGGAATCACCAACTGGTCTCCCATGGCAGGTTGTTGATATTGTAATCGCTATTGTTGTGAACTCCATTCTAAAGTTGACAGTCGCCGTCGTAGACGGTTAATTTCCTTTCTTGAATTTTCGCGGCTGGTCGCACTACTGTCACTTGACGAGTCTGAAGATGAACTCGATGATGAGCTCGGCGATCTTCGTCGTTCAATTTGTCGCTTCCTTTTCTTATTTCCGCGTTTGCCCATGTTATTTCACTCGCGGATATAAATGAACAAAAATTTAAGAGGAGATATTCGAGTTCTCACAGCACAACCCGTATTTTCTTTGTTCTAAAAACTTCGATTCCTGCGAGCCACTTCGAGTGTTTATTCTGATATTGTTTACGTTAACACCTTCACACAAAGAAGTTCTATTAGGACGCCAACAGGCTCCACGCCGATAGCCGACACGTAGATATTAAAAGCGTAAAGTCACTCTTTGCACTACCAGTAGTAAAAACTTTACACCGGCGTTTTGCGGTAATCCTACTTCTGATTTTGTTAGAATCAAACACAGATTCTTACTACAAATGATACATTTAATGACCGAATCCAGACTTTACAATAATATACGTGTTATCGTTACTAAACTATAACCGAGAGTGAGTCCCGTCTGCTGCATTCCTTCGAGATTCCTTCCATCCTTGGTGTTACTGTTTATGTTTTATATCTCCAGACATAAACAGTGCATAGGGACGCTCGTCTAGTGGGACGGAGTGCAGACGTATTTCTTACAAACAATTAAAAAAATATTATTAAACAGAAATCACTAGATAAATAGTTAGTAGGTAATTCAATGCATTTTGTATGAATACTTATCCTTGTAAGTTGAAATTTAAATCCATGGGTATACAGGCTGGATATATAGTTTAAACAGAAATCACTAGATAAATAGTTAGTAGGTAATTCAATGCATTTTGTATGAATACTTATCCTTGTAAGTTGAAATTTAAATCCATGGGTATACAGGCTGGGTACTCATTATGCGTGCTGAAATACAAATATACATATATAAGATATATAGAAATAATGTTATACCAAGGACGAACCTGTTGCAAATGGAATCAGAATCAGAATCATTACATTCTGCATTGCCTAGAGAATGCTTGATATGACTGGCTGTGTTGTTGGTACTGTTCTCACGTACTACCAACGCATTCCTACGACAGTAATAATTATTATAAAAAATGTTCTAATTAACAGAACAACTACATAAATACAGTGTGTCCAGGAAAGTTCACACCATATGAAAAAAAATCTTCATTTCACAACTAATTTTGTTCTTTACAAAATTTGGCGGTCCTATCTCTATTTTCGTTTGTTTTTTTTTCTTTATTTTCAATATTCTAAAAAAGTTTAAAAGCGACTAAAAAGTTAAAATAGTTCTCCCCAAACAATGTCTTAGATTTAATTTAAGGATGTATTCCTCCATTTTCATTGGTTGTAAGTTGGGTGTTAAATAAATCTCAAGATTTTCCAATGAAGTTTATTTTATTTGTCCTTGTGGTACCTGGTTTCGAACAATCACAGTTCGTCATCAGCCAAGCTGCAATTGTAATTGACACACATTAAAATTTACATTCACAAAAATTTCCACTTATGATTATTTATTTACCGTCAATATGCTACAGCACATTTAGAAGTGAGGTTAGGACCATTTCTACTACGCACCTATCCATTGCGTCACAACATGGTCACAACTTCAAGCAATTGCAAAGCAAACGTCCACAAATGTAAAAACAACGATCTACAACGAATTGAGATACATACATGACTACA
Organism: Aphodius granarius; assembly: GCA_963971325.1. Lineage (NCBI taxonomy): Eukaryota > Metazoa > Arthropoda > Insecta > Coleoptera > Scarabaeidae > Aphodius > Aphodius granarius. The sequence goes on from OZ020221.1 coordinate 18,888,735, forward strand.
CAATCAACGGCATCAGAATCATATTCAGGTTTGTTCAATTATTACCTGAGTGGAGCGAAAACTTAGAGCAGAAGCGTGTTTCCAGGGAGACATTTATGAGGCTAGGGGATTTTAGGTTTACAGTTGTTACGTTTCATTCGGCGCGACTTTTGAACAGTTGTATATATAGGTGGTTGGTTATTAGATTAGTGTTCTCGTTGAGTAGTCGGTCAGAATGTGTTGATAGGTGTCGCTGTATCTCCATGTCTTCTAGGATGTTCATCCTCTTGCCTCTGTTATGTATCGCATGATATTTTGACATCTACTGGGTGAAAAGTTATAAGCGATGATTGTAAACAATCAACAACAAAAAGATTGAAACAAATATCTAAGAAATTGATTCGGGAGAATCATTTTATATTTATATTGTTCATATTGTGCCGACATTTTTCGACTGAGCATATCTAGCAACTAAAAAAACGACCGTACTTAAATCATAAATAACAATTTTGTTGCTTTACTTTACAAAAATAACAGTTTTGCTAATTTTGATATTCACCACTGACTTTCTTAGATCTACATACTTTATTTTATATTTATTAGATCTATTTTTAGTACCCTGGCCAAGTGAACACCCAATGCGTCTATTTCTCAAGGGCACGGAAGTATGTAATAAAACGTATACTATATGTATTTGAAACCGAGATATTGTTGCGACTACCTGACAAAGGAAATTTTGAATAAATGTACATGGAGAATCGTGGGATGTTTGTCATACACTAGAATCTAGATACACTTTGTATTACAAAATAAGTTGTTTAAAAATATTATCGCTAATTTTGCTAAAAGGTATGACCGATAGTTCGGCGATGCTTTCCAGTTGAATAGAAAAGAAATAAATAAATAAAATATAAAATGTATCCGCCGAAAATTAACAAAAAAAAAACCATTGAACGGATTCGCTGCAAATTATTCGACGGTAAAATTATACCGAAAATTTTGCAGGTATGAATATTTTACAGTAACGTTCTCGCGCATTTTTGATTTGTTTTGTATTCCACATTATTATTTGTAATACTTTTTTATAATTATTGACGTTATTTTATTTCTTGTAGTATACGATTAGTTAAATTTATTAATTATAAATATAAATTATGTGTAAGAGATATTGAAAAAGTCACACAAAACGAAGTGAAAAATGCACGAATACCCCGCGATATCCATCGACTATTAAATAAAAGAAGAACATTGAAGAAATCAGGAAGGGAAAAGATCGAGTACACAGAAATATCCAAACTAATAAGGAAAAAATGGAAAGAGTGGTCATATAGTAAAAAGATAAACGAATTGCAAGAAGCCCTTACTACGAACGGAAGTATAAAGAAAAGTATGAGAATGCAATCACTGGGATACAATAAAATAATTGCAATGAAAGACAAGAATGGGATGAGTAAGAAGGAAGAAGCAGAGATAATGGATATTATATGTGATTTTTATACAGAACTGTACAATAAGACAGACCAAGAAGAACACAGAGAAGCTACAGAGACAGATAATATAAAAACGCACACGGAAGAAAATAGACATATGAAATACGACATAATGACGGACTAGATAACTAACGTCATATCAAAACTGAAGGAAGGAAAAGCTGGGGGGATAGACGGAATAAGAAAGGAGGAGATAAAAGCAGGAGGAAACTATATAGTAAAGATATTGAAGGAAATCTTTAACAGCTGTCTGAAACAAAAAAAAATACCCGATGATTGGCTGATAGCAAAACTCGCATTGATATATAAAAAGGGTGATAGAGAACAGATAAGTAATTACAGGCCAATAAGTCTGCTCCCAGTATTGTACAAGATATTTATGTCCATAATTACAAAGAGAGTAGAGCAATACTTAACTTCATCCGAAGATCAAACTGGCTTCAAGAAAAATTTTTCCACGCTGGATAACATTCTTGTGGTGCAGCAACTCATAAAAAAATCAAACGACTATGACTTCCCTATGATTATGGTATTTATTGACTTTGAAAAGGCCTTCGATAGTGTAAAGACAGAAACAATTTTACAGGTCATACAAAATTCTGGTATGGATGAACAATATATTCACATATTAAAATATATATACAGGGTGTCCCACCTAAGCTGCCTCGGTCCATAGTTGACTTATTATCGATTTTTTATAAAAATATTTCAGATAAAAGTTGCATCGAATCATATTCTACACATTTTAAAATTAGTTTCAGTAATTGCGGACTTCCGCTTATACCGGAAATAGGTATCAACTTTGTTATTTTAAATGGAACAACCTGTATATTATTGCACTTTTGGATTCTTTGTTAAATTTCAATGGTACTTTGATAAGGATACATTATGTCTAAGTGGCATCATTTTTGAACTACATGACAATTTTCGAAAAAAATGGCACTTGCAGAGTCTTTTAAATTTGGAAATATTTCCGAAACTGTAAAAGATAGAAAGATGCGGTTTTCAGTTTTGGATTAAGCATAAAAGAGCGCACGTCCGCTATTAGATTTAAAATTATCGCATTTAAATTACAGAGGTCTTGAGTAGGGATCTGTAAACTTCGAAGATTTCAATCGTGGATATCTTGATTTTTTTAAATGGAACGATGTACCAATTTTAGCATAACCGGATGTAAAATTTAATTTTCTTTCAATTTTATACAGGCATTATAGTGTCTATCTTTTACGGTTTTGGAGATATTCCCAATTTTTCACTTTTTCACGATAGAAACGTATTACGCAGCGGGCTTGGGACCGGTAAAATGCGAAGCGAAAGTGGCCGACGCTTCGCAATTTTATTTAAAGTTGTAGTAGGGTTGGAAAACAAACTAGGTAACCTGTCATTAGCGTTCTAAGGATTAGAACTGTTTTTCAAAGTATTGTTTGTTAACATAAAAATGAAAAATGTCGCTTACACAGACAGAATTAGTAAACTTCAGTGTGCCGAAGATTTACTAACTTAAAATTTAATTTCTTTTCAATTTTACACGGCCATCATGGTGTCTATCTTAACGGCTTCTGAGATATTCCCGATGTTTCAGTTTTTCACGATAGATACGTATTGCGTAGTAGGGTTGTGACCGGTAAAATGGGAAGCGAATGTGGCCGACTGACGAGTCGCAATAATATTAAAAGGTGCAGTAGGCTGGGAAAACTAGGTAGACTGGCATTTGTGTTCCAAGCAGTATAACTGGGTGTTCAAAGTGTTGTTTGTTAACATAACAATTAAAAATGTCGCTTACGCAGTCAGAATTAGTAGATATGGGTTTTGTTCTCGGAAAATGTAACAAGAACGCTTTCTTAGCGTCAACAGTTTACGCACAACAGTATCCAGATAGAAGGCATCCAAATGGGAGGACTGGATCTGTAAAACATACAAAGCGAAACCGTAATAACGCCGCCGCCCTAGGTACTTACCGAGGAAAATCAGATGCACATGTTGTTAACTGTGCAAGAGAATGCAGAATTAAGTGTACGCGAAATAAGTAAAAGGACTGACATCAGTAAGTCTTCGGTACACAGGATTTAACTAATTCTGACTGCGTAAGCGACATTTTTAATTGTTATGTTAAAAACAATACTTTAAACACCAGTTGTAATGCTTGGAACACTAATGACAGACCAACTTTTAATAAAATTGCGAAGCGTCGGACACTTTTGCTTCGCTTTTACCAGTCCCAAGCCTGCTGCGCAGTACGTTTCTATCGTGAAAAAGTAAAAAATTGGGAATATCTCCAAAACCGTAAAAGATAGACACTATAATGCCTGTATAAAATTGAAAAAAAATTAAATTTTACACCCGGTTATGCAAAAATTGGTATATCGTTCCATTTAAAAAAATCAAGTTATCCACGATTGAAAAGTTCGAAATTTACAGATCCCTACTTAAGACCTCCGTAATTTAAATGCGATAATGTTCTAATAGCGGACATGCGCTCTTTTATGCTTAATCCAAAACTGAAAACCGCATCTTTCTATCTTTTACAGTTTCGGAAATATTTCCAAATTTAAAAGACTCTGCAAATGCCATTTTTGTTCAAAAATTGTCATGTAGTTCAAAAACGATGCCACTTAGACATAATGTATCCTTATCAAAGTACCATTGAAATTTAACAAAGAATCCAAAAGTGCAATAATATATAGGATGTTTCATTTAAAATAACAAAGTTGATACCTATTTCCGGTATAAGCGGAAGTCAACCATTACTGGCACTAATTTTAAAATGTGTAGAATATGATTCAATGAAACTTTTATCTGAAACATTTTTATAAAAAATCAATAATAAGTGGGCTATGAACCGAGGCAGCTTAGGTGGGACACCCTGTATATATATAAGAACTCAACGCTAATTATCGAGCTGAACAACATTATAAGAACTATAAGACTAGAAAACGGGCTAAAGCAAGGCGATACGGTATCAGCAAAATTATTCAGTGCTGTACTTGAGAAAATATTTGTCGAAGAGGAATGGGAAAACAAGGGGATAAGAGTAAATGGGCAATGGCTGAATAGACTGAAGTTTGTTGACGACATAGTACTAATCGGGAAGAATGAAGCAGAAATAAGAGAAATGCTGGAAATAATTTTGCGAAGGGGAAAGGAAGTTGGACTACGAATCAACACACGAAAGACAAAAGCAATGTACATAAACTTTGACCAACAAGAAAAAATAAGTATACAAGGAAATGAAATTGAAAAAGTTGATCATTTCATATACCTCGGACAAAAAATTACCACCAGCAACAAAGGAGAAGAAATAGCAAGAAGAATAGCAATGGGGTGGCAAACGTACAACAAATACAAGAATATATGGAAATCAAATATAGAAATGGAAAAAAAGAAAAAAACTGTGGGTAATGTGTGTCCTCCCTGTCATGCTCTACGAATGTGAGACATGGACGCTAACGAGCAAAATAATTAAAAAAGTCAGAGTGACAGCTAGGGCAATGCATAGAGAAATGATTGGAATTAAAAGAAAAGACAAAAAAACGAAAAAAAAAAAATGGATTAGAGAGCAATTAAAGATAGAAGATATAGGAAAAATAATACTAGAAAGAAAATGGAACGGAACTGGACATATCATAAGAGTGAAAGATAAGAGATGGACTAAAAAAATAATAGAATGGTACCCGAGGGATAAGAAGAGAAGAAAAGGGAGACCAACTGCCAGCTGGGAGGACGAATTCAAAAGAAGCTGTGGAGGAGTAACCTGGCACAGAGTAGCTTGGGACCGACAGGAATGGAATAGAATGAGATACATATACAAAGATGTATGGCTATACCCGGATTAGACACACATGAGCATACGAACCAAATTCCATAATGGGAATGCCACGGCTAACCCCGAAATTGTCTCCAATCATACATTAGAATCACACTTTAATTTGCTTTATTTCGTTAATTTTTGAATAGAAATACATATTGAGATACTTGATGATATATTGTATTAATTTGTGAATGTTTGGTAACAATAAATGGCTATCTATCTATCTATCTATCTATCTATAAATTATGTGTACGAATATTTGACGTCCTAACATTAGGGATACAATTTTTACTTTTACCAGACATTTTACTACCAATCGATGAATAACCTAAAAGTAGTAGTAATAGTATATTATTTATATATTATTAGTATATTATTTATATATTATATAACCAACCCCCTGACTAAGGGTGAGGGGTGTTTGTTGGTCAGCCGAACGGAAGCTGTTTTTTTTTCATGTTGTTTAACAGAAATGGTATGCAGAGTAGTGAGCGGGCTAGCTTATGCAGACTTTGATGATAATGCCCAAGCTTGTAACAATAGAAAAGGTACTTATCGTTTCAAACTAAAGCTTATTTTTTGTTCACTGGGGTAATTAATAAAAATGTAACAGATGGACATGGTTGATTGTGATAAATAAATGTAAGAAAAACATTTATTTTATACACTATTATTGTTCTTACGCTCGCTTTGCACGTGGGTTCTTGCAATGGGATCAGTGCAGCCTTTTATCAGGCAAAACTAAAACTAATTAAACTACTGATATTGACATTTAACTCAAAAGAAAACACTTCTCAATAAAATAAAAAAAATTATTAATAAAAAAAAACAAATAAATGAATGAACACAAAAATATCAAAGAAACAACTGAATTCATCCTTAAAGTTACTATTTAGAGGAGCTGTTAGATTGTCGTAAATAAAAAAAAAACATAAAGAAGTGAAAACACAAAACACTACATGAAGTTATATAGTAAAATATGCAAGCTATGCTTGCAGGGAGTTTTAGTTACATCTTAAAAATCGAATCTCGAATGTTGAATATCGACTGTTCTCTCGTCGTTTTATGTGTCTCGTACTTATACCTCTCAGGTATAAACTATCTCGGTCCACGATACCATAATTATAACTAAGTAAAACAACCAAATCTATAACAATAGATATAATGAATAATAAAAGAAGAATGTAACAAAGATTAATAAAGAAGGACAAAACCAATATAGATCAAAATAATGAAAAGTAAAACTGGTGAAACAGAAATGAATTATATTTACAATTACTTGAAAAATGATATTTAATTACTAAATTAAACACAGCTTAATAAAAATGAATAAGACCGAACAAGGACTTATATCGTGAACAATAGAACAGGGTAAAAACAAAGCATAAAAAGAATAAACGATAAAATCACATCTTCAACAGATAAAATCATGTCAAACTTACAATATCTAGAATTTTATGATACAATAGACAATTAATACGTCTCTTTTCAACCCTCACAAGCGCAATCAAAATTAAATACAATCACACTCGGTGCTAGGCAATTTCTTGAGCCGAACAAGGCATTTCCTACATTGAGTATCAATAATAAGGTAATCAAAAAATAATCCAAGTAATTCAAAATAAATACAAAAAACTCAATCACTTACGAAGACGGTCACTTATTTACGACGATTTCAAACACAGTAATACAGGTACCATAATTAACACAACGCAGATTTCGCGAATTTATCGGCACCGAAATGAATTTGAAAATTTTAATGAAAGAACAAAAAATTTTCTTCGTCACGAGTATCTACAATAGACAATTAATACGTCTCTTTTCAACCCTCACAAACGCAATCAAATTAAATACAAGCGCACTCGGTGCTAGGAAATTTTTTGAGCCGAACAATACATTTCCTACCTTGAGTATGAATGATAAGCTAATAAAAAAATCCAAGTAATTCAAAATAAATACAAAAAACTCAATCACTTACGAATACGGTCACTTATTTACGACGATTTCAAACACAGTAATACAGATGCCATAACGCAGATTTCGCAAATTTATCGACACCAAAATGAATTTGAAAATTTTAATGAACGAACAAAAAATTAATGAACCAAAAATGAATTAAAAATGAACGGAGCCCCGTGGGCAGCTCTGTGTTCTGGTTGGTCACGCATTTGCACTTTTACCCCCAGGCTTCGACCCAGTGGTTGAGACAAAGGAAATTCCTCTAGATCTATTCATTTGGGCTTGTCCGGGGGACCAATCAATTTAGTTAAACATATCTGGGCTCTTGGACAAAGAAACTTGTGCCTTAGGACCCGCCCCTATGAATTCAGCAAAATCATATCGCTGGCTTCGGGGATGTTTACAGTTTGAACCGTGAGACCACTTGATAAGGGTTTTCTTACCAAGCGGCTCCTTTGGAACTCATAAGTAATGGTAATAAAACTTATAACTGCACCTTCGTTGACAAGGACTAGACTAAACACATTAAAATGCCTTCAGATTTTGGGAGCACCAACGTCCAGACCGATAAAGATTTGATATTGCTTCAACTTGTGATAAAGTTTTGTCTCCTTTTAATACACAACGTGAATACAAAGTCGTTCAATCTTTTCTTACATCTAAAATATCTGTCAATGTTACTGCATTTTGGGGTAACCCGTAACCCGGGTTGTTACACTGCCCCCTCCTAAAAACAACCAAACGAAAACGAAAACGAAAACACCAAACAAAAAAAACAAGATCAACCAAATGCAGGAACATTGACACTGAACAAGCTAAAACTAAATGGACGCATTCACTGTCACAATTTATATACTTATCTACCGGCACCTCCACTCATTCTGCGCTCGGGATTCTGTATTGACGGCGGCCGGCTGAATGGCCGACTCGAGGTACTGGCCGGGGCGTTGACTTGGTACTTCAGGCTAGTTGCCCAACTGCTCCCAGCGGTGGTTACGCAGGTTTGGATACATCGACTACGTTCCCGAACGTGAGCTGACGACGGCGGAGAAAGGAGGTTCCTGGATTCCTCCTGTCGGATAACGTTCGATTGGAGCTGCGGACGACCTGGGTGCCATCTTGATGGCATGTAAAGGACCATGGTCTGGACTGGGACCTTCATGACTGGAGGTGGACTGCTGGGCTCCCCGATGATGTAGCAACCAATAGGTAAGCGAGTTCCAGAAACTGGCCAATATAAGTAAGCCGCACCTGATGGTACGGTAGTGGGTGTAGCCGTTGGGAAAGACGCTCAGAACCATGCCAAAGTCAGAGAAACATCCCCAGATATAAGAAAGCATATGTCGAGCCAATCTTCCTGGCTCTTCGGGAGTGAAAAGGCGAGTCATAGTTGTGCACTGGGAATTTGCTTCTTTTCCGGCGGCCTTGAAGGTGATAAGGTTTTGATTGGAACCCTAACCGGACCGAAAGTAATGACCTTCTGAGCATTATCGGAGGCATGTCGATTTCGGGGCACCAAAGGGCTGAAGGATCGGCCTATGATCGACCGAAGGGAAGAGATCAAACCATGGATTGTACATTCGGAACGTAAACGAGATCATTCCAATTGTTCTGCTTGTTCGTGCAGAACCCTGGAAGACCATTCTCACGCAAAAGTTGTAAGCACCATGAAAGATTAATAACGTTGCGCAGCTTTGTATTTTTTCCAACTCACTTTTTAGAAATAAAAAAAAGTCAGTTAATGGGAACGGTATTCAACAACACAAAAAACATAGAATTTTTACCGAATTCCATACAACGAAGCTCTTCAAATTTCCTTATTCCTAGTCCGCACAAAGTTTCATTTAATGCTGTAATAAAACTGTTTCCGGCAACTCCTCTCCTAACAATGGTAATTGGTGACTCGCTATTGTCATGTAGCTCAATAAGACTGAGATCCAGATCGGGGTGGAGAAGAATAAAATGCTCACTGGTGTAAGACATGTGGTATATTTCTATGTTGGACACGGGAAGCCAAGGCCTTCCGTGTCGAATGTCATACAATAACAACTGTCAATCTGATGTACTTCTGCTAACTTATCGAATTACTGAATGATTATCGAATGATATTTACTACTCCCATCTGTGGCTTTTTATCCTTCGAGGTTGGGTCATGTGTTGTGATTTGCAATGCACGTCAATGCACTCAGAATCTATGTAGGCCTCCTAGTAACACAAGTGCCGCATAAGCGTCTATAGTCGGAATGTCTTGATTCAACATACTCGTCTAATGTTCTATTTCCCATTTTAGTTCACTGACTTTTAATTACTTCGCAACACTATCAAGAAAAATTTATAACTACGAGTTTACGACAAAATTAGCAAAAGCTTCCTAAAAAAAAATAACATGTGGAATTACGATCGACTTATCGCCCCGGAATTTTGCTGCCCCCTTGGATTTCGGGCCAACCCAAGGGAACTGGGGTTTAACGCTGCTGGTGGGTTCTGCTTTCTCCGTTCCTATGGTGAATCTGGCCCTCGGAATTTCTTGGTTGATACTGAAAATCTCTATTGTTTTCTACCGGGAACAATATCCTGGCTCCGCAGCATTCGCCACATGTCCTTGGCGCTATCAGTACTTTTAAATTTATTAGCAAAGTATACCTCTTTTTCTTTTTTACGGTATGTTCGTAACAGCGATTTTTTGCTGAACTTTTCAAACTCCAAAGCGGCATAAATTATGTTATGATCTGACACAGATGACATGTCGATAGTACCACTTGAAGCTACATTCGTACTTTCATTTAAAATTATAAAGTCAATCAATAAACTCAATTCTAGTTGGTTCATCAATTATTTGTTTTAGGGCATACATATTCAACACGCCATTAAATATGGAGACCATACTACTGTCTAAGTCGAGCAAATTAATATTGAAGTCACCAAGAATAATCATTCTGGCAAAAAAGCAGCAAGCCAAGTCTCTTCAAATGTCTCAAGGAAACTCATAAACCGACCACATTGGCAGAGGCGGTTCCCGGAATATTTAGCCATAATTGCTCTACGGAATCAGACGTTGCTACTGAATCAATGGAGTTGAAAGTAAAATTATCACTCACATACATTGCAACTCCGCCTCCTTGGCCCACTCTATCAGCTCGGCACAAAATATAACCAGGAATACTCACATCAGCAGAGCCGGTCTCTGGAGTCAGCCAGGTTTCGGTTAACGCAATTATATCATAGCTAGATGACAGAATACATTGCTTTACTGTCGCAAAATGTGCGATTAACGAACGGACGTTCAAATGCGCCACATTCAACGTCGATTTCATGCTACTCAAGACGTTTACCAGAAGCGCTGCAGAGACAAGAACTATGTAAGGATACAAATTTAAATATAAATATCAGCACACCACACGCGCATGGTTAATAGAAATTAAATACTCTAGGCGTAATAGAAACTGAAGATCAGAAAAATTATTAGTACAAGTTAGAGAAATAGGTATAAATAATGTTATACGCACTATTACACGTTACGTCGACTTATTCGCCCAAGAAGAAAATAAATGAACTAATAATTAATCATAAACTAAGCAAAATTAAAACTAAATAGGAATATAACTTTAAGCAGTGTGTATATAAGCTTGCAGTATACAGCCGCCTCCATGCTTTAAGTAAAATGAGAAACAAATCAAGCACAAGGATATTCGCCCACAGTAAAACATAAACAATAGCCTCGATTAGGTACAAGCATCAAATGCAAAACAATATAAAAAGAAACAAATTTATATATTATATATACATATAAAGAGAAATTATTACAGGTCCACTCTAGCGGCCACTTTTTCCACAAGTTTGTCAATGAATTCATCATTCTTGAGAAACTCATTTATAGCCACTCTGCATATTTCCTTAACTTCCGTGGCGGTTTTACGTGTAACCGGCATATTTTCTTTAGTGTTCACTACAAAATTAAAGCCAAAAACTTGCTGAATACCGGGAAAAATCACCACTAAATACGGAGCGAATCGTACACGTGCTCACTACTCAAGCGACATCTAAACTATTATTTATGTATGTATGTATTTGGGTTGAATGGAAATGAGGCAAAACAGAACGGACTGAATTGGGTGGGTATTTGGAGTGGGCGGATTCTTTTCATTTTTTTTCAATTTTTTTAAATGGTCGGATGGTTTCTTTACCAACATCGAGGCCTGCTTCTCTTTAAAGTAATTTTGTAACACCTGTGTCATTGGTGTTTCTTCTTTCTTACGTCTTGATGATGATGTCGGGGTTAGTGGTAGTGAATCTCCAGAATCTGTAGAAGGTGGACGTGATTCTGGCGAACAGCTTCCTGTGAACCACTTTCGTAATCTAATTCAATTGTTGTCTGTTCCGTTGATGTTCGCTCCAAATTTAAATGCTGGTCCCTTTCGCCAAAATATGGGATGATAAACGATATATCATCCTCATATTTCCATTTTTTACTGGAATATTCGCATCCTCATTCTTCGTTTGCCGATTTTTTAATACCTTGCGAAAGTTGTCACGAAGACATGTCCATCTTTTTTTGCAATCATTCACTAAAATAACATTAATAACAAGGATTTTTACATGCTAAATGCCATATTAGTTTTGGTTACTTGACTACTACAAAATACTACAAAATAAACTACTAAGGAACAGACTGAAAAGAACTAAAGCCTTCGAACTAGTGTAGTGTATAAAGCAGAGCACAGTGAGTGTAGTGACAGTGCCGTTAGTTTAGGACAAATAAATTAGTAGGACATTGTTGGATAACCTATTATGTTCAAGTAACCTAGTTTTAAGAAGTCAGATCCAAATTGATAGTTAATCTGTTAGATTAGTTTCAATAAATACAGCCTTCAGTGCTTATTAAAAAAAAGTCGCAAGATTTACATCTTTCAGCAGATAAGAAACTATCTGAAACAAATACGGTGCTACCGCACGTAATTGTTGGAGATGAAGTATTTCCATTAGTGCGGAACGTAATGAGAACTTACCCAAGAACGCAGATACTGAACAATGAAGCAATCAAACTTTATAATTATCGGCATAGTAAAACCAGACGAGTTAGTGAGAATGCTTTTGGTATAATGACTAAGAAATTTAGAATTTTCTTGAAAAAATTTAATATAACACCTGATCATCTCGACAAAATTACATTAGCTTGTACTGCTCTGCAAGAGAAATGATTTCTGTACTTGGCAGCCAGGCGAATTAGAACAGGAAGTAATACCACAAGATGTTACTGAGTTAGCTAGCACAGGTGGAAACATTCAGAAAAAAGCATTGAACATCAGAGAGCAATTTAAAGCATACTTGGCGTCAAATCAAGGAAACGTGCCGTGGCAACTAGAACGAATTTATGCATGAAGGAAAGACCAGCCGTAAATTATATTTGATTTGAATTTACTTGATTAAATATATTTTTACTTACCAGAACAGTCCATCTTTTTCGATATATCTGTCCAAGCATTTTCCTTTTTATTGTTTTCGTGGTAATACTTGTTACGTGGATCGTATACAATATCATATTCCCGACCACACTATATCAACATTTCATCATATATGGTGTGCGCGCAGTACTTTGCTGTGTACTACGCTGAAGCACCAACGAACACAATTTTTGAACTGATGGCAGGGTAACGTTTTGGCATTCTTATGTATGTACTAGAGTTGAGAGATATCGTTCTTTTTGCGAACTCGTTCCGTTCGTTCTCGTTCCTTTAAAGGCCGAACCTAACCGCTGCGAACACGAACACGGACGCGAACGCGAACACGTACACGGTCACGTAATTCAATTGCGGTATATGGCGGAACCCTAACCACCGCGTTCGCATGCGTCCCATATACCGCAATATAACTGACCGCGTTCGCGTTCGTGTCCGTGTTCGTGTTCGCAGCGGTTAGGTTCGGGCTTAATGCACCGAATCCGCCGGATTCGTTTATTTCGTTCCTTTGTACCGAGGCCGAGCCACACGCACAATCGACCGAGTTCAATCGAGTCGAGACTCGAGAGTCGAGCCCCGTCGAAGTGCGTGAGTAAAGGATGATTCAAACTACGCCGGAATGGCGACGGCACGGAGCGGGTACGGGTTACGGGAAAAGATCATTATATGCATTTTACATGTGACAGTTCATGCTAAGCCGTCACGGCTGCGAGACGGCACGTGCCCATGACGGGCCCCGTCGACGGAATGTCTGAGTACATTGTTTTGCCGGAGCCGCGCCGTGTCGTCATTGTTAGGTCATAGGTGTCACAACATGAATCGTGTTGCGACACGGTTACGGGCTGTTTGAAAAGTTTCAGTTTTAATTTTTCCAAAATAACCAAAGCATTTACTTCCGTTATCTAATATAGTGTTGCAAATTCACCTTCTCATTCTCGCTTCTCCAAGTTGGACGCACACTACATCTTCTCCTTTTCTGTAAAATGGGTTTCTGACGTTTCATCGTCAATAGATAGCTATTGCTATAGCTGCTCATTCTGTGCGCGAAAACATTATATCGATAGGCAGATAGTTTTGATACCGTACGGTAGGTACGGTGACAAAACGCCCGTTGTAACATGCATCGAAACGACGGCACGGCGCCGTCTGTCACGCACCCGCTCCGTGCCGTAGCCGTTCCGTTTTAGCTTGAATCATCCTTAAACGAAGTGAGCGTAGTTTTGTTCCAAGCAAAACGTACGCCACATAGGCCGCGGTGGTAAAGTAAACTGTTTTACTTTAATACTGTCTGAATATGGAGGAAATAGACACCTTTAAACTCAAACAAAAAGTCTTTTACTAGTGTTGGGTGTTGATTGATTTTGTCGTATTAATTATAGACGTAGACTTCGATGAAATCCTCTTTATTTGCAGAGAGTCACATGTTAACTGTACTTCGTTCCACTTCGTTCTACGGCTATATGGAGAATAACTTTCGGCACTCGTCGGCTAAAGTCGTGAATCCGAACCAAAGCCGCGCGAACCAATACAAATAAAAAAATAAAAAACATTCTTAACAATTAGAAATATAAGTATATTACTGCATTGTTGTAAACTCTTTTCAAATTTTGATTAATTTTTTTTCTACTTTACTGTAGCCTAATCGATTACGCCGCTCTGAAATTGTTTGCCCAGTTTTTGAAAATATTCTTTCGCACGGTACAGATGTTGCTGTCACAGATAGTGTTGAAGTCAAACCGCCCCACTCGAATAGAGCCGATGCGGAAGGGGGAGGGGGGAAATGTTTATGAATGGTTTCTCAGACAACAACAGTTTTGTTTTGTACCGAAAAGAGGTAAGTTGGGACAAGGAGACATGTTGGCTGTCTTCGAGTATGTACACCAGAGGGTTTTATAAAGGAAAGAAAGCCAGCCGCCAAAAACACCCTTCAAATAATAACACGATTAATATTTAGTAAACTGAAACTGAACTGAACTAAAATGTCTGCATCTTCGAAATTAATACAAAAATGTACTGAGTTTCTAGGTATTTGCATGTGCCATTTATTATCAAAAGATCATCGAAAAAAAAAAAAAATTGAAAATTATAGATAATTTACCAGTTAACCGGTTTTGGTTAAAATATTTACCGTTTACCGGTAAACTGCGATAGTTTTGAAATCCCTAAACATTTCGACGTCCGTCGTCGAAGGCGCCAAACCAAAGTTGCTCCTTCAAGAATACGCTGCCGTTGTCGAACGTAATCGGTCCGAGTCGAATGTACCGATTAAAAGCGTGAGCGTAGTGATGCAAAATTACCGGTAATTTATAAAATGAGAACTTTGCCGGTAATTTTACCGGTATCTTACCCGGTAATTTTACCGTGATTATAAATTACCGGTATTTTATAACACATTAAAATTAGCAGAAATTTTACCGGTATAATTACCGGTAATATTACTGGTTATATTGGTTAATATTACTGGTTGGTTGCAACTGCTATTTATTGATGTTAAGGGAAGAGGTGTTATTAATTAGTAACATAAAATTAAATTCAGTAGTTTTTTTTTGTAATTTTTTTATTGTAAATGTAAAACACAAAATAGAAATAAAAATAATTCCCTATAAAGTATCACAAAATTGTCACTCTGATATCTTAATTATAAAAGGAAAAATAAATTAGGAAACATTTTCTTTGGTGAAGTGGTTTTCATTATTTTCTTTGGTGAAGTCGTCTTCTTCAATGTCCATTTCATCAGCTTCTTCCCAAAGATTTTCTGTATTATTCTGCAGGAGATCGAAGTTGCGGGCAATATATGTTAGTTTGCCAGCTCTTTCGACAGTCAACCTATTACGACATGGCCTATGAATGAAGCCGTATCTAAAAATATACATTCATTGATTTACAGGTAATTTGATAATACATGGTTTTGAAATGAACTTGAAGTACTGAAGGATCTTTCAGTAGCAGCGGTAGATGCGGATAAATTTAAAATATCTGCGGCTAACCGGCTTAGTTTTGTTGTGGAACAAATTCCACTCCACCATCTTACAGCATCGGTTTCTTTTTCACTGCAGATGACAAACTCTTTTGCGAAGAATCCTCTTCTGACTTTATACTCTGCCAGCTCCTTAACGATAATGTCTAAGTTTTGTTTGTATTTTGGGTGTTTTTTTGTAATATTATATATACATTCAGTTGTCAGGACGTCTTGGTCGGGAGTAAGTTTGTTGTTCTCTTCGCTGGATCTAATAAATGTGCTGCGTAATGTAGTGGCTTCAGAGACTTTACCGGCCCTTGCTGCCAAGATGGCTTTTAATTTAGCCTGCTCTTCGTTTAAAGTGATGGTCAGAGGTCTTTTCGAAAGACTTAAATCTATTTGAGAAAACGCTTCCACTGCTTTTGATATGGTTGCACTATTCCTTTCAAAAGTTGTAATCCATTTGCTTATGGGTTTTAAAAATTCACACAGTTGGTTTATCCCAAAATACCCCATCTAACAGATGTGTTGTCGTTGCTGCGATCAAGACATCCAAAACATCCGGATTGTCATCCACTGCCAATGCTTGTAGGGCATATTTTGTATCAAGGAAGCTTTTAAGGCAGATTGCAAATGAATTCCACCTAGTTTTTATCGGCAATTTTAAAGAAATGTATGTATTTTTCTTGACTAATTGTAACTTTTCAAAATGAACATGAAGAATTTGTGAATTTTTTAATTCTCTAGCAATTCAGACAACACTTTTCTTAAAATCTGCTATACTACCTATTTTTACTACATCGTCCACCATCATATTAATCCGTAATTAGTCCGTAATTTTGTGCGAGTGCGAGAGAGAACGTTTGAAACACATCCCCACCAATTCAGTCACCGCGCTAGCACGGCCTCGTGGTTGGTTCATGTCGCTTGGTGGCGCATGCAGTGACCGCCTTTATATTACTTTCTTGCTCTCACATGTGGCATATACGGCGACTGGAACTGGTCAACACTGTATTGCACCAGCTAGCAGTATGTCTATTCTTCTGGGGACATCCTATCAAAATATGATTTTAACTGTTTTTTTATACATATTTTGAAATACATTTGTTGTTGGTGTTGATGACCTCGCTGTTGGTGTACACGACCTGGAGCTAGAAGATTGTGAGCATGATGGGGAATTTATTTCACTAGTAATTTCCCTCTCGTCATCATTCGAATTTGAGTTTGGGTTGGGTTGGTCAGTTTCAAGCTTCTCTTCCCGCAGATCAGGATTTAATGTTTTTTTTTTACATCGGTGTTTTTGTGCATTTTAATAAATGTTTCAGTTGTCTTGAAGAATTTTTCTTAAATTGCTTTTTGCAAAATCTGCACTCGAATTTATTCGCTTCCGCTCTGTCTCCATTATAGTATTTCCAAAATAACCCTTTTGCTTTTACCATGTTTCAAAAACTTATTATATATTTTTTTTAATTTAAAACAAAAAAAATCTGGAAAACTTACTGATATTTGCCGATCACTGAAATAACACAAAACGCGCAGCACAAGAGACCATAGAGAATGCAAGCAATGAAACAAGTGTTATCCTTTCAACAAGTCTAACTGCAAGAGCGCCAGTGTCGCGACACGCAGGCGGCATTGACCAAACCGTAGCAAAACCAGCCAATCGTATTCAATACACCAAACTGTATGAGATCTGTGCACCATACTGGTATCTTTATCTTATAGGTACACAAATATAAAATACTTAAAATACCGGTAACTTTCATGTGGGTAATTTAAATTAAATTACCGGTAATACCACCGCGGTAATTTACCTATGGTATTTTATGTGGCTTGTAACTTACGGTAATTTTACCAAAAATGCCGGTAAGTTTACCGTGGTAATTTTGAGAGCGTTAGTTTCTTTGTAAGCAACTTCGCCGACAGCGTCGATGCGGACTGTGCGGAGTCAAGTCGATCCAGTGAGCGTGCAGCTCTCCTGGTGTACGTTTGCTAATTTTTTTAATAAACTTATCCCTAAACCATTTATATGACACAGTCTCGTTCTGTAGCTCTATCTCGGACCTAAAAAATGTATATGCCGAATCCTGTAACCTATAAATTATCAAATCCAACAAATGATGCTCCGACTATCCTTCCTAATTCTTGCGCCTCTCAAGATTTAAAAAATAATCTCTAACATCACCCTTTCCTGCAAAGAGTTCCACCGTTTGACATATTTTAGAAAAATTTATAAATGGTTTTGCACCTGCGTTTATTTGTGCCGCTGGCGGTGTGGACTAACAAAATACGATCCAAAAACTGCTTAGCTGTTAAATATACAAAGCTCTTGAGCTTTGTACCAGGGCTAAGGTTGTACCTCGGGGTGTACTTGTTGCCTCGGCGCGACGTTGCTTCTTGTCCTCAAATCCGAGGATGTCGTGACTGAAGCTCCAAATGGTGACGTTGGTCTCCCTGATTAAGGTCCCTTTTGTTGAGTTCTCCAATGAGTTTCCATCCTTTCTCTTTGGCTATACCGTACTGACGAGGACTAATAAGTCCGAAACACGTGTCTGCGGTTGCATTTAAGATAGCGGTTATGCCCAAAAAAAAGATAATCCTTTTTTCTATATTTATATTTAGATTTCACCGCAAACAATACCTTTTTTCCTTTATATATATACAATATATATATATATATATATATATATATATATATATATATAGGGTGCCATAGAACAAACTACCATATATATATATACATACATACATACATACATACATACATTTTCCAGAAATCAGGGGACCTCAAAACGAGTATTTCCGCGGGTTACTAGTCGGAAAGTAAAAATGTAACAAAGATTAATAAAGATAGACAAAACCAATATAGATCAAAACTCTGAAAAGTAAATAAGGTGAATGAATTACACTTACAATTAATTGAAAAATGATATTTAATTACTAAATTAAACACAGCTTAATAAAAATGTATCAGACCGAACAAGGATTTATATCGTGAACAATAGAACAGGGTAAAAACAAAGTATAAATATCTGTGGTGGCCCTTGCCCTACTTTCCGACTACATCGTTGGTACAATGAAAAGTCTAAACAATTTTGCAATTACATATTCAATTTTGTAAAACCACATCCATTCTGGTCCCTATGTATCGTCAGTTTCTATGACATAATGACATGTGGATACACAGTTATACCCACAAACCACTGCATATCTGGAGTACAAATTGAATCTAAGCTACGTCTTCTACCCTTATGGACACAGCTGCTGCACCAGAGCAATTTTAACAAAATATCTGCTTTCCGTGTACCTTACAATTATCAGAATATGACATTCCGTTTCTGTTGATGTAGTTGTTGACATATTCATTACTTTCTGCACTCCACATGGGCTTTTGGTACTTGTTTGGGGTATGGCCCAAGCTCTTTACAGTTGAATTATCTTAGCTTTTTGTTAGCTAGTTAGGTATAGAACCTAAATGTTTCTTTTACAGGATTAATCATGTTGGTAGTTTCCTGGATGACCTGCCTTATTGTTGCATAATGTTTGAAAATGTACTCTAATACTCTGAGTAAAATTGCTCCAGCGTTGAGTATCTTCTGACTTTGATACCCGTTTGGACAGTACCAACTGTGGTAGCAACATCAGTACACCATTTATATACAAATGCCATATGACCCTATGCACATGACAGCCATTTATATGTTGGATTATATTATACATATATAAAACGTTACTCATACGCTACCCCCTGCGTGTAGTACGACTATGGACGTTCACGGCGCTATTTTACAGATTTCTATTTTAAGTTAGGGATATCTACTTTAACGACTCTTACACGCTCTATTCACCACGGTGCGTTATCTTCGTATACTTATGCGTTGATGCGTTATTTAGTTCACCTTACATCGCCAGATAGCGCTAAAAACCCCGAGCGCTGTTATACCGACCAAGGAGGGCGGAAACACGTTCAATTTTGTTCTGTCTCTCAAGCCGTTGACATTCTGCGTTCTTCTGCCTCTCGTGTGTTTTTTTCCCTGTTGTCATGGTGTATACGTGTACTGTCCCTAACTGTTCATCCTTCAACAAAGGTGGATTATCAATACACGTATTTCCTAAAGATCCAGAGGTATGTACCATATTATATTCATTGTAATACGTAAAACATGCGTTTCACATGGTTAAAGGATTTATCATTTGCATGTTTGATATAAAGGGTTTTTTTCTTTTTAGTTATTCAAAATGTGGTTAACCACTATTGGACGACTCGATTTATTAGATATTCCAATCGCCAGTGTACGAAAAAGTCGTAGAGTTTTCGGAATGCATTTTTCTTCTGGTCAGAAAGTTCTGCAGAATAAAAATCGTACAGACTTAAAGAAAACCGCAGTTCCTGACATTCATTTAAATTGTAAGTATATTCATCTGAACTATTAAAACTCTTGCTTTTTTTATAATGATAGCCATTACAACTGATCACTGTAAGTAGTTAATGTTTAACCTACCTAATCAGATTGTAATGTTTCAGTGCCCAAGGGGTTCTTCAAATATAGCGAGGAAGACATTTTGCTCGTCTCCCATTCAGAGGGACAAAATCAAGCCAATTCAATTGTGGATGAACCTCATATTCTGCAGCACAGCCAACCTACTTCTGAAAGCAAAACTTTAGGAACAACTGTTGATATACCGATATCAGACATAGATGTAGAACCCGATTGCTTTCAGACTGATGGAACTTGTGAAGTTCTTGTTGATCCACCAAGAAAACGAGGTAAATATAAACCCAACTAACCGAGGTTCAGTTAAAGTATGTACCTAAGTTATTGGGGGATGTTTTACTTGCCACACCAAAATTTCGAGTTATCACGACTTTGAATCTTTAAATACACATATTGAGTATAATTCAGTACCTAATGTTGCTTCATTTTTTTAATTTATTTAGAGCCCCTCTTGAGGTATGTTGGAGTGAAGAGGAAAAGGTCTTTGTCTCCAAAGGTCAATAAGTTATACAACATTGCATTACAATTTAAGCGTAGTGCAATGAGATATAAGAAGCGTGCATGTAAGGCCAATGTTGGGAAGGCTGATATGTCCACTGACTCTTACATAAAAGCAAATGTCAACATAGCGTCGTACAATTTTATTATAAGCCAAATCAAGAATCAGAAGAAACTGCCAAGAGGACGACGATACTCCGACGAAGACAAATTTTTTGCTTTGACCTTGATGAAGCAAAGCCCAAAGACTTATCGGCTCCTTCGGAAAACTTTTGCTCTACCCAGTAGGAAGATTATAATGGGTGTTCTAAATAGATTGGCGTTGACTACTGGCGTCAACGCAAATTTGATGAAGGTTTTGGCAGCTGATGTTAAGAAAATGGATGTGTTGGATCGATATTGTAGTTTACTGTTTGACGAGATTTCATTAGAACCAGGCTTATCCTACAATATCAAAACGGACAGCATTGATGGATTCGAAGATTGTGGAGAATATAAATCTACCAAGTTGGCTGATCATGCCATGGTTTTCATGCTGCGTGGGCTGAGGAGACCCCGTGTCAAAAAAACATTACTACAGCACATATCAAAATATGTAACATCTCATAAATTTAATTGCAAACAACATGATGTTTTTTCAATTTTCTCCAATATGTTCACAAAATTTTATATCAAATTAAAAAAAAGAACATTTTACATCAAATTAACATGTGCAGTACGATATCAAATTTTAGTTGTACTAACCATAATTTGTTTAAATTATTTACAAATAAATTTATTACATTTTATCTTCAAATGTGGATTAAAAACATTAATAATATACTTAAAGGGACGGACTAAAGAAATTTAAATGACGCTATCAAACAAAAAGCTGCATTAAAATGCAATAAAATTAGGTCACGAAAAAATAAAATTAGGGTTAATAAACAATTGCAATGATTTTTTTTTATTTTTGGAATAATAATTTTAGTTATTTTAATTATTTAAATTTTTAGTTTTGTATTTGTAGTAGTTGTGTTTATAGTTTTGTATTTAGTTTAGTATTATTTTAGTTATATTGGTTTATTTTATTCTTTTAATTACATTGTTTGTATTTATCTTTTGAATTAATATATGTTTATATATACATATTCAAATTATAATAGATAGTTATTTTCTTGTCTTTCATAATGTTTTTATAGAATATTATCCCTTTAAACTTTTGACTTTACTGTTTAAATGTACTGCATTTGCACATTAAATGTGGTAAAATACGCTAAATGTTTGAACAGTAAAAATAAATGTTTTGGGAAATAATATTCTGTAGAGAACGTACCATCCATCCATTTTAAGGTAGATTTAAATTTGAAAAAGGGCGGGAAAGGAGATTCGCCAAACTGCGTCACCTAACGACGACTGTAGTTGAACTAAAATTAAATACACGAAAAATACGCAGAGTGGGACATCTATATTAGTATTTATGTACTTTATCTATGGTTCGAATCAAGTCATCGGGTAAAGTTAAGCTGGCTGTGGAAGTACTGAAATTACTATAAATTTCTTACTTTTTGGGATTAGATGATACATACAGATAAAATATATACGAAAACTGCATGGGAGGCCGAATCTAAATGTAAATAATCTCGTAATATCCCTCTGAAATGACCACAATCAAAGGTATGTATCCCATTTAATGACATTGTCACTGTCTCTAATCTGACAAGTCGAGTGACAATGTCAAAATATGAAAATTAGGCGGCAAATTCAAAATGAAATTTTGCAAGGTGGGAAAATACTGCTGTTATACGTTCTTCAATTATTTTTGTGTTTTTTTGAAAATCGCCTAGAAAACGGCGTTTTGCACATAAAAAAATCATCTTGTGTGACTAGACTCATAACACCTAGCGTTTCGAATGCTTAGGAAACATTTAAGAAATAATTTGAAGTGATATTATGAATGTATGTTAGTTAAAAAATACTGCGGGTCTGCTGTTAGATGTTCTTCAAGTACCATTGATGCCGTTGTCATGACTACCGAGTTTGACACAAACCTGATGTTCGGCATTATGTTAGGAATGGCTTTGCTCCGTTTTGCTCTGTCTATCGCAGCCACCCAAACTTCAACAGTTGTCATGGTTACTAAGAAGTTTGACAACTCATATTTTTTTATTTAAATTGTCTCAAGTCATTTCCGTTAATTACAGACGAAAATGAGCATAATTAGGTGTATAGATTAAGTGATTGTAGTGATTTAGTGGCATCGACGCAGTAGAGCGACATGGAAAGGTAACTTCAGCGGCTATATCACTGGGAACTAGTGGTGGGCATTCTCGTTCACTTTAGTGATCCGGATCTTCTGAACCGCATCAGTAAAATGACCCGTTCGAACTGATCCGTTCGAAATGAACGACATGCTATTCGGATCACACGAATCGCAGTAGAAATTGAACGAACGCCGCCGCGCGCCGAGTCACCGCCCATCGACGGAAAATATTCATTTGATTATTCCGTCACACGATACGATTTACGTAGTTTCAAATGTGTAATAACTAATTTTGAGGCTATCGTGGCTCAATGTGCGTTGCAAAGCTGAACTTGTAAATATTAATTTCAATTAATTATGCAGCACAATTTTAGTTTAGTTTTTGCTTAGCAGTTTTAAACGTGTGTTGTTTGGATACATGAGTAAATCCCCAAACGGGTGTTATGTACAGACACTACAGACAGACCGCTCCATTCGCCGCTACCCGTGCGTGGTATTTCCGAGACCACGTATTTTCTCGTTGTTAACGCCGTAAGTAATCGACAGTTTACGAACAAAACGAGTTGATAAAATGTGTTCACGAAAAAAAAGCGACGTGTGGCTTCATTTTAATGAAATGCCGGACAATAAAGCGAAATGCAGCTATTGTTTTATTGTGGTAAGTATTTGTGGTGGATCAACGGGAAATTTGATGAGACATTTAAAATCAAAACATCCGTCAGTGCCAGTTCACCGGAGTGCATCGGTGTTATCAAAAACACCATCAACCCATCGACAGCGTGGTACTTCACCAACACTTAGTAATAATGAAGATATCGTTAATACTGAAAAAAATCAGCAGCAATCAGAACCTTCACGCTCGCGTGATCAAATACCTTCGGCATCTTCTGTAACACAATCTGGATCTGGACCTGGAGAAGGACTAGTTGCTTCGAACTCAACTTCAGCTGTATCTCGAAAACGACAGTTGGAGGTTACCGATTATATTTCTATAAAAAAACCTGTGTCTATCACGAAACAGAGGCAGCTAGACGAACAATTACTAAAAATGATTGTAAAAGGATATCGGCCCTTCGGTTTGGTAGAAGACGTTGAATTTAGAACGTATACGAACATGTTAAATCCTGGTTACAAATTACCTTCTAGAAAAACTCTCTCAAATAGTATGATACCGCAGAAATATAACCAGATTACGGAAATGGTCAAAATAAAGTTAAGCAATTGCAAAGCCGTTTGTTTAACCACAGACGGTTGGAAATCTAATGTTACGAATGAGAGCTTCATTGGCGTTACTGCTCATTTTATAGATGAAGAATCAACATTATGTTCATATTTATTAGGATGTGTCAAATTTACAGAACAACACACTGCTCAAAATTTAGCAACCTTTTTAAGAGGAATGGTCGACCAGTTTGGCATCTTCAGCAAAATTTCAGTTGTTGTCACTGACAATGCTTTCAATGTTACGGCCTCTGTTAGGATATGTCAGTGGCCCCATCTTGGATGTTTTGCACATACAGTAAATTTGGTGGTAAAGGCAGGACTTCAGGCGATTAAATCAACTGTCCAACAAATTAAATCACTTGTAGAATATTTTAAAAGAAGTGAGCCCGCGGCAAATAAATTAAGTGCAATTCAGGAGCAGATGGGGTTAGCGAAATTGAAGCTCAAACAAGAGGTGCCAACGAGATGGAACTCCACCTACGATATGTTATCTCGGGTAATTCAACTAAAAGAAGGTATTGTGGCTACTCTTGCAGTCCTTAATAATCTCATACTTGCTCCATCCCAGGAAAACTGGAAAATTGCTGAATATGCCGTAGACATTTTAAAAATATTTTATGAAGTAACAGTTGAAATAAGCGCCGAAAAAAATGTAACATTATCTAAGATAATCATCTTTGTGGATGCAATGTCCAAGAGTATTAATAAATTTTTAAGTGGTGATTATAATGATTTACCGCAAGAATGTATAAGTATGACTACTATTATAAAAGAACAGCTGCTGACCAGATTTCGAAACATTGAGGACAATGAGTTAATTTGTCAAAGTACTTTCTTGGACCCACGATTTAAAAAATTTGGCTTTTTGAGCGAGAGTAAGTTCCTAAATACATATAATTCAATCAGAGATATGATTTCTAATACAGATGTTGAAATAAACGAAGAAACAGAGGTCGAAAACGCTGCACAGGTTGAATCATCAGGTTCTAGTATTTGGCAAGACTTTGATTCAAAAATCAAAAACATCTGTAAAGTACCGAATCAGACAGCAGCTGCAATAGTAGAATTGGACAAATTCGTGCAAGAACCGCTTATTACTCGATCTGCGGATCCATTAAAATGGTGGCATAATCGAAAAGTATTGTATCCGCGACTGTATCAACTTGTTTTAAGCCGGTTATGCATTGTTGCAACGTCAGTGCCGTGTGAGCGTATTTTTTCTAAAGCAGGAAATACGCTTACAGAAAGTAGAAACAGATTAAGTTCGACGAAAGTGTCGCAGTTACTGTTTTTAAATAGTAATATGTAATGAGTAAAACTATTATATGTAATATTGTACTCTATAGTACTATTTTACTATTATACTTTATATAGTGTTCTCTTACTTTATTTATTAAACTAATGTTTTCGATGTAATTGAATTTTATTTTTACACAACCTGCGTGAATGTAAATAATATCATAAAATTCTAATTAGATTTATGTAAAATTTACGACGGATGTTACGATCTAACCAGAAATGAACTTAGTAAGTACTAAGCACGGCAGGTAAGTACTACCGGCAGAAAATGTAAACGAACGTCAGAATATAATATGTTTTAACAAAAAGTGTAAATAAACGGTAAAATTCGAGTTTTAACGACAAAAATAGGAAATGAACGGCAAAATGTGTTTTAACGA
The DNA here is from genome assembly GCA_963971325.1 of Aphodius granarius. Classification (NCBI taxonomy): domain Eukaryota; kingdom Metazoa; phylum Arthropoda; class Insecta; order Coleoptera; family Scarabaeidae; genus Aphodius; species Aphodius granarius. Next base: position 18,914,525 of record OZ020221.1, read on the forward strand.
CAAAAACTGATTAACAAATTATGTGATTTATTCGCCTGTATGCCATTCGAAAAAACGTGCATTAATTTTAAGGTGTAACATTACTAAATTTGAGGAACAAAAAACATTGTCCGACACCTAACGGTGGAAGGAATGATTTTAAATTCTAGCGCGTCTGTTGGCGCCATCTCGTATCAGCTAACCGCACTGACCGGTGTCATACGAGTGACGTAGCCAAAAGCTGTCCTGAGTTATATGTACCGGGTTTGTACGATCCGGATCTTTATCGACCCGTTCACTCAGATAGTTCGTCCGTTCATTGCGAACGGGTCGCTCGCGAACGACTACCTGACCCGTTCAGTTTACAGCGATGATCCGGATCGACCCGTTCAGATAGCTGATCCGTTCATTTCGAACGGGTCGTTCGCGAACGACCCAACACTACTGGGAACACTGATTTATAATTGACAAGTGAGTACAAGTTATTCAGTATATGCTCATAAAATCGCATTTCGAATGACTTTTTCACACCAGAACATCAGAAAAAGGTACATTCCGCCCGCAAATGCGATAATTAAGCGATATTTGTGTCAAATATGACGTCACAAAGTGCGCGGGAAATTTGAAAAAAATTGACATTTCATGGTTGGAAAAATCGCGTTTTTGGGCCCAAATCGGCTTTTCCAGGCTAAGTTCGACCCAAAAAAGTATGTTATGGGGGTCGGAGACGTCAAAAAAAAAAAAACACGCAAAAAACAGTACTTCCAGTACTCTTACCATGTACTCTTACTAACTTCTTCCCATGTACGCTCATATGTATGCGGTAACCCTGTCAGACGAATCTGCATGTGGTAGATTTTCATCTTCTCGTCACAGTTGTTTAGACTTGCCAACTGATCCTTCTCAATTCATAGTCAGGACGTCATGCTTGAAGTGTGGCTCAAATTCAGGTATGAATTCTTGTCATAAAGCATACCATGTTGCTTGGCGTGGTGCATTTGTATACAAATCAGATCTCTCTGCCCACCGTTCGACTAGACGTTCTAGTCTTTCTCGCGCAAGGAAGACTCATCGAGCATGATGGTGGCGTGTACAACTTTCGGAATCGTAACCGACCACATTAGTTTTGGAGATTCAGCTTCTGAAGGATTAGTTGAACATTTGCGATGTCGTGCGATTATCCCTAATCAACAACGCTTAGTCAATGTAATTTGTCAATGTAACTTTTTTCTATCGTGAATCAACCAAAACGTTTTTGGAAACACAGGAATACGATACAATTCACAAGAACTTTTCTAGTGAATTTTACCCCTGATTTGTATTCATTTGTGTTAATTGGTTACAAATAGTGTGATATAAGGTTATAAATATACATTGCATTGACAACTACGCACTAATAAATACGCATTGGAACTACGCATTACAAATATATATTATAATTAAGATTAAAAAGTCAAAAAAGTCACATGCTAAAAATGATTCTTTACCGTCAAAAACTGCTGGTTGATATATATCTCATTTGCTGGTTGTGTGTATTTTCAACCCTTTGAGCACCTTTCTGTCCCCGCTGTTACTAATGATTCAGCACGACACGCTATTTATGTTCTTTTATAGGTTATAGCGTGATGGTATACCGCGGCGTTCCGCCCCCCCTGCATTATGGCGGGAGATTTAAATATTTTCTTATTTTCATAAACATGTGATTGTTGATGTCGGTAATCTCGTTTAGAACTAGGTCTTGGATATGGGTATATAATTCTCCACCATATCTCTCTGTCCTCGAAGGGCGGATACCTCCTTCCAGATGCGTGGGAAAATACCATCTCGCATCGATAAATTAAAAAGAAATGTTTGAGGTAGACCCAATGGATGGCGCATTTCTTAATTAGCAACTGGAGAACTCTTGTCATTTCCTGGACCCTTCGTTTCATTTAAAACTTGAATCTATTCCAGTACTGCCGATTCTTTCCAGTACGGAGATGCATCAGAGGACACATTGTGCAGAGTAGCTCGTTGCGCGCTATCGTTTGTCCCGGTTTCATATACAGAGGAGAAATACCCCGAGAATAAATCGCATACCACCTGACTATCCGTTGCGACTCGGTCTCCTAGACCAATCGCGCATGGTCGTGACGATAAACAATCAATAATATCGCAGGAGCGATTACTTCCCACATAGTACACATCACCATCATGATATTTCCGGCAAATTAAAGTCGCCTAATATTAATAAGATTTCATTAAGGTGGCAATGGAGTAGAGCTTGTTCTGGAAACAGGATAGTGCATATTCATTGCCCGGGAGCATTTGGCCATTTTTTATATATATTTTTTCATTATTTTCTTTTTTGTTTAATTAATTTTGGATCGTCGTTCCGGCAATATATTATTTCATTCCTGGTCCACGAGAATTTATAATTTGTTTTGCTGCATCTCTCACGTTTCTAAACAGCAGTTAATTTATTTGGGTTAGATGTTCGTTAATGTACAAATTCTCAGAGAGTCGTCGACAGCGATTCCCCGACCAGTGGCACCCTGAGCAGCCCGCCTACTTTTGGTGGCGCCAAGAACATCATCTCCCATCAGATGACTCACTAATGAGACGACGATATTCCGTGTTCTCTTGGAACCCTTAGGCCCTTTTTACACGAGACACGGCGAATGGGCGGTTTTGTCCGTGTACGGTTGTCCTGTAGCTTATACTTATACACGGCTACGGATGCAGCTGGTGCGGCTATATATGTGCAGAGTTTGGTGACGATTCGGTAGTATCTAATCCGCAATGAAGCGAAACGTATTATTGCGTTATGGTCTTTGTACCGACGCGACGTCGGCAATGTCAGAAAGACCAGACACATGATTTATTCGGTGCACCCGATAAATATAAAACGCGAAGACTCTGGAGCGTTTTACATGTTATTTGAAGAGTTCTTCAATTATTTTCGGATGTCAATTACCTCTTTTGACGAGTTACATAATCGCCTGAAAGGTACTCTTCAGCATCAGATGTTCAGATGTTAGCTGTTACAATTACGTAAAGTAAACTCATTTGATTTTTTTATCACAATTTATTTATATGCAGAATAAAAAATACTAATAACTGAATTTGAATGGAGGCGACGGAGTATTTGATGAGCTGTAGGTACTTTGTGTATTAGAACTTTGACTTGAAAAAACTGCTGACATGTAGTCTAGTGCTGAGGAATTTGTATTGGAATCGGGGTTGTTGGGTTGGTTTGGGGGGGGGGGGTTATTACTATTCACCAATAAATGGAGAATATTTCATCGACCAATTAACATGGAACCAGGATTTGCTGTAGATATTGTCGAAGCTTGTGTTATCTTACACAATTTCGTACGTGACAGGGATGGATTTCAAGTGGAAGAGACAATGACAGTATCAGGTCTTGATGACGTAGCACAAGACGATGTAGTAGGCGGAAATCACTTTTAAGAGTAATTACATGTCTGTCCAGGCTTTTGTTTTTCAATGCAGTCCAATAATAAATAAATATCGATTGTTTTGTCCCATAACACCGCATTTGCTTCAAATAATGTTATTAGAATGTCTATGTTAATGTCGTTGTTTTGGTCCATTTCTCCAAGATTTAGAGATCTGATAGCTCCGCAATCACAACAGAGCACAAGCCGTGACAAAACTGCACGGAGCGTGTGAACGCTACAACTCGATTCAATGGCGACGCCACGGTACGTATGAAGGCTACGATTTAATCTCATACACTTCAAACCGTTCACGGACAAAATCGCCCGGCCGCAGTGTCTCATATGAAAATGGCCTTATCAAACGTTTGTACTCGATGGATGGCGTTTATATCATGGCTCATCGCACTTGTCTATATTCTTTACTTTAGTCGTTAGTTCTTTAAGCGACAACTCAAAATCAGACACATTGCCGCTGCAGAAAGCGAACGTATTGTGCTACCATTCACAGGAAAATATTACTATTTCGGAAGTATATGCAGAAATTAAGTGGCAAAATGTTCTTGATTTGAGGCTACGAAGAATTTTATTAGTGTAACACAAAGTTTTAGAATCAATTAAAGAATTAAATTGGGTTGTGATGGTTTGACAGGTCATACTGAATATAAACAGACTCTGGCTGTAGGAAACACCGACGCAAATATTTTTATGACATCTCTTATGCCAGTGGTTTCCAACCTGTGTGTGCCTCAGCCCCCCTTTTTTTATAAAACAAATTTTGCGCACCTCCCTCAATTTTTGCAACAATCTAATTTCATAAATACTCTCCTGATAATGTAATTTATTTAATGGGCTACAAAATAAAACTGTATTAGGTATATATAAATCAAAGCATATTATAAGTAATAATAATTTTGGATGTGGTAAAATCAAATGTTACAAAAATACAAAGCATATAATACATTATTAATACAGCATAATAATATTTTAATGTGATGATTGGGCTTGTTTTCCAGCACAAATTGTCTCTTTTCATTTCCTTTTCATTCACTAAACGAGATCGATACTTTGTCTTTAGAACAGCTTCTGCAGAAAAACCAGTTTCACACAAGTAGGATGCTACAAATGGCAATACAATTTCTAAAGCTTTGTTTGTTAAAATAGGACAATCTTTCTTTACTCGTAGCCAAAATGTAACAATATTATTTTCTTGTTGAAACATCTGCTTTAATATGCTGTCACAATATAAGTCAATTAGCATTTCTTTCTCTGCTGTCGAAAGGCCAAAGTCATTATATTTTTCAATAAGAAACGGGTCTCTTATCCATACATATTTCGACATGTTTAGATCCTGAAAGTAAAACGAGAATTGCTTCCGGAGACTGGTTATGTGATTATTAATAAGAACTATACTTTCTTCAGGTTCATCTGCAGGACAGGTGATTTTAAAATTGGGAAACATGTTAAAGTTTTTATTTTTCAAACTTATTATCCAGAGTTCAATTTTTTTATAAATGCGGTAATATTGTCTTTATGTATCACAGCATGAATTTGAGGCCCTTGCATCGTTTTATTTAAAGTACTGAGTTTTTCATAAATATCCACTAAATAAGTAAGTTTTGCAAGGAATTTTGTGTCATAAAGCAAGTTTGCTACGTCTCTTTTATTATCAGTCAGAAATATTGCGATCTCTTCTTTTAGCTCAAACACCCTTCAATATAGAAGTGCTCTATATCTAACTTCAAATACTGTTAGTAGATCTTCACCCATATCTTTTGAAACCAGTGATTGTCTATGAATCATGCAATGTGTCCAAATTGCACGATGAGCTACCTTTCGAACTAGTGCCTGTAGACCATCGTTTTTTCCTGCCATCGATGGAGCTGCATCTGTGCATAGCCCAATAAAGTTCTCCCACAGAATGTTATCCATGGGGTCGGCACAGAAATACAAAGGAGGTAGTCGTTGAAAAATTGAGTTCTCGTAAACTATTTACCTATAGACTCGTAAACTATTTACCTTACCGGTTGGCAAAATAACAAAACTCCCACGAACGTTCCCAATCCCCACTCCTCAAGTAGAAGAAGTATTTTCGAAGTGTGTGGACATGTGTAGGTGGACTTGTAGTGTGTTTCGAACGTGTTTAGAGGTTATGTGCTGTGTTTAGAAGTTATGTATTTGCCGTTTTTCATCGTGCCGGTGACCGTTAAGTAAAACTCTTGAGTGCCTATTGTTTATTTCGAACTTGGATGACTTTTTAGTATTAACTTTGTTATTATTTATAGTGTTAATTATAATTATATATACCGATATAATTGTGCGTTGTTGGGGTTCCTTATGTTCCAACTTTAAATTTGGGTAGACCAAACAGTAAAAGACGAGTTTACAGTTTCAATTAGGTGTATTGATGAGAGTTAGTACAATATTTGGTTCACTTGTACACTTCTGGAGGTAACTTATAATCGACTAATTTTACAACTGATTAACTATCTTGTTCCAGTCTTGCGTTTTCTGTCAACCCTTGGTGGTCTGATTGCTTTTAACCAATAATAATTAAACGCGTAATACCAATCAACCAATAAAGAGTGGCATAGAAACAAGGCTTTTGAATATGCTGATACAATTAGATTTACAACGAAAAGAAATACAATTGTTGTGAAAATACAAGACTAGCGTTTTGCAAGAGAACAAATGTCCCACATTTACATGGTACGATATTACAACATACAATCAATAATACAATATTAAATGTCGATTACTACATCCCTCCCCACCTATTTTTGAAAATTGTACCGTGGATTTGAGGTATAATTTTCATCTACCTTCTCTTTAGTACAACTACTTCCTATCTGATCTAAATTAGTTTTTTCTACATTTGAACATTGGATACATCAATTTCCGCTTTGGATGAAGACTTCCTTAACTATGGTAAACATATAATAAACAAATAACATAATAATGATTAACAATAACGCGAATACACTATAAAGAATATATGTGTGATCTACATGTTGGGAGTATGGAGTGTAATTATTTTCTTCGTCTTTTAAACTATCTATTTTGGAACTAATAACTTGTAGAACTTTATTGTCGTTGTTTGAAATTGCAAGTGAAATGGGAATTGCAAGCGAATGTAAACTATTTAATATAAGAGAAATTTAGTCCCTGGTCGGTAACCAAATATTTCGGTGTTCCATATTTACATATATCAGTAGTAAATGCTTTTGCAACCGTATTAGCTTCTTGATTTGGAATGGGTATAGCTATTGAGAATTTACTAAGGTCGTCTTGGTACGTTAATAAACATTTGTTAAAATTTTCCGTTTGGTTCAAAGGACCTACAATGTCCAAAAATATTTTCTCGAATGAGTAGCTAGATGTAGTTGTAATACACATTGTTACCTTTGTCTTTTTAGATGATTTAGTTTTCTGACAAGTTTCGCATTTTCGTATAAATTTTTTGATACTTTTTTGGCCATTGATAATTTTGTTTAATTTTCTTGAATGTGTGATTTACGCCCTGGTGACCTGCAGTTAAACTTGTATGATATTCCCTAAGGATAGTTTCAATTTCTTCTGGCGTTAAATTATCTGAACTGTTTTGGTGACAGATATGAATTTGGGTACTGTTTTGCCTAAAGGTATAGCGTAGCATGGTTCTAACAATATTTATTTTTAAATGTTGATTCGATATTATTTTTTCAAAATATATTCTTTCAAATTTAGAAAGCTATAGAAAACATTATAATACTCAGTTTTATCGTGGGATTTAGTTTTAGTAAACAAATAAAAGGTTTGATTGGAATTTTCCTCGGTTACTTGGAACTGATTTAAAATAGAATTGGAGTTAGTATTTGGCTATAGTAGAGTCTAAAGTAGTTAAGTTGATATTATTAGATGACGGTGATTTGGAGTCTGTATCAATTACATTCGTATTAACAATAACCTTTTTCTCTATCTCTAAGATAAGTATCATATTCGGATTCGGTTTGTGTAATTTCAATTATAAATATTCTGAATAATCCATCAGCGTTTGTGTTTTTCTTACCGGGTTTGTAATTTATTTCGAGTAAGTCTGGATGAGGGATTGGATACAGAGAACATCTAATCAATGGGCTATAATCTGTCAAAATTCGAAATTTGCTGCCGTATAAGTAGGGTCTGTAATATGAAACCGCCCAAACACTGGAAAGGAGTTCACGTTCTATAGTGGAATAATTGACCTCAGCTTTATTAAGGATACGACTAGCATAGGCAATGGGTTCCCGACAACTCCCTGGGATAATACTACCAGTTGTTAAAATAAATTCCTTGATGCAGTCAGGATGTTGAAGAATAGGTGGCGAAATTATTTTTTTCTTTAATTCATTGAAAGACTCTTGAGAAGATGGATCGAATTCGAAAGATGCGCCTTTTCTAAGAAGATTGTAAAGAGGTTTTGCTATCTGAGCGAAATCTTTAATAAATCGTCTGTAGTAGGAGGCAAGTTCGAGGAAAGATTGTAATTGCTTTTGATCTTTGGGAACTGGAAAATTGGGAACAGCATTGGTTTTTTTCTGGATCTGGACTGATTCCTTTTTCTGAAATTAAATGGCCTAAATAGGTTACCTCTTTTCGGAGGAAGTTACGTTTATTTGGTTGGAGCTTTAGGTTGTATTCTCGTAATCTCTAGAAAACTTCTACTAGCCTGGAATTATGGTTTAGAAGAGTGTCGCCATATACCACAACGTCATCGACGTACACGAAACACTTAAGTCCTTGTAGTCCCGTAAGCACGTTATTCATGAGCCTCTGGAAGATGGCTGGAGAGAAAAAATGCCTGTTAGTGGTTTGCTTTCCTTCTTATGTGGAATCTGATGGAACTAGGAATAGAGTTATTGTTATAATAATTACGTGATGAGCAGACTATTACTGTTATTATGTTTTGTTTTCGCGAATTATTGTACTGGCGCTTCACACATTATTCGATTGTGTGCCCAATATTCTACAATATCAGCAAACATTCGACACATTATTGTTATTGGTGTCACGTTTAACTTTAACCCTTGGCGCGTTATATATCGGCAATGAATTTGCATAGTATCCTTTGGTTATGTGGTTGGATTTTCCACATTTAAGGCAAGTTTTAGTTTTCTGAAAATTATTCTGTTTGACTAGTGAATGTGGTCTAGATTTTATGACTCGTTATTCTTCGCACGCAGCTTCTACGGCGTCTTCAAATTTATCAAATTTACTGGCTTTAATAATTAATTTTATGGACCCTTGCAAACCTTCAACAAATGCGCCCAACGCTGCTTTCGCATTTAGACTTTGAACGACTTCCGTGGCGGTCACGCCTTGGCTGGAAATACAGGCATCAGTTAGATCCAACGTTAGTTTTTCCAATCTATTGGCGAAAGATCGAACATCCTCGCGTCGACTCTGCCGCGAGTTTAATAACTCCGTTTGAATTTGCGCAATTTCCGCTTCTCAAGATTCTGTTCTTGCATGATAATTTTAAGCTCAGCCAATGTGGCATAAGTTTTATATTTTACAAGATTATAAGCGGTTCCGGAGAGTTTTGTTTTAATTATATTGAGTAGCATGTCCTTGTCCGCTCGTGTGGTATACAACTCGCTCACAATGTCGCAACAAGCAATGAATTTGTGAAGATTTTCTTGATCACCGCGGAATTCCGGGATCATTTTAAGTACAAGATCGACTTGAAGAGGCATTGTGGCATTGTCGTTAAGTACTAACTGGTTTTCGTTACGTGACCATAAAACTACAATTTCTTAAGAATTACTAAAATTATTAACCTGGATTCTGGAGAATCTTCGGTACTTCCTTCTGGATGTGGGATGTTGATGAGTTGTGAGTTGGTGAACCTAATCACTGCACTTACTCTGCTTTTCTTTCACTTAACACACAAGACCTGGCGAGACGGTCGGTGTTATTTCCGCTGGACGGTATGTTGCCTGTAATGTCCTGATTGGGGTGGTCGAGGCAGGTCGTTGGAATCAAACACTACGTCATTTTAATACATCTATTGACTACATACTCGGTGTACAGTTCTTACTAGACTCTATACATTTTGTGCTTACATGCTACTTAATACTATTTAATGCTGACTGAGACTATAGATTCACACACACATGCATACACTATTACTAATACCTTACATCTTCTCCGCAAAAAGAAAAAAAATCTAACTGATGTTATTATTTTTTTGTTTATTCGTTTTTATTTATTTTTTTTTATTCGTGAAATAATTTTACCCTATTCGTATGTACTGTAACTAGCTTATTATCTGCTTTGATTGTAATATTAAGAGTATTGCACTCTACAACTTCATAAGGTCCAGTGTATAATTAATCTAATTTACTACTAACATTATCTTTTCTTAACAAAACCTTATCTCCTACTTTATAACTAGAGAAATTTGATTTTTGTCGTAGCGTTCGTTTCGTTCTAATTTTGATTCTATTAAATTATTACGTGCATCTGTGCAAGCTTGTTGTAAATGATATTTTAATTCTAGAGGGTAACGTTCAAAATTATACAGTGGATCAATGTCGGATGTCAAACTAGAAGGTAATCTACCAATCTTTCCAAAAACCAATTCGTGTGGCGTTTATTTAGTTTCAGTGTGTACCGTATTGTTGTATGCAAGACACCAGTATGGTACCCAAGAACTCCAAGTATCGGCGTCTTTTGAAACTTGAATTTTTAGCGTTATTGTACATACGGTTTATACCGGCATGTGCTTCTGTTAGTAGCATATGCAAATCATTTAAAATTAGTTGTCTCTCTTCCAAATTGCTTATACGTTGAACATCTCTTACAATTGAAATCCGTGGACCCTTCTTGATAATATCTTTATATTTATTTAATTCTTTTAGGAATCATGCGCATCGATTACTTTTTACTATAATTAATTCCGGAATATTATATTTCAAACATATGTTTTTTTAGGTCTGTCAACGACGCACTTAATTCTGACGCGGATCCAGGATTCCACTTCATATGTATGACAGCTTTATTACTATTATACGGTTTATTTCTAATTACATTCTTATATTCGGTTTCACTTATTTAATTCCACCACGCCCGGGTGATCAAGCCGTTCATGATGCATAGAATTAGAATCCTCACAGCAAAAAGGCTAGACCGCATGGCTCGCGAGTAACACGTGTTTCACGTCGCTCCGTAGAAATTCTTATTTTAGTGTTAATGTGGTAATAGTTTTATAAACAGTTGTGTGCCAAGACGTATTAAGTGCCCCTGTGCTTCATATTTTTGCGACGATGACATCCCACACCCGTGCAAATGCAGAGAAAAAAGACTTAATAAAGTCATGTGTCACGGAATTGCTAAAGGACAAAGATTTTCTCGCAGAATTAACTAGCACAATCGCTGGTGAGGTTAATAAGCGCATATCGGAGCAGGTTGAAGCTCTTGAGGCAAGGATTTCTGCCCTTGCTGAGGAAAATCAGCAGCTCAGCGCCAGGAATTCATCGTTATCTATTAAGTGTGATGCCCTGGAGCAATATTCCCGTCGAAACAATATAAGAGTGCTTGGCGTGGATTCTGTCGCCAGGGATCAGACAGAGAATTTCATTACGGATCTATTTAAGAGCGAGCTGGGAATTGAGATACAAGCTGACCACATTGATCGATGCCACACGGTCGGCAACAGGAATGATGGCAAGTCCAATATTCTTGTCAAATTCACTAGCTACCGGTATCGTGATCGGGTTATGCAAAAGAAGAAACTACTGGCTGGCTCAAAAATCAGCATTGTGGAAGATCTGACCGTAAGCCGTCACAAGTTGCTATTATCTTCAATTAAAAAGTTCGGTCGTGAAAATGTGTGGGTGCGCGACGGCAGTGTTAATGTTAAAGTCAACGGGGCTCGTAAAGTTGTCGTATGCGATGCTGATTTGCTCGAGCCGGATGATCAGAGTCGGTCCCGGTTGTGAGTTGATTGTTTCAAATCATATTACTCAGTTTGTACTGCTTATTTATTTTTTACCTATGTGTATTGAGTTAGGGTACATCATAAACTTCTTTTTCTTTTTTTTGCGGAGCGGCTGATACTCATTTACGTTTTTAGTTATACTTTTTAACTGGTGTCCGACACACCACAGATACTTGCTTATTTTGTAGTTTTAATTTTGAAAGAAACTTGTTTTTTTTTTGTTTTTGTTTATTAAATTAGTTTACTTGTACGAGCTTTTTGCAACCAGTTTTTTTTCTCGCACGCATTATTTCTTGGGGCCTGTGTTGCGGTGCAAGAAATTTTGAAATTTTTTTGAATTCAGATATACTAGACATACATAGAATTTTTTATTTATAAAATTTGAGATTTGTATTATATTTTTTATTAATTATGGGAAATATCAATTCATGAAGGTTGGACACTTGAATGTAAGATCTCTGCCTGCTCACTTTCCAGCAATTAGGGATTTGATACTCCGAGAAAGGTTTGACATTTTTGCTGTTTCGGAGACCTGGATTTACGCGAATGCTGATGTTGCGCCTTTTTCAATTATTGACTATCAGTTTGTTTTTGTCGGGAGATCACGCGTGCGTGGTGGAGGCAATGCGGGGGGTGGTGGTGGTTTTGGGCTTTACATCAGTAATCAGCTAAGGTATAATATCTTATTGCAATCGTCTACGGATTTATTTGAGCACCATTGGGTGGAGATAACGAATTCCACCATGCCTCTTACAATCGGAGTTCTGTACAGGCCTCACGGAAATGTGGCGCAATTCCTGAGTAATTTTGAGGATACACTGTCTGAACTTGTGCCTAGGTCCGTGGATTTCCTTTGTCTAGGGGACTTTATCATAAATGGTTTTGACATAAATGGAACTTACGGGAAACGTTTCATACCTACTATTGAACAATTTAGTCTCATTCAGATCATTAATGCTGCTACCCGAGTCACGGCAACTACATCTACCTTGATTGACTATATAATTACAAATGTTGATGCCCCTGTTGAAAGTTCTGGTGTGGTCCCTGTCCACGACGTTTCTGATCATGCCCTGGTTACCGTTATATTGCATGATGACATACCTAATAACCAATGGAAAACGATATCTTTTAGGGATTTCAGATCTTTCGATTTAGACAGGTTCCAGGAAGACCTTAGTAACTCACCGTGGCATATCCTATTGAGACTGACTAACATTGATGATAAAGTTGCCTTTTTTAACTGTCAATTGAACGAAATTTTTAATTTACACGCTCCTATTCGTAAGGTGCAGTTACGAAAAAAATACCGGCCCTGGGTTACTGATACAGTGAAGGTACTCATGCGTCTACGTGATATGGCTTACAAAAGATATAAGTTGTCTAAGGACGCTGTCCATTTTCGGGAATACAAAGAGTTGCGAAACTACACTAACCAGGCCATTCGTCGCGAAAAAAAAGCATTCCTAGAAAATTTTCTTATCGACCGCGATTACCGCGGCCTCTGGAGAGCGTTTAAGAGACTTGGTATCACGTCAAACAAAACACAGGTTGTACCTGAGGGAATTGGGGACGCTGATGAGATGAATGCTTTCTTTCAATCAACGCAGAATCGGGGCGGGGGTGATCCGCAACTGATCGCGTTCTATAACTCAAACAGATTGCCGGGTGTCACGGGCGAACTGTCATTTAACTTGGCCACAGAGGCTGACATCACCTCTGCCATAAACCTCATTAAGACCGACGCGGTGGGTTGTGATGGCATTAGCAGGAGAATGTTGGCCCTTTGTTGCCCGGTCATAGTTCCTTATATTTGTCACTTGATCAATTTCTGTTTGGAAAATTCTGTGTTCCCGTCTGAATGGAAAAACGCTGTGATTATCCCTATTCCCAAGATTAAGAACCCCCAACAAATAAAAGACCTTCGACCAATAAGCATCTTACCAGCAATTTCTAAGGTTTTTGAGAGGATTATTGCAGACAGGCTGCGGTGTCACTTGAATGAGTTTAGTATTCTACCTGAGAGGCAGTCGGGTTTCCGCGCGGGATTTAGCTGCACATCTGCATTGCTCGACGTCACGGATGACATTATCAGAGAAACTGACTGTAGATTGGTGACCGCGTTGGTCTTGCTTGATTTTTCTAAGGCCTTTGATACGCTTCATCATGGTACGCTGTTATCCATGCTCCATTACATTGGCCTGTCCCAATCTGCTGTTGATCTCTTTAGAAGCTATCTCATGGATCGATCTCAGCATGTTTCTTGCAATGGCACTCGCTCCTCCACGGTTTCGGTGACGTCGGGTGTGCCTCAGGGTTCAATCCTTGGGCCGATACTTTACCTTATCTACACTGCATTCTTGTGCAGTGTTTTGAAACACTGTAATTCTCATATGTATGCTGATGACACTCAGCTGTATCATAGTTTTCATTGTGATGACATCCTTACAGCGCAGTATCAGATAAATCTGGACATCCACCGCTTGATCGAGCAGGCAGAGAGGCTCTGCCTTAGAGTGAACGCTTCTAAGTCATCTGTTGTTGTTTTCGGGGGTGAGCCTGCCGCTGCACTGGTTCGTCGTACGCTGAGGATTTGTGTCGGGGATGTTGTTCTGGATATCTCCTCCGAGGCGCGAAATCTTGGGATCGTGGTAGACTCTGATCTAAGGTTCAGAAGGCACATAGATTTGCTTTTGCGCCGTGCTTATGCTACTATGAAGCTTCTTTACAGCAATAGACTTCTGCTCGGTCGAGGGCTAAAGACCCAGTTGTGCGAAACGCTGCTTCTATCTATTTTTAATTATGGCGACGCCTTGTATGGTCCGTGCCTGGACAGAGTCTACGAGACTAAGATTCAGAGGGTACAGAATTGCTGTCTACGTTTTATATACGGCATCAGGAAACGCGAACGCATCTCTCACACACTTGGTTGGGTTGGGTGGCTGAACATGTCAAGGCGCCGAATCTTGCACGCCGCTTGTCTCTACCATAGGATTATTCTCTTTAAGACCCCACCGTACCTTTCCCGGAAAATTACTTTCCGCACTGACATTCATAACATCAATGTTAGGCACAGACACAGTATAACTATACCCCTTCATCGGCTTGAAATTTTCAAGCGTTCTTCTCTTACTCTGTGCCTAACATCTATAATAACGTTCCTGAGAGTATACGGCTGGAGGGTGAGCGTGGTTTCAAGGTTTCAAGGTCATGTATAAGTCTGCACTGCTTGGGGAGCAGGCTGCTGGATTGCGGGTGACAATGTAATTGATTCTAATTGTGTCGTGCTATACTTTTTTTATCTTTTTTTACTACAGCACTGTATTTAGCTATTAGGTCATTTTTATTTTATATTGTTTCTGTTTCGGTTTCGCTGGGGCCAATGAAAAACAATAACATCCATGTGATGCATTGACTTGGCTCCAATTAACCTCAAATTTTTCTGTTCGATGTAGCAAGGTTATATTTTTTTTTTCTTCTCCGTTTGTGGTTAATAAATATATTATTATTATTATTATTATTATTATTATTATTATTATTATTATTATTATTAATTATGTTCTTTAACTTTACTCTGAGCTCTAGGTATCGCATATATATTTTCATTTACATTGTTACTCATATTTTTTAATTCTGTGGAAGATATTTCGATTCGAGACAGAGCGTTTGCAGCAACATTATCTTTCCCTTTAATATACTTTATAACAAAATCATATTCCTCCAAAGCAAAACGAAATTTTGTGAGTCTGCTACAGGGATTTGTCATTCCGAACAAGTAAATCAGTGGCTTATGGTCTGTGTAGATGGTAAATTTTCGGCCGTATAGGTAAACCCTAAAATGTTTTACCGCAAAAACTACCCCTAAAATCTCCTTGTGTATTGTAGGGTAATTCTTTTCTGCTTTGTTTAAAGAGCGGCTAGCGTATGCGATTGGTTTGTCGTTGCTATTGCAAAGTACAGCAACAAGCGCAAAACCTGAGGCATCCGTTTTAAGTATGAAATGATTATCTGTTTCAAAATTTGGGTATTGAAGTATTGGTGGTGACTGTAAAGCGTTTTTAAGAGCTAAAGAATTTAATGGATAGGCAATATTAGCAAAATTTGGTATAAATTTTCGATAATAGTTTGCAAAAGCTTAAGATTTAACTTCTCGGAGTCTCTGCAAAACTTTTGTAAGATTTTTGTTATGATTTGATAAATTATTTCCGAAAACTATGAGATCGTCCAGATATACAATAAAGCAACTTTCATAATTTAAGGAAAGGAAATTTGTCATCCTGAATTTGTCTATTTAGAAGCCTATAATCTATCACTACTCTCCATTTTTGAATACCATTATTATCTTTCTTTATTGGAACTATTAAAAGTGGTGCTGACCAAGCTGATTTATTTATCAATTTGTTTGTTAATTTCGTGTTTCTGTGAATGTGGCAATCGGTACGGTTTAATGTATACTGTAAACATTGATGACAGACAGTGGATCGGATTCCAAGTGGAATACGTCCGCATATTTTGCAAGAATTCTTTGCAGTGAATATTGTTCGTCTTTACTTAGATGTTTTGTATTAACAGAATTTAGTATTTTCTCAACGCGGTCCACATTTAAATCCGAACAATTTCCGAAATTACACACTTCGTACTCGCTTAGTAACTGGTACAGTACCCGAACTTGGCCTTACGATTAATCCTGCAATAAATACGCCTTCACATAATTCACCTGGTAATATGACACAGTCTTCATCGCAACAAACTTTATAATATTTGATTACTTCGCATCTAGCTGGGACAGCAGTATACATATTTTCTTTCGATTCTAATGGAATTGATATGTTATTTCCGTGAGTGTATAATGACAACGTAAAGTTTTCGTAATGAATTTTTGCTGCGTACTTAGATAGGAAATCCGCTCCGATGATACCATGCATTTCTTTGTCAGACTCTTCCATAAGCAAAAATTCATGATTGAGTTCTATGTTGTTTACACTTAATAAAATGTTGACGACATCTTGGGTAATAGTTGTGCCACACAAACTTTGTACTTTGACTTTTCTTGCATAATCAATCTGTTCATGTGTGGTAATATGATTTCTAAAAATTACGCTAACTGAGGCACCTGTATCGACTAAAACATTAATTTTCTATCGTTATAAATTAATTCTACAAAGTTTAAGGCATTTAAATTTAAGATTATAGCATTTTCATTATTGGAAATGTTTTTATTCTGATTGGGCACGAAACAACATATTATTTGTTTGCACCAATTGATTGCTATTTTCACTTTGTGTATCCGCATTCAAATTATATATCCTTTCATTATGTCTGTCATTGCTTCTATTGCCGTAACCTCTGTTTGGTCGAAAAGATCCTCTACCTGTGAAGGTTGAATTTTGCCTATTCCGGTTCATATAATTTTCACTCTGGCTATTGGAATTAGTGAATACTCGATTTCTAGCAAAATGTTGATAATTTGTGCTTCGATTTTGTGTTAGCCCACCTCTGTAATTTCCTCTATTACCGTTTTGAAATCTACCTACTCTGCGCGCGTGGAAAACTTGTAACTGTTCGCTGTGGATTGGCTCTTCATCTTTAGCACCATGTATTGCTTCACTCAACTTTTTATAGTTTCTAGCTTTAACTATTGTTCTTAGTTCCCTATTTCTCAACCCGTTTGCAAATACATTTATCGCTACTTTTTCATTAACGTTTCTTAAAATTGTTATTGCATTCCTGTCATTTTCTGTCTGGGATAAAGTTAAATCAGCTAATAAACTTTCTATTGCTTTCCCAAAATCGTCTATAGGTTTATCACCCTGTTTAGCATTATTTAATTATGCAGATAATGGGCAAATTGACTTTTTTGATATAAAATGATTTCGCAAATTGGTCTCTAATGCCTGATTATCGGTGTAAGTTTGATTTAGTCTAGATTTTGCACTTTGTGAAAGCCTAGCTTTCAATATATAGGTAGTTAGCAATGTCTTACCGTTGTCTTACCAATAGTCCCTTGGGATTAGGGTTACCATATGCTATCCAAAAGGAGAACATGTCCTCCTTTTTGAGTTAAAATATAGTGTTCTCCATTCACCCTAAAATGTCCTCCTTTAAAAAATTCAACACTGAAACTTGTCAGAATATCACAGCACTGCTGCCCTCTAGGGTTGTGAATTATCATATTACTGCCCAACGGTAAGAATAAACGGCTACACTGTAATACCGGCCAATCCTGGTGAAACGTAAAACGTATGTTGGCAACCTTGCTAGATTTGGGAATCCCTGATTACTTTTACGGATATTACCATCCTAATACCTAGTCGCTTTCATTTGCTCGCCTGTCACGGTATCTACTAATTATAAAATAGTGTGCGTTGGGCCAGTAGTCCCTAATATGAGTTCTCATAAGCGAAAGTGCAAATTTACGGACCTTGTGAAGACGAAATACCCTTGTTTTGTTAGAGGTCGTGATGACTGTGACTCTAAGTGTGTTGTTTGTGATTGTCACGTTGATGTTAGCAATAAGGGCTGCGTAGCTCTTGAACGGCACATCAGCACCGAGAAGCATAGGAAAATGGTGCGTATTTCAGCTTCGTCGTCAAAGGTAACGACATTTTTCGCTCCTGTAGCTTCGGCTGCTATTAAAAAATCAAATGCTGCAGCGGGCACCTTGGCGTTAAATACCATTAAATACCACCAGTCGTATAAGTCAATGGACTGCACAGCGAGTTTGCAACGTCTAATGTATGATGATTCTGAAATTGCCAAAAACTTAAAATGTGCTAGAACTAAAACAGAAGCCATTATTAACCATGTAATAGCTCCACACACAACTTCTAGAATAGATGAAACTTTAGAAAATATATCCTTCTTTTCAATCGCTACAGACGCTAGCAATCATGGCTCTGAAAGATTATTCCCTATAATTCTCCAATACTACAACTGGGCTGGTCGCGGAATTGAAACAAAGATCCTCGACTTACGTAGTATGCCTAATGAAAATTCGGAGACAATAAGTAACTACTTATTACAAACACTTGAAAAGCACAGACTCTCTTCTAAGTGTATTGCGTTTATTGGTGATAATGCAAATGTTAATTTTGGAGGATGTAACAGAAATCCCGGCCGGAATATTTATACTCGTTTGAAGCAAAATCTTGATAATAACAATCTTATTGGAATTGGTTGTCCTGCCCACATTATTCACAATAGCCTTCGTCATGGTATCGACTTAATGAGAATAGATGTAGAATCCGTTATTATGAAAAATTTTTATTATTTTCCGTCTATACAGTGAGAACCGAATCTCTGAAAGACTTCTGTGATTATGTTGAGATTAATTATCAACCTTTTCTTAACCACACAAAAACGAGATGGTTAAGTTTATTCCCAGCGGTAGAAAGACTGATGATGTTTAATGCTCTGAAACAATATTTCTTATCCCAAAATCAGCCGCCTTGCGCTTTGAAGATGTTTTTTGAAAATCCATGTTCGGAAGCATATTTATGTTTCGCATACTCATTGATGGCAGTCTTCCAATCAAACCTAGAAAGTGTTGAGCGGGAAAACAACTCAGTAGTGGAAGTTGCCAACATCTTGGAAAAAATCTATGCTAAGAAACAGAATCGATGACAAATTTGTTCCCTTAAAAGTAACACAGCTTATTCGTGAAGCAAATGTTTCGAACGAAGAAAAACAAATCATTTACGACGAGTTTCAGCAAGTCTACAAAGCATCTTTACAATATTTGGAAAAATGGATACGTCCGTTGGATGAACTTAAATGTTTTGGATGGATGGGTCTTAAAGATTATGAAAAATATAAATATGAGGATTTATTTCCCTGCATTGAATACTTACACAAAAGAGGTGTTATCATTGACGATGTAAAAATATACGACCAATATTGTAATCTTATTCAATTCCTTAAATCCGAAAAGAAAGACAGCAAATTCTTCCAAGCTGAATGAGCAATGTAAGATATTTTTTAAATCCTGTCCCAGTGTTGATTGCTTTTCCGAACTGGTTAAAATATGTGAATTTTTTTTATATTTCTGCTCACAACGCAAATGTGGAAAGAGTTTTTTCGCTTATAAATGCTCAGTGGACAAAAGAGCGAAATAGACTTACTGTGGAGTCAGTGAAGGCATTAATACTCGTACAGTATAATTTGAAGGATATGGAATGCAAGGATTTTTACAACTATCTCTTAAAAAACAATGAACTTTTATCAAAAATTGGCAGTGCTGAAAAATATACATAAACATCACGTAAAATAAATATTTTAAAAAAATTGTCCTCTTTTTTATTTTGATTGTCCTCCTTTTTCATTTCTTCATCTGGTAACCCTACTTGGGACGGACGGCTTCGCGCTCGCAGGTTGGATCTGTGTGTGTTGTGGTTTTCCAGTAAGTTTTTGGCTTCACTGGTGTTTTCTGTTCATTTTTACTGCTTTAATTGGTCTTTACTGCACAGCCGACACCATATGTAGGGGTTCCTAATGTTCCAACTTTAAATTTGGGTAGACCAATCAGTAAAAGACGAGTTTACAGCTTCAATTAGGTATATTGATAAGAGTTAGTACAATATTCGGTTGACTTGTACACTTCTGGAGGTAACTTATAATCGACTAATTTTACATAAGGTTTTCTAACAACTGATTAACTAACTTGTTGATTAACTATCTTGTTCCAGTCTTGCATTTTCTGTCAACCCTCGGTGATCTGATTGCTTTTAACCAATAATAATTAAACGCGTAATACCAATCAACCAATAAAGAGTGGCATAGAAACAAGGCTTTTGAATATACTGATACAATTAGATTTACAAGGAAAAGAAATACAATTGTTGTGAAAATGCAAGACTGGCCTTTCGCAAGAGAACAAATGTCCCACATTTACATGATACGATATTACAACATACAATCAATAACAACATATTAAATGTGGATTACTACAGCGTCATAAGTGTTATTCATGTTTCACGAGTAATTTTTTTCCTCTCTGATGTATTGTTGGATAAGTTTATTCAGATTTCTTTGTATTGCAGTTAACAATTCACAAATAATTTTATATTTTGACTGAGGCTGTGAACACTTTGCATTCCATGAATAGCACCGGCATTTTAGGTACAAATTAAGTAAAACCCGGAAAAATAAAGTATAATTGAAAATTGGTGCAGGCCTTCTTTAAGTGTTATGAACAACATACTCGTCTTATAACGTCCCCCTTCGGCTTCTTGCTTTGTAGTCCAGAGAAGGCTAAATTTTGGATATGACGTGGAGGGGCTCTAGAAAAGCTTAACTTCAAATTGTCGACCAAGATTTCCTATGTGCATTTTCCGCCATCTTGAAGAAAGGGTTAAATTCAGTTTTTGCAATAACTCGGTTCTCCGTTGACATACGATAATTTTGAATGAATACTTTTTTGTTGCTTTTTTGACGTTCTATAATTTAGGTGCTATACATTTTTTACCTATCGTTCATTTTTATTGAGATATCGATCGAAAAAGTCAAAATTTGTTTTTTTGCTATTTTCTCTTTTCTCGCAATAGATATCGAAAAAATGTCTATTATGAAACTTAGAGCATGTTCAGACCTACTACTTCGTTTTTTTATTTTTTCCCTTAGATCAAAATTTTTCCCGTTTCGATTTAGCCGCTCGCATGGTTGTATGTGTAATGGGTCGGAAACCCATTATTTATTTATTAAGATATGATCAAATTAAGCGCGATGTACACAGGGTAGAATGTTCGAGAATATCGAAGTTTTGGTGTTCAGTTGAACATCTGGTTTAGGATTTGACCGCGTGTTTATAAGTTTAAATTTGAAGTGTTGCCATTGGCTAAGAAGAAATGCTTCCGGCTTCCTTTGGGGTCAAGGGATGTAAACGAACAGATCTCGCCTCTTCTTATTTCAACCACCGTCATGTAAAGTACACGTTTTTGTGGAGCGTTCTTAGGCGCTTAAGTTTATCCCTGGTAAGTCTTTTCAACTCGTCTCGCATTTCATTGTAAATTAAATTATTCATATTTCTGCTAAAAGTGTGTCTGTCTAAATCAACTCCTAGGTTTAATTTAAACGTCAATATGTTCAAAGCTTCATTCATTTTTCTATGTAACCTATCAAACGGGATTGTTGATTATTATTGTTAATAGATGTTATTGTTTTGATAAGTGTTTCGTTTCATTTGAGTAGTCTTGCTTTATCAGCCCTTATTAAATGTTAAATACTTAAACGCGTCAGTTAGTAGTCAGAAAATGTGTTCACAAGGTTCAAGAAAAAGAACCCAGTTAGTTTTGCCTTCGAATAAATTGGAAGAGATTTGATGAATTAGAATTTTGACCAGTAATTAAAGCCTTAGACCGCGCTCGGCCAAAATGCTACCATGTTAGGGAGTCGCGGCTGTTCCCGCCATTTTGACCTACATATGCACACGCCAAAACCGATGAAACGTTGTTCGGGGAATATTGGGATACAAAATAAATAAATAAACCAGACAAGTTATGAAACAAATACATGAAATTTATTGAACAAATAATTTTTTGTGTAGCCAAAAATAATAATTAAGGGCCCTCTTTTTTTATATTTTTCGTCGTTTCTATGGTCCCGGCTGAAGAAGTTCTTCCTCGGTTAACTCTTCGAGTTGTGGCGACTCTCGAACCGCAGAAAATGATGCTGGGATGGTCGAAACATCATCATCGTCGTCGTCGTCGTCGTCGTCGTCGTCGTCGTCGTCGTCGTCGTTGAATAGAATGTCGACTCTGTGTTTGCCCACTACAATGCACGCAAATAATTCCGGTGTGTTGTGGTGCAAATTGGTTCCAGCCCGTAATATAGTCTGTCGGCAACCCCATTCCTGAGGATCTTTGAAAAATCCGAGCCACGTTTGTACTTGTAGATATGTTCGGAAAATGTGTTGGCGGATTGCGCTTATTGTTGGTGGTAGTAGTCAACTTATTTGTTGACTTTGACTTTGCAAAGCGGTGGAATCGGTAAAAAAATGTATAGGACCTAAATTGTAGAGGGCGAAAAAAGCAACAAAAAAGTATGCATTCAAAATTATCGTATCTCAACTGGAAAATTAGAAAAAAACAAATTTAACTACCTTACATTTTGACTCTTTCGATCGATATCTCAATAACGATAAACGATAGGTATAAAATGTATAGAACCTAAATTGTAGAGCGTAAAAAAAGCAACAAAAAAGTATTGATTCAAAATAATCGTATCTCAACGGAAAACCGAGTTATTGGAAAAAACTGAATTTAACCCTTTTTTCAAGATGGCGGAAAATGCACATAGGAAATCTTGGTCGACAATTTGAAGTTAAGCTTTTGAAGGCACCCTCAGGTCATATAAAAAATTTAGCCTTCTCGGTTCATTTGCATTTCTAACCCGTTTTTTCCGAAATAATGACTGGACTATTGTTCGGGCTAACTATGGCGTCTTATAGAATATCGTGAATCTAATGGGAAACGATAAGTCACTGTCTAATGACGTCAAAATTAGTATTTGATGGACCGAAAAATAAGAATTAGTGAAAATTTAGTTGTGTGTGTTGTTTGTTATTTGAAGAGATTTTAAAGAGTGTTTGAACACAGTGGTACGGCATTCAAATACAAAAAATGTATTGCACAACAACTTTAAAAACTAAAACATTTAAATTAACTGATAAAATTCAAAATAGTTCGTCATTATCCTCCTCCACATTGTATGTGTCATGGACATCATGGAAAGCGCTGCTGTTCTATGTATACAGCGTTGTCCACAGTTGGATGTGCAGGTTCAAAATATGAGGTGGAGCAAATCAGATGGGGCAGGTGCCAAGTACGTTGTCACAGGAAAGAAGGATTCTTTTCCGTACCCAGTACCAATTACACTTATCGTAATTAAGAATGTGTTTGTTCTTCAGGTAGTATTTGTATAATCCATTAAGGTCACGCTGAACTTGTAACAGTCCTGGAGAGAAGTTGTAGTAATTTTGGGTGCGGTTTATTTCGCTGTACCTAGGCCAGTCTTGGCGCTTTATGTTTACCCATTTATCATACTGTTTGATAACGACAACCAGAGGTGTTCAACTGGTTGCTGGCATCCACGGTTTTACGCCTCTTGTGAAAGGCGGTGGGAGGACGATCTTCAGCTGATGCCTGGATTTGAACCCAAGACTTCCCAGCAGGAGAGCAGCGCTCTACCGCTAGAGCCACTCGCCCCACCTAGATAGAAGTTATCCTACAGAAGATTTTGGTATCATCAGCCTATATTAACAACATTGAATAGAAAAAAAATGAGGCAATATCATTAACATAGATGGAGAACAGGAGCGATGTGGGATCCCTGAGCGACACCAGAGGGAATATGCTTGAAAGCTGAAGTGCAATTATTTAGTCTCACTGCCTGAGAGCGATTAGTGACGTACGAGCTTGGCCATCTAACCAGAAACTCGTCCGCCCAACCAACCGCAAATTCTTAATCAGAATAGCATGGTCTATCTTGTAATCTGTATAGATCGAGTCAGCCTTAGTTCTAGTATCAAAAGCCTCAAGAATGTATTCTGTATAGCTACAGAGATTAGTCTCGACTGATCTACCAGGATAGAAACTATCTTGCTGCGAAATAATTTTGTTTTTTTTTTTTTACTTCAAAACGAAGAAATTTGTAAATGATACTAGACCTTACTGAAGAAATTTGTAAATGATACTAGACCTTACTGACAGTAGACAGTATTGAGATTGGACGATAATTCTTGACTAGTGTTTTGTTATCGGATTTTAAAATCGGTAAACAAACGCCCTTTTTCACAAAGTTGGGGAATTTTGCTTGATGTAATGACAAATTAAATATTATGAATAGAGGTTTAACGTTTCTCATCACAACTAGCGCGGAACCAGGGTCCGACCAGGGACCCCATCGAAAATGGCCATGCTCGAAGAATTAGAACATGCGTGAAGGGAGGAGGGGGAACGCTCAGTGAGAATTCATCATGCGTGCGCTCCTCGCCACTCTGCCGATCGTCAACAAAGATTGAATGAAAATAGGAGCTAAATAGTTTGCAGATCGAATCTCCATTGGACGCGGAAAGAGCGCTCACCGATAAACGACCAGATACGCTTCGAATCAGTGGTCAAACCGCCCTCAACAGATCTAATGTATGCCACACACGAGCGAAAGTTGCTTTGAAAATGCTTTGAAATCACTAAAATAGAACATACAGATATAATGTACTTCTAAGCACTGGTTAGGCTCGATGAATGAAAGGCTCTTGAAATTTAGCTGTATGCATTCTCAACAATATTCTCTTATGTGAATTTTCTAAAGCCCCCAAAGTTTGATGATGGTAAACAGTTGATTTTAAGATTTTTATTTTGAATAATTTATATGTTTCCTGAAACACCGAAGCCAAAAATTCAGTTCCTTGGTCCGTAATTAACTACTCCGGAATAACGTACCGTAAAACAAAATTATCTACAAATGCCTTTGCAACCGTGTCTGCCTCTTTATTTTGTGTTGGATATGTCTCGACAAATTTTGTTAAGTCACACTGCAAAGTCAGAATGTATCGATTGCTTTCGTTAGCCTGGTCAATTGGGCCCACTAAATCAAGCAAAAGTCTTTGCAATGCTGACGTAGCCGTTGTGTCACTGGTTCCTTCCGCGTTTTCGAATTTTTGAATCTTTGACACGCATCACACTTTTCCACGTCTTTGGACATTCCCGGCCAAAAATAAAACTTTTTGACATTGTTATACATGCGCTTAATTTTACCTACCGGAGGGCATGCAGGTAATGCCCTCCGGTAGGTAAAATGTGAAAATAATTTAGTACTAATCATTGAATTTCTCGCGTTGGGTACCTCTAATAATTGTTATTTTTATACTGGTTTCCTTTATTTCCTTTATCTAATGTCTTTACATTATTTAGTAGCACTGCGCAGTTAGTCTTAATGGTGAATTCCGGAATCTTGATTTTTTGGTCCAACACACACTATTTTATAAATACTAGCGAACAAATTAAAGCTCGGCTATTCTCTCGGCATTTATTATGATGGTAATATCCGTAAAAATATCAGGGATTCCTAAATCTAGCTAAGGTTGCCAACATACGTTTCACCAGGATTGGCCGGAATTACAGTATAGCTGTTTATTCATACCGCTGGGCAGTAATATGATGATTCACAACCCTAGAGAGCAGCATGCTGTTATATTCTGTCTGTGAGTTTTTTGAAAGGAGGACATTTTAGGGTGAATGAAGGACACTATATTTTAACTCAAAAAGGAGGACATGTCCTCTTTTTGGAAACATATGGTAACTCTACTTAGGCATGACTCGAATATAGCACTAATTTAGGAGCTGTGTGAAGTTAGCAACAAAAGCCAGCAACATTTTTTTTTCATCCGATTGCAATGAACTATACATCGTTTGAAAGCCCATGACGAGCTGAATCTACCATAGTTATTGCAACGGGATCAATTAATAACTACTACCTAAAAAATTAAAAAGAAAGTCAAAATTTCAATGAATTTCCATATCTTTAGAACCGCATATCTTCGCCAATACTTCATTATACTTATTAAGTGTAACACCAATCGAAAGCGCAAGCTTCGGTTATACTACCATAGTTATTGCACCCAACATTTTTCTGATGAGTGCCTCAAATAAATTAATCAAATATGAGTATTTTTAACATCCGAGTACCATATGTAGTCCCACCTAAATTAAGTTAAACAAACGTATTCGCTTTGTGTGATCATATCGATAAATACATCAAAAGATAGCTGAGACCTGCCTCTACCCATCATAGTTAGTGCAGAACAAAATCATAACAATTAGCGGGTGAAATGAATTAGTGAATTCCAGACACTTTTTCCATCGGCTATTGGTCGACGGCGAACAGCGCTGTGTAAATCCTTTTGTGCAAACTTTTTGCAAGATTAAATCTTATCGATATATACATCAAAAGATAGCTGAGTCTTCCACCTACCTACCATAGTGATTGCCACGCAAATTTTTAACAATTAGTGGATGAAATGAATCAATGAATTCCAGTCACTTTTTCCATCGGCTATTGGTCGGCTAGGACTTCACCTGTGATGAGATCGTATCCAGGTGCCTTTTTTGGATTTAAGTTGTTTTGATTTTATTTGCAACTTCCTTTGGTGTAACAAGCGGGATGGTTTCTTTTTCGTTGTTTATCGGTCCATCTTCCTGTGGCACTATATCTGCATCAATGTTGTTTGGCTGAAATATTTCAGCAAGATGTTCTGCAAACCTTTCAGCTTTTTGCTTATGGTCTCTTGCCCATTTGCCATCTTCCTGTCTAATAGGTGGAACATAAGTGACTGGTCTCTTGTACTATTTACTGCTTTCCACAGCGAGTAGTATGTTTCTTTATCAGGAGTAAGTTTAGCCAAGTAGGATTCTAATGATGCCTCTTTTAGTTTCTGAATTTCGCGTTTCAATTGTTGGGATTGATTGTTAAGTATCTTCTTATGAGCTGGGTCGCGTGATTGCTGCCATCTTCTTCTAGAGTGTCTTTTTTGTTTGACCAATTCTCTGATCTCCATTGGATAATTATTTCCGATAATTCTACGGGAGATTTCTTTAGGGTTGTCCCACGCTGCTTTCTGGATGGTGTTGACAAATTTCTCGGCTGCTGCGTCCAACTGGTCTGTAGTTTTAAGCTGGATATTTAGCTGGATGCTGCATTCCAGCTCTATTTTAAAGCTTTCCCAGTCCGTGGTTTTGTTTGTCAATGTAGCATTATATTCCTTTTTAATTATCCTTTCGATTAAAGTCATTATTATGGCAGAATGATCAGAGTCTAGGTCAAAATTTTCTTCAATGTCAATGAAGTTTGACGAGATTTTTCTTGTAATGAAGAAGTCCAGGAGATCTGGGATTTTGTCCTGGTCAGTCGGCCAATATGTTGGTTTACCTGTAGAATGAAATTGGCATCCCCTTTCTTGGATTGCTTTTCTGAGCTCTCTTCCTTTCGTTGTAGTCAGTCTCGATCCCCAGTCCAGGTGTTTGGCGTTGTAATCACCGCCCACTATAAACCGGTCACCAAGATGTTCTAAAAATCTAGTGTAATCTGCTTTTTGAGATTGTACCTTGGGGGGAGCAATATATCGCACCAACAGTAAAGTATTGTTTGCGGGATTTTATACCAACGACGGATAGTTGCACTTCTCCGCTGCTGTAGTGGCATCCCCATAGTGGTGGTTGATGCTATTTTTTATTATAGCGCATCCTCCTCTCGCTTGGTTGTCCGTATGATATGTTTCATACACCTGATATCCAGCTAGTTTTAGATACGTCTGATTTGTTGAGGGTGTTTCAAAAACCAGAGTAACCAGACATATATCAATTTTCTGTGTATTGAGAAATGTTTCTATTTCTGTTTTCCTATTTCTGATACCGTTGGCATTCCAAGTTGCGATTCGTAAGTTGCTATATATTTTATGTTTGTTACTTTGTTTACTATTTAGTTTTGATATCCTTTCTTCTATTTTATCCATTCTTGCTAGCTATCTTTTGCAGCATTTGAATTGTCGAATCATGTGTAGTTGGTCGCTTATCTTTTTTCGCGTTTTGTGTTGCTTGGGCATATGATACATTTGTGTTTTGTTTTGTATACCTTGATGTATTTGGTTTTGTATTTGGAATACTACTTACATCGTGTTGTTGATTTACTTTTGGTTTATTTGCTGAGTTGGTTTGCCCCTTCTTGTCCTTAATTTTTTACATTTCTTTAGCCACTAGACACCCTCTGTAGTTTGCAGGATGGGCACTTCTGCAATTATAGCATTTGCAGGGTGAATCCTTTGATTTATTGCATTCTACTGAAAGATGTTTTCCCGCACATTTGACACATCTGGGTTCTTTGTTGCAGAAGTGCTGCGTATGTCCAAACGCCTGGCATTTTTTGCATTGTGGAATCAGTTTACACTTTCTTACGGCCTCTATTTCCACCTTCATTCCCAGGATTGATTTAATACTGTAGATTTTCTTAATATCTTGCTGGTTGCTGAACGTAAGCATAAACATCGGTAGTGGATTGTTTTTATCGCTTCGTTTCAGTATATTGGTGGCGTCAATTATGGAAAAGCCACTTTCTTTTAAATCGTTCACAATATCGTCTTTTTTGCAAGTCGGATGTAGGCGTTTGGCCATGACATTGATTGCTCTTGTTTGTTTGTTTTCAAATGTGTACCAATTTGTTTTCTCTTCACTGAGGAACTCCGTTAGTTTTCTGTATTCATCTACTTTCTCGACGTTGAGTTTAATATCGCCAGAATTGAATAAGGTCCCTTTGTATTTGAATTCTTTACTTAGCGATTTTTGGATTGATTCGTAGTCCGTTACCTGGCTTAGTATAACGGGTGGGGGCTTGTACGCTGGATTTCGGGCGATACTACGAGTGAGTCATGCATTTTACGTTTTTTTGTTTTTCCTGTTCTTTGGCAGCATCCATTCCGTTTCTTTGGCCAGATCTTCTTCATCTGTATGGTACTCTTGATCATCTTGATGTTGTTCCGATTTGCTAGGTTGCTCAAGCAGTTTTTGTTGGAGAACTTTGAATTGTTCTTCTAAGTTCTTAAATTTATCTTCTATTTGTTGCCTTGCGGCTTTTTCCCTTAGTAATTCTTTATATAGAATATGTTCGTTTTCCGTTTTGATTATTATTTGTTGTGTCGACATTGTTGTGGTGTACTACTTTCGTAGCACTGTCACAGTTACATAGTCAGCACATAAAACTAGTTCGCGGTCTGCACTATTGCAGTTTATTTAATTATTAACTGGGCAACGCGCGATCGGATACGCGAGGTCTCAAAATACGTGTTTACCGTTCGACTGTGCAAGCAAGACTGCACTTGTATTTTAAATGAGCTATCTTTTTAATATGATCATTTAAATTTGTATTTAATCCTTTTAAAATTTTATTAACATTATTTATCCAAGCATTTATATAAAAATAAAAACAAATATTTTAAAAAATATGCATTAAAATATGCATATTGCATATTTTCGCATGTTCTCATGTTAACTTAATCGAGATTATTTCATTTAATTTGCTTATGGTGCGTAATTTTATATTTGAGTTTAAACACTCTTTTAGTACAATTTTCTCTGCAATACGTAAAGATTTGTAAAAAACCTTTAAAAATACGCTATTAGGGCGCTGTAAATATCGATAACTGTAAGCGCTCATATCAATCAGTTCATATTCAGGCATGCTGTCTCCTGTAGTAAGTGCTGTTTTGCATTGTCCACAATTTTTTTAACTTGCTTTGCCACATAGCCAGCTATGTAGCCACGAGTAATAGTAGCAACCTTATATTGCACAGAGACAGTGTCGTTATCATGTAGGCTGATTCCACTTGCGTTGCTGGTTGCCAAATACATCTTCTATTTCCTGCGTTGCTGGTTGTGTTAAAAAATATTTGCGTTTAACGCACCCTCAGAATCGTCTACTTCACAATTAGAGCCCAGAGAATGGTGAGACACAAAATTGTTTATGATTATTATCTTAAAGCTGTTAACAAATGACGTAGCTGTTGGGTTTACATTTCTAAACCCATGCATACGTACACACCCAAACAAATTTTCAGGAGAGTCTTGATTTAAGTTTCGGGTTGCTAAATATGTAAACCCTTTACTCTGCAGTTTCTGCCACAAGTAGCTCATACCCTTAATTGTGGTTATCCAATTAGCAATGGTAGGAGGACGAAATTGCTGCTCGTGTGGTTTGACAAATATTATGGATTGCACGACTTGCACTGCTTCCTGACAAAGTTCTGATGTGCTGATCCTTCTCGCACTGCGCACCGCAGATCTTTTTCAGCTTATAGCTTTGGTGTTAAGCCATTTACTGAATCAAACAGCTGGTCCCCAAAATGGAGAAATTCTGCTGTTTCCGTAGCTCCTGTAACGTTTCAATTTGCTGTTTCTTACGTTGTATTTTTTCTTGTTGACTAAATTGAATTCGACTTGTTCGACGACACCAATTAATATTTTTCAGATGTATCCTCCGCTGGTCTTTGGGTATGTATGGTGGGTTTGCCTTTTGGCTACTAGATGGAGCCATGCGGTGGTACTCCTTGTTATTGCGGCTTAACATGGCAGTTGGACCAATAAATTTATTCATTCATATTTTGCTTATACTTGTTTAGATTTATTTCATTGTTCAGTTTCACCTTTTAACCTATTTTTGTCCTATAACATTTCTCACCAGCTGTGGCTGGTCCCGATCAGATATCCTTTAAACTTCGAAGTGTGAGGTGTAGATAAGATTTTTGAGGATTGGTTACCCGTTGATTTTGGATAACAGCCTCTCCATATTTTTGGGATTTATTCATATATACACGTTTTGCGTTTAGTAAAAAAATACGCGCGGCTGCTGCCGGATTTACCACTAGATTTTAAAGAAATAGCTACAAGCCGTTTAAAATCTAAAGGTATGTTTCCATTTTGCTCTTTCATATTGGTCTAACTGCTATGGGATTTAATTTAGGCTTTTCGTGCGAGTCGTAAGCGCTCATTAGGTACGCACTATCTACGATTTTTGGCAATCACGGTGGCCAAATTAGTAATCGTTCGACCACCGCCTTGCCATCGCTACCTTGAGGAAGTTTATCCTCGCGACCAGGACCAGCCAGGGACCCATTTACCCTTCAGTATAACCCCTGGCGATCTCAACCAGAGCAGCGACGAAAAGCTGGACCTTCTAATAAAAATAAAAACCGTAAGCGTAACGTTTAATTATCCGAATATCTTGGCCGCATGGTCGTTCGATTACTGTTCTGTTACCACCGTTCAATTAGTGCTACAAAAATTATTTAAATTACTACCTCCTTTCCGTAATTTTGTTGTTTATCGAACTAGGTCGTAATTCCGTTGCTGTCCTTCTCTTTGGTTTAAATTACGTGGCGCTCATTTTGGTTTCTCCTAATTTTGTCTACCCATCTCTTCTTCACTGAGCTGGCAGGGAGCAAGAGGACAGCGATACAGGTAGGACTAGTGGAGTGTGAGAAGAAGTCAATAGTAGAATTTGAGAGCGTGACAAGTGTCGCCCAACGGGTTGGAAATTATTTTGTTTGTTTGAAAGTTGGAATCAGAGATGTCAAGAAGAATGAAGATTAACCGCCTAGCAGCGGATGAACTCAAGTATGAATTCATAGCCGAGTTTTCCGGATCGACTTTGGATAACGACTACATCAAGATTGAATAAAAAATCTCGCATCTCTTGGGTCGAGTAGAACGCTCGAGACCAGGAAGCAAGGCAGAAAAAACACAAAAATCAGAGCTGTTGACAACTATCTTGTCGCTGACGAGCGACTTAAAAAGAAGACCAGAGGTAAAAGGAGTTCATCGGCCTTGGAGGAGGGCAAACTGGCTGACCTGAGTATGCTAACGATAGCGCAGGAAGAAGATCCCAGCTTATCGGACGATGAGGTATTTGGGGACAACAGTCGGACGGACCTCAATTGTAGTGAAGAAAGAGGAACAACAAAAGCGGTTCCTGTGCAGAAATGAGGTCTGAAGTTTTCTGGACGACCGAATGATATGTCAGTATGCGCATTTCTGAAGAGAATCGAGGAATTGGCGACGTCGCGTCGCGTGGTGTGTCACAGCGGGATTTATTCAATTCGGTGATAGAGATGTTCACTGACTCAGCGCTGGTGTAGTTTCGGTCCGTTAGAAGACAAATGGCCGACTGACATACATTTGTGAAAGGTACGCTTTACTTGTATTAGTTACTTCACATTTTTGGAGCCTGTTCAAAGTTTTTGTTGTTAATATGTTTCTGACATAACTCAATCTGGGTAATGAAACCAAATAGCTTCGCTTTTGCATCGACAAGAGTTTTATTTGTTCCTTGAAGTTGCTTATTTAATATATTTAGTTTTTCAAAGATATCGGCTAAATAACTCACAAATGCTTTACCATCGATTTTTACAGATAATTCATTTCAGATTTGTCGCTTAAAAAACACTAAGAGTATCGCATATTTCCATAAATATTTTCAAGCAGTTCCCTCTAGATAGCCATCTTGCTTCAGTATGAAGTATTTAGCATTTTGTTCTTCACAAAATAGCTGGAAGAAACGCTCACATTTGGCATTAGCTGAATATAGTAGTTCATTTTGAACAGGCGAGATGTTTTTAGCTATCAGATTTTCCCTATGAATAACACAATGCACAAGAATCATTTCTGGATTACTTATTTCAAATTGGTGTTAATTTGAAATACTGAATGCTGTGAAACACTACAGAAATTGCGATGGGCCATTAAGGTGCGAACAACTGCGTTGTGTATCGAGATTTTAAAATGTCTGGGGTTCCCCGCGGAGCTTTCCGTCTGTCGCAGGGAAGTGAACGACGCCCAGTTGATATTTTGGTCTCGTCGAGCGAAATTGTACCTAATAATTATTTACCGCAATTATTTAGGAATTTGCTTTTTTCGTTAAATTTGGCACGGAAATCTAGCTTTGCATTTTTTAAATGGCCCGGAGCGAAAGGGTCGTGTCGACTCCATATTCGAATTGCCCCCCTTAACAATCAAACTGCCCCCCTGTGAGGCGTGGGCCCCACGTTGGGAAACACTGGTCTATATCTTTTGCAGGAGAAGTGTTTTCCTAAGACTAGATATGTACGGATCTGACCGCAGTAATAATATTTTAATTAGATCTTTATTACAATAAATTCTTGATGTTTGAATGGCTTAAACGACGCGTACGAATTTCTTTGTTTCTTTGCTTCTAAAGCCTCCCGACAAATTTCCTATGGGTAATTCAAAAGAAGAAATTATATTTGCATAAGCAATTTATGGACACTACTGGACATATAGAACCAAGGATAGTTTAACAGATATATCTGCTGTTTCAGTTAGTAGAATGTCAAATTTTTCTTATTCTATTTTTTTCCACTAGCTACTATTCTTAAAATTAATCCTAAGTTTTTTACTTTTCGACTAGTACCCTAGAAGAAAAGTATTGTAGTCGACGGAAAAAAAAATCGAGATTTTCGCGTAAATACGCGTTTTGGCTCCCCTGAATCGATTACAATGATTTCTGGAAAATGTATGTATGTGTGTATGTATGTGTGTATATCCGTGAACACGATTGCGCCCAAATGGAACAACGGATCGGGCTGAAACATATTTAGAATTATCAGTTAAGAATAATCAGTTAAGATGGCGCCGAAAGCCAAAGTTTCTGAAAATATTTGTGCAAAGTGTGGTGTTCTGGTTAAGAATTATATTAAGTGTGACAAATGTTCGAAGGCATATCATCCATCGTGCATAATTAAAGTAAAAGGTATGTTTGTAACCGACAAGAGCAAAATTATCTGCTGTGATAACACAACCTCGAAAACATGCCTTTGCAAATCAAAAGACATGGAGATAAACGATCTTAAGTGTAGAATTTCAATCTTAAATGGGAAAGTTATGAATCAGTCCTTATCTGAGTACAATTCAAATGACCATAACTATAAGTCTACAACTGACCTGGGAATGGATGTTTCATTGGAATGCGATGGATTTGACGCCTTGTCAAAAGACCTGGATCAGTTAAAAGTGACGCTCAGTGAACAGCTAGGTGGGCTAAATGCCCTTATTAGCAACAACAACTTAGCGGCCCTGCAGAAAGTAGAACTAACATCAACTAGTATTCAAGAGGTAAAGAATGATATAATTGACCAAACTCTGGTGGTGACATCTGACAAGCGGCAGCAGCATCGAAGACAAGCGAACCCAAATTGTAGTTTTGGATGGCGGGTTCTTTTAATTGGAGACAGCCAGTGTAGGGATGACGCAGACGTAATAACCATTTTTAAACCTAACGCTACGTTCGGACAAGTGACGGAAGATGTATAAAATCTGACAAAAACATTTGGGACGGAAGATACAGTAATAATAATAGCCGAAATGAACGATGTTCTGATGGGTACTCAACTCAAATAGCGCGATATCACAAATGTGTTAAGGCAATTAACTCAAACGCGAACGACTGTAGTCTCGATTCCGTATATCGGAGGTCCAAAGAATTGGATAATCGTATATATAGGTCTAATGTTAATATATTTAATTCTGTCAATAGAAATAACTTGTGTGCCGAGTTTGTTGATGTAAATTACATTCTGTCTTATTTTGGAATATTGTCACGTGGTGTTCACTTAACCACAAGGGGAAAAGATAAGTTGTTTCGATTTATTTCTGAGTCGATTGCAGAATTAAACAGGGAGGTGACAAGTAAAGAATGTATACAGAGTCATGTGAATTTCGAAAATTTGCGTGTGATTAACACATACATAATTGATGTTGAAAAAGATCAGCAGAAAAACCAATGTTCCTAACGAAGCATGTAATAAACTAAAATATACGTGTTATAATGTTTGTAGTTTGCACAATAAGGCCTCACTTTTGAATGTGTATTTAAAAGAAAAAGACTCCATAGACTTTATCTTGCTTAACGGAACATTGGTTGAAAATCGACACTATTCATTTGGAAAAGTTGACAAGTTTCACCTTTGACTACTTCGTGGTGTCGGTCTGACAATAGAGGTGGTGGATGTGCTATTTATTCTGGGGCTGCATTTTCTATGAGAGCCGAGTCACATGCAGTGCCGCCGATAGAGAAACATTTTGAATATTGTAGTTCCAGTTTTATCATTGATAACAAGATTGCATTGTGTGTATGCGTGTATACGTCCCCCTCAGGGAATATAAATACATTTTTGACTAACACGAGTGAATTGTTACAAGTAGTATGTCGTAAGTTTTCATTTATTATTGTTTGTGGCGATTTTAATGTGGATTTTAATTCTGAAAGTACTTGCATGCGTGACATGATACATTTGTTTGGTTCCTTCAATTTGAAACCATGTTTTTATGAGGCAACTAGGAAAGGTCTCTGTGGCGATTGAGGATCCGGGAATTTCTCGCCGCCTTGCTGTGTAATGTCGCAACGAACAAACAAGAAAGTAAAGTTCCCCTTTTTAAACGACTATATACAGAGCGTAATTTGAAATCATTTATTGAAGACTTACAAAGAGAAACATGGAGGGAAGTATACTCTGAGGAGAATGTCAACCTGAAATACAATGTATTTTATACGACTTTTAATTATTATTTTGAACAGCATTTCCCAATGAGAGCTATAAAACAGCGCAGACCAGGCTACCCACTGAATATTCCAGGAGAAAAAAAGACCTTAAGCATGCTCTTGTCGGCGTCATATTCATGATGCCGAGCCATCGCTCTATTTACTATTACTTGGCCTGACCGTGTGTGGCAAATCTAGAGCCGAATGGACCGGAGCGAGGCTCTCTCTCTGCTCAATACAATTTAAATTTTCGTCAATTTATGTTATTATTGCATTTATTAATTGTTATTAATTAATATTGTTAATAAAATAAAATAGAGCAATAAAATGTTGGGAATTAAATAAAATGACTTCTGGTCAATAAGGTAACTTTTTGAAGTAACTTATCGTACGTCGTTTCATCCATTTGAAGATAGTTACGCCAATACGACGGTTCAAGCAAAAGTTGTTGGACCTATTTTACATGACTTAACTCTGTTCTAGTAGCAAGAAAAAAAATTCTTTCTCCCATTTGGTTTTTATTTTTTATGAAAATACAAGCAGTTATACCATATAACATTCATCCATACATTAACTTAAAGGAGTATAACAAAGAATTATAATGTGCAGCTTGCATGTCAACTATTTTGTGATTCAGGCCAAACGGACTCCAGCCAAATGAACTGGGGCCGTTTGGCCCGCTCGTGTATGGATTCCCTAAGGAGATGATGTTATTACAGCAGCCTTTCTCTTTTCCGGTTATCTCTCTATAGAAATAACTTTAGACTGCTCATTGGGGATAGTTGTAATCCCCGTTTCATCAACATTTCATATGCGCTCAGGAGAAAACTTGTATTGGTCACAAACTTCTGTTAACATAGTAAAAAACTTTTCCAGTGCTGCTCGATTAAATCCTATAGCTCGCCCAATTGAAGCTTCTGGAGTCCTCAATCGAAGATTTGGATGCCGTGACAAAAAACGAATAAAGCCCCGATTTACCAGCCGTTTTCTTTTCATTGTTAAAATTGTGTTTGGTGTTATTCCGTACGGCTAGTTAGTAAGCAAGAATTCGTAATTCAGATAAAGTAAATCCAAAAAGTCTGCTTTCCATTTGTAAGATATGCGAAACAAGTTCTGCTTCTTGGACAGCGCTAAACACAGGCTTGTACCGATTAGTTAACATACTGATTGGTTTTTACCATTTCTAACTTTTTTACACGATCTTCTAAAGTTGATTGAGGAACTCCAAAACGTTGGGCGGCTTTTTTATACCCCATCCTATGTTCTAGGACTTAAATTATTGCATTTTGCATGCTTCCTTGATCCCACGACGGACGCGCAGTTTTTCTTTGATAATGCGGCATAGTTCACTAAAAGCAAAAACAAAAACTGAAAGGTTGATAAAATCGGGTACCCGGTTTTGTAGGACTTATGAACGAGACATATTTTGTAATTTTTTTTGGTTACGGTTTTATCAGCCTACCCGGTTTTGTTCAACTCTTCCCTACCCATGTCTGATCGATGTGTTTTCGTTTGTTTCTGAGCGAATTATTCGCTCAGGATCGAACGAACAAGATTCTTTGTTAGAAAATGCAATATTTAACATAGCGCGGTATAAGGAACGACGTTGCCATATATGCAATTCACCGCTCTACTTTTCGTTCAACCTCGCTCATGATTCATTTGTCAAGTTATCGGTGCTCATAGCCACGCATTTCAAAAATAGGACCCCAGAGCAATCGGTCGTTCATTTCGGCAGTTCGTAGTGAAACATTTACTTTTACCACCTAATGTAATAGTTGTTTGTCAGTCGATGGACCAGGGAGACCATGGACAGCTAAAGAAAAAATATTGTCGGTGTCTCGATTGTCGTAACTACCTTGTTAAAGATTGACATGTTAGATGTCACAAGGTGGCAATGTGAAGCAATGTGCGGAATAGAATGGAAGATGAAACCGCTAAACTGCTAAATTGTTATCTATTAAGAACTTCTTATTATCTATTAAGAACTTTTTCAAAAAATAAAACTAAGTTTTTACAAAAATAAGTAAAAGTTGTATTTCTTAATTACTAACTGCAAGGCCATTTGTACACACACCGGCAAAACCGGTGCCGGAGTCGGCGCCGGCACCGAGTGCAATGTAACCAGATTGACGCTTGCACACGCAAGCCGGCCCGGTACTTTTGCCGGTCCGGCGGCAGGCAGCGGCAAATGCAGCCGGCGTTGAACTCGACACGTCGGATGTCGGACCGGTCGCCGATTTGCGAATTTCAACATTTTCTTATGAGTACCTATACACACAGGTCTAGGATTGCCGGCGCCGGAGAACTGTTTAGTTGTTTACTTCAGTTCTAACATTGCCTTCATAGCGAGTACTACGTTTTATAGTATACCTACCTACAATTCGGTGAAAATGAGCAAATTCTTTAATTATGACGTTGTCACTCTAATAAAAATAATAGAGAGCAAACCTTGTTTGTGGGATAAGACGGCAGATATTGAAAAACAAAAAGCGTGGAAAGAAGTGTACGCATTCCTAGACGACCATTTTCTAGAAAAGGAAAAAAAGGAGCAGCTGAAAATAAATAAGTTATGTTTTATTGATAATAATAATACACCGACACACTAAGTAATACACAACTTTTTTTCTGAACCGATTTTAATGAGTTATACATCATTGGAAAGCGCATGGCGCCCTGAATATCTCACAACCTATCTCAACGATCTTTTCTTCAAGACCCCATAGCTTTGCCTGATCAAAATATTAATTAGAGCCAGCAAAATGAAATTGAACGTTAATTTTCTTGCTAATTTACCCCATTTCTCGGGAATATATCCTAATGCCATTAATTCTTACTTTAATAGAAAATATAAGTTGACATCTGCTTCCCCTTTTGCCAGATCAACATTATGGCAATTACTGTCCTAGACGTGGAACAAGAGAAAAAGCTCACGTTTACTAAAATGTGACAATTCGCAACCACAGCGACGAAGGCTTTGGATTCTGTCAGATAGCCTCTAAAAAAGTTTATAGCGTCCAACCCGTTTGTCATTGATTTAAAAATTGTCATACATGTTTAAAGTCCCTGGAGTATGAGCTGGTTAGTTTGAACCAATACTTATCTGTTCTTTGTGCAATACATGAGAGGGATATGTTGGCATTACCAATACCACTTCATTGATAAATATTAATAGCAAAATGTTACTAAGTAAATCATCGATTTTAATGCCGCTCTACCACAATACATGCCAATGGACTCTT
This sequence comes from Aphodius granarius, assembly GCA_963971325.1. Classification (NCBI taxonomy): domain Eukaryota; kingdom Metazoa; phylum Arthropoda; class Insecta; order Coleoptera; family Scarabaeidae; genus Aphodius; species Aphodius granarius. Next base: position 18,953,239 of record OZ020221.1, read on the forward strand.
GCAATTGATAATATTTACAATCATACATTTATCTATTTAGGTCTACTGGAAAATAACACATTTTTGCAGCTTTTTATTTAAGAAAATTTGAAGGTATTTTAAAACAAGTTTCTAAACCACAACCTTTCATTAATTATAAACTAAAAGATTTAGTTTATACAGGACGGATAAAATACGGGGGGTTGTACGTGCTATTATGCGAAGTGCCTGATACAAAACTGTAAAATGAATAACCTAAACCCAATCTCATTTGAACAATCAATAATAGACGTTTTATTACAGAATTAAGAACGTTTAGAAGACAAGTGTTTATCTTGCGCAGAATGCGACAATCTTGATCTAAGATTCAATAGTAGATTTTTCCATATCACGTGCGCACAGGTAGGATAAGTAGGAGAAACTATTCGTGCAAATAACAACACACAGTATATAATCGCAACAAAGTAATTCATTACATCATTTATTAAATTTAATTATCTTAAAGTTAATTATTTTTTAGAGCGTAAGGTTTAGTCTAAAACACTTTAATTACATACTTCACACATTGTATAAGAGCATATTGGCTTTAGGAAAAAGGGTTAATACTTAATACTAGTGAGTATGGTGATATATTATTAATACATATTTTTTATAGAGTATTTGACATGTCTTTCTACCAATGCAAGGATCATTGAGATAGGTGGTCTAATAACAGAGATACGTCACTGGTAATTTCGACAAAATAAATCAATATAAATTTTCATTTTGGGACGCTAATTCTGAAATTTTGGCAAAATTGCGAGAAATTCAACTTTCATTTGAATTTTTTGGGCCCTAATTCTGATTTTTTTCGATCGGTCAAAACTAGGGGAGATAGGTGGTCATTCAGAACATTAATGTTTCAATAATTTTTTTTTGACACAAGTTGTCATAATTTTGATCGGGCAAAACTATGGGATGTACTTGAAGACCTGCCCTTTCCAGTGGTGCAAAGATTGTTGAGATAGGTTCTGTAATAACTGAGATATGATACCCGGAATTTCGGCAAAATTGCGAGGAATTCAACTTTCAATTTAATTTTTTGGGTCCTAATTCTGATTTTTTCGATCGGGCAAAACTAGGGGAGATTCAGGGCGTCAAGCGCTTTCCAATGATGTATAACTCATTAAAATCGGTTGAGAAATAAGAGTTGTGGATAACTGTTGTGGCTGGCATATGGTGGTCATTCAGAACACTAATATTTCAATAATTTTTTTTGGACAGAAGTTGTCATAATTTTGATCGGGCAAAACTACGGGGTGTAGTTGAAGACCTGCCCTTTCTAGTGGTGCAAAATTTCGGCAAAATTGCGAGGAATTCAACTTTCAATTTAATTTTTTGGACCCTAATTCTGATTTTTTCGATCGGGCAAAACTAGGGGAGATTAAGGGCGTCATGCGCTTTCCAATGATGTATAACTCATTAAAATCGGTTCAGAAAAAAAAGTTGTGGATAACTGTTGTGGCTAACTTCTCACCGGTGGGCAAAGCTCCTCCGGGACTTACGAAATAGTCTGCAAAACGATTTCGTATATCATTTGCAGTGCTTGATGGTCTTGGACATGGAGCTCTGTTCAAATTTTGTAACTTTTGTACCACATACATTTCGTAGCTCTGTGCATCTTTGGTTCGCACCACATTATGTAGAATTACACATGCTTTAACAATGTCTTTTGATGTCTTTTTGGAGACATTTAGTGGTCTGTGCAGAATTCCCCACTTATTAGATAGAATACCGAAAGCACATTCGACGTACTTCCTGCCCGGCATAACCGGTAATTAAATATTCGTTTTTTCTCAGTAAGGTTATGTCCTGCATAAGGCCGCATCAAGTTTTTTGATAGCCCAAATGCTTCATCTCTCACGAGTACAGAAGGTAACTTTTCTCCACCACTTGCATCTAACGGGCAAGAGGGTGGGATTTGTAATTGGTTTCTATCCATTAACTTAAAAAACGTGGTTCTCTGGAACACGGATGAGTCACAATCTTTACCATATATGTCAACATATGTGAATTTGTAATCAGACTCAACCACTGCCATGAGAACAATAGAAAAATAACCCTTGTAATTGAGATTCATTGAACCGCTATGAGGGAATTTGTTAATTCGTATGT